>CM053775.1:390318-457008 GCA_028658325.1 Potorous gilbertii
GAGATACAAAGAGAGACAGATGGAGACAGAGAAAAACATCTACAGATCCTATCCTAGAGAAAGGCAGAAGTCTATCAAGGGGCCTGGGGAAAAGATGGAGGGGGAGATTCCAAAGAGTATTCCAGAGAAGGAAGGTGTTAAAAACAGATGTTGATGGAAATGGGGGCAGAGGAAGGAAGGCTTGAAGTGGAGAAAAGGGGAGGTGGGGGATGGGATAATGAGGATGGAGACATGAAAGTGGAAATCAAGGAGAGGGAGGAAGCTACCTGAGGATAGGAGGGTGAGAGGACGGTGAAGGTAGAAATCTGGGAATAAATCCAGCAGTATGGCAGATGAATTTTGGACAATTCTTGGCTGGTCCCTACATGAGCAGATGGCCTCAAGATTAGGTGGGAAAAAAGGGAGATAGATGGAGAAATTCTAGTCAGAAGAGTTGGAGTCAGAAAAGATTTGAAAGGTAGAGAGAATGCATATGTGTGTGTGTGTGTGTGTGTGTGTGTGTGTGTGTGTGTGTGTGTGTGTGTGTTCCTCTGTTAAGCTGAGAAAATACAGTGACAGGAGGCAGGGTGAGAGCAAGGCTAGAGGGGTGGTGAGAGGACTGGGAAGTGTGGGCTCACCCAGAAGCTTGGCTCCCTTGGATGGGGGCAGTGCCCTTTGCAGAGGCTTCACCAGAGCTACCTGGGAAGCTGGTCAGCAGCCTCTCCCCCTCCCCCTCCACCTCGCCCCATAGCCTTGCCTCTCTCTGGCCTTCTTGCCTCACCTGCCCTTTAACGTTCTCTTCCCTCTTTCCCTCTTTGTCTTCTTCCTCTTCTCTCCCTTCACTGGACCTCTCCTTATCCCCCTCCCTATCCCTTTTCTCTCCCTCCTTTTTAAGTTCCATATTTTCCCCTCTTCTTCCATCTTTCCTCCTCATCCTTTATTGTCTCTCTACAGCTGGTGGCTGGGGGTCAGTTCCGGGTGGTCAAGGAGCCCCTGGGCTTCCTGAAGTTACTGGAATGGGTGAGTCTCTTTTGTGGAGAATTTCTGGAGGGATGAGGTTAAGGTGGGTATCTCTCTGGTTCCCAAGAGAGGGAATCCTGATGAGAAGGGGAACAGCTAATTGTGATCCGGAAATGAGTCATGGGAGAGGCTGAGGAGAAGGGGAGGCCTCAGTTAATCCGCCCTCAACCTTGGTAGGCAGAGACAGGGAGCAGAGGGAGGGCTTATCTGGGATTAGGAGAAGAGTGGGCCAAAGGATGGCTGAGCCATCTGCCACCTGCCTGGTCACCCACTGGGCTAGAGGAGGGAGGGAGAGAGAAGGCAGCTGACCAATGGCAGACAAAGCTATGGAATTAAGATGCCTGGATTTCATCAGAGGTGTTTGGCAGTCTCTTGACATATTCATGAATAAGATGGAGGGGTGTGTACCAGTGAACGTCTACTTGGATGGGTTCAGAGATGGTCAAATGGATAAATTCTCAGCAGCAAACAATCAAAGTTATTCTGGAAGGAGGAGGTCTCTAGTAGCAGTCCCTGCCCTCTACCTTCTCTCGTTCTAGTCAGAAGCAATAGAGGAAGAGGATGTTGGAGAAATCGAGGGGTACCCCCCCAGGAGGAGCAGGAGTAGAGTTGGTGGGGAGCATGACCGGGAGAGGTAGTTTTAAGGGAGAGTTGCAGAAGTAGGTGAATGGGGGAAGGAAGGAGAAAGAGAGACAGAGAGAAAGAGAGAGAGAAAAGGGAGAAAGAGAAGGAAAGGAAGAGAGAGAGAGAGACAGAGAGAGAAGAGGGAGAGGGAGAGGGAGGGGAGTGAGTTAGAAATCCTCACATTTGCTCCCTGATAGTCAGTGCTTGGAGGTTTGTGGGGTTAGGTTTTTTTTAATAAGCCATGGAGATGCTGTTTATTAATTTGGGGTTCACCTTGAACTGGGAGAGGATAGAAGAATCCAGAATCCAGAGTCATCACTGTGATGGGCAGAGCCCAGCTTTGGAGTCCTGGGGCCTGGATTCCAATTCCAGCTTGGCCATGCAGTGGCTGTCAAATTTCAGGGAAGTCGTTTTCCTTCTCAGGTCCTTGGTTTTCTCCTCTGTAAAATGGCACACTGGGTCTTTAGATGATCTCAGGACCCTCTGCTTCTCAATCCAGTATTCCTAAGGATAACGAGCCAGGGTTAATAAAACAAACATTAAAAGAAATCAATGTAAAGTCTCCCCCTGAATCTCAGTTAATCAGTTGGTGAAGTAGAGAATGAGGAGGGAGGCCGTCTGGCCTGCTGTGTCCAGTTCTGGGGGCCATGGAGAAGTTGGCATGTGTCCAGATGTGTGGCTGAGGAGGGGATGAGGTGGGGCCAGGCCCTGTGAGGGTCAGTTGGAGGAAGAGAAACAATTGAGCCTGGAGAAGCTTGGGCCAAAGCTTTGGTTTGGACGGACCCTTCTAAATCCTCCGTCTTCAAGGATTGGAAGGGTCAGCACGGAAATGGGAGCTTATATTTGCTCTCCTTGCCTCCAGAGGGCAGACTAAGGACTCATAGTGGGGCTAAGAGATTCCCAGTCTCAGAGGTGGAAGAGACCTTTGGGTTTGTGACTTGACATCCAGCCCTGGCTCTGCCCTCTTCCCATGGGGGCCAGCCAGCCCTCCACATCCACCTGTCTCCAAGCCTGACCACGGTCAGATGGCCTGCTTTTGAGGCCCCTCCCACCCTCCCATCCAGCAGCCACTGGACACACTGCAGCTTCTCTCTGTCCTCCCTAAAGAGAACACAATGCTCTAGGTGGGCAGAGGCCAGAGGAACCCGTTCACACCCCCACTCAGACTCGAAGCTTCGGCTCAAACTACTGATGTCCAAGTAGGCCTCCCCCATCTTGGGCTTGGGAATCCAAGTGAGAGTGTTGCTGTGTCGTCTTGTCTCATTAGCCTCGATCAGATCAGATCAGATGCTCTAATCTGTGCAGGTCTTTGTGGATCCTAACTGCCCATTATCAACTCCCAGCCTGGCACCATCTGTGGGTTTGCTAAGCAAACCAGCTAGACTTTTATTCAGTTCCCTGATGGAAAAATGAAGCAGGCCAAGGCCAAACACATATCTCTAGGGCAATCCAGGACAGACCTCCTGCCAAACTGACAGTGAACCTTTAATGACTACTCGGGCCATGCCATTGAAATGGGGCTGGATTCTCTTAACTGTCTGATCATCTGACCCAGATCTTTCCGTCTTTTCTGCAAGAATAAAACAAGAGGTTGGATCAAGCACTTCGTTAAAATCTAGGCAGACTACCTCCACCTGCACCCTATCTCCCACTTCAGTAACCAGAGGGGGAAAGGCAGTGAGCTCAGAGAGGCTCGCTGAAGCCAGGTTGGCCCTTGGCATAGGCACGCACTGCCTTCTGCTGATGTGGACCAGTCATCCTTTTAATGGCATATCCCAGGTAAAATCCCACGGCCAGCTCAATGTTTTTAGAGCATGCAATGGAACATTCATCTCCTAATGGCACAGAGAGGGCAGTCAGAGCTTGATAGAAGGAAAAACTTCTCAACCATCTTGGTCATCCCAAAGTGAATGAGCCTTTCTCAGGCTCTGTAGAGCACCCTTTACCAGATGGCTCCAGGTGGGTCACTGGTGGAGAAGGTTAGGGTTAGGGCAAGGCTCTTGGCTCAAGTAGGGTGACCCTAGATGACCCTCAAGGGCCCTTCTCACTTAGAATGTCTGTATGACTGTGTTTCTGTGTCCCTCCCACTGCTCAAGGTCTTCGCCATTTTCGCCTTTGCTACTTGCGGTAGCTACACAGGAGAGCTGAAGCTCAGCGTGGAATGTGCCAACCGGAGCGAAAGCCAGCTCAGCATCGATGTAGAGTTTGCCTACCCTTTCAGGTGCCCAGGTTCCCCTAGACTCCTTAGAATTCCCAGAGGGAGACTTCTTCCATGCTCAGGAGACCCTAGATCTGAGCCCCTCCGGACATAGAATCTCCAGATTCTGCCCCAGCCCATTCAGAAGCTGAAGAAGCTTCCTAGGCTGAGGCTCCCCTCACTGGGGTCCTCTGGGCCTCACTCCCTGGTGTTTTTTCCTGTCTTGATGTCCCCTTCTATCCCTATAGCTGTTCCTCATTCTGTCTTGGCCAGATCTTTCTCTCTCTCACTCTATCTCTCTTTTCTGGGCTCCACCTCTCCCCGCACTCTCCCTTCCCTTTGATTTGTCATCTCTAATTACTGTGTCCACATCTACTCTGATCTCTAGCACCCTCAGTCTCTATCTGTGCTCCATGGGGGTTGCTCTGTGGTCTGGATGGGACCTCTTGGGAAGGAAGTGATGGGAATAGCCCAGAATGTGGTGGGAGTCCACCCCCAGCCTGCAGACTGCACCCTTTGCCCCTGAAGAGCCTGAGCTCTCTCTGTCTCTATCTCTCTGTCTCTGTCTCCACCCCACCCCACCCCACCCCCACCCAGGACAGGAGCTGTGTGTTGAGTAGGACTCAGGTCTAACTCTGGCCTTGTCTGACCCTGCCCAGGCTGCACCAAGTGTACTTCGATGCTCCCACCTGTCAGAACAGTGGTGCCAAGAAGGTTTTCCTAGTGGGTGATTACTCCTCTTCCGCCGAGTTCTTTGTCACCGTGGCAGTCTTTGCCTTCCTCTACTCCACAGGAGCTCTGGCCACCTACATCTTCCTCCAGGACAAGTACCGAGAAAACAACAAGGGCCCCATGATTGTGAGTCATCCCCAGCCCCCCTCACCCCCATCCTGGCATGCACATAGCCAGGCCCAGCTAGGGAGTGGCCAAGGCAGCTGGGTGCACCCTACCTCCAGGAGCACCCCTGTGACCCAATATGGCCCAAGTCCCAGTACTGCCTCAGCCCTCTTTTCCCTTCTATCCCCCTCCCTGCAGGATTTCTTGGCCACTGCAGCCTTCGCTTTCCTGTGGCTGGTGAGCTCCTCTGCCTGGGCCAAGGGCTTATCTGATGTCAAGATGGCCACTGACCCAGAGAACATTATCAAGGGTATGAGCAGCATCTGTTCCCAGCCTGGTGTGTCCTGCAAGGAACTGAGGGACCCTGTCACCTCAGGCCTCAACACCTCAGTGGTGAGACAGCCCCTTCCTTCAATTCTCTGGCCTTCAGTTGAGCCCTGTGGAAAGGAAGGGGCCTCTCAGGTCCCATATCTAGCTCCAACATTCTGGGGGTCCCCAGAGCTGAGGGAAGGCTGGGGGAGGGCTGGGAGGGCTGGGGGATTGGGAGGGGTTAGGCAAGAGCTGAAGGGAAGTGTTCTTTGGTCTCTATCACCTGTAGGTCTTTGGGTTCCTCAATCTGGTCCTGTGGCTGGGCAATGTGTGGTTTGTGTTCAAGGAAACTGGCTGGTCCGCACCATTCCTTCGCCCGCAGCCCCCTGCCCCAGAGAAGCAGCCTGCACCCCCAGGAGACACCTATGGGGAATCTGGCTATGGCCAGGGCCCCGGCAGCTATGGGCCCCAGGGTGGCTACCAGCCTGACTACGGGCAGCCTGCAGGTGGCATGGGAGGCTACGGGGGCCAGCCCACTGACTATGGCCCCCAGGGAGCGCCCACCTCCTTCTCTAACCAGATGTAGGCTGGTGAGTGGCTGGCTTGTGGGCAGCCTGGGCCTCTGGAGGTGGAAGTGGGGTACAGCATCTGGAGTTTTCCAACCAGCTATGTGCTCTCTTTCTCTCTCTCTCTCTCTCTCTCTAGGTGGGGATGGGGGGGAATGAGACACCCCACCTCTGTCACCTCCTGCAGGAAGCCCTCTAGTGTGTGGGCGAGTGCACGTGTGCCTGTGTGTGTGTGCATAGTGGAGAATATCAGAGCCTGCCTAGGAGCCCCACGATCAAATTCCCCCTCCCCTCCCCCACCCTAGGGGATGATCTAGTTGTCTTTGATGTTTATATATAATATATATTACATAGAAAGATATATTATTTATCTGTCTGGAGATCCCTCACTCACTCTCCCCCCAAAACTCCCCCATCCTAGTCTGGGGAATGGGAGCTAGAGCGCCAGGCAGGTGACCCTCCCCTCTCCATCCCAGATCCTTCCCCACTCCTTGTGATGCACAGTCTCCTTCCTTCTTCATCTCTTTCCTTCCCTGGGGTGTAGGCTGAGGGGGTTGGGAGGGAGCAGGGACCCACATCTCCTTGGGGAGGGCTCTATAAGGAGCCAGGCTTTGAAGCCAAAGTCATGAGCACATAGTGGGCCCTTAGTTAACTTGCTGACTTTGAGAAAGGAGATTGGGGAGGGTGGGGCTCAGTCTGGAAGGGGAGGTTCCTGGAAGGGCTGAGGCAGGAGGCAAAGGGCCAGAGTGACAGAGAGGGTCCTCAGGGGCAAAGGGAGGGAAAGACTGCTGGCCCCTACAGGCTTAAGAAGGCTGTGTCCATGGGGGTAGCCCTGACTTCACCAGCCCCTATCTCCTTGATCCCTCCCTCTCCCCTCCCCTTTCTCCACTCCCTTCCTGCATCTGTGATTCCTGGTGCCTGTGCTGTGTGTCTATTTGGTTCAACTTTGTGGTCCTACCCTTTTCCACCTTGCTACCCCTAACCCTTCAGGGAAAAACCAGGCCATGGATCCTCTCTCTTCCCATCTCCTTTAAATAAAATGTACCAAGGCCATCATGCTTTGCCTTTTCTCTGGGAATCAAGGGAAGGGAGTGGGGAAGGAACGGGAGGGAAAGATTTTGTCATCACACAGCTTCTTAGAAAGTTCCACCTCTCTTCCGCCTCTAACCACCCCTTGCCTGATTCAAAGGCCTCCCAACTCCCCCAGCTCCCTGCCCAGGTGGCAAGAAGGGGGAGCTCAAGAGCTCGCTTCTGCTTCGTCATCTTTTAAGCCTGGCAGGGAGTGGTTAGGGAGGGAGGGGTCCTTGGTCCTGCTCCATCCCTGACTCATCCAATTTAGTGTGAAGGCTTAGGAGCTTCCTGGTGCCAGCATGTTCCCATCTCCTTCCACTCTTTCCATGAGCCTCAAGTGGACATGTGGGGAGGGGATGTGAGATTCTCAGGTACTCAGAGTCCCCTAAAAGACTCTAAGGTCATGCAGACTAGTTTGATTTTATGCTGACCCCAAGAGGGTCAATTTCTCCTTCTGACTCATTGCTCTAACCCGGAATATCTAAATTTTCTTAAATGTGGGTATAGGGTCCATAGCTACTGTATGAACAATAAAGGTACCAGATGCATACTGGATACAGGACAGTTGTTATTTCACCTCACATAGAACGTATAAGACAAAAAAATGCTCCCTGGAGCCCCTGAATAAAGTAAATTTGTCAGTTGGGCACGCTGCTGACAGGACTCTGATATGCACTAGGTTCCTCTTTGTAACAGCCACATATAGTCTCCCCAAGATTGTTGTTTACTTCTCCCCTGATAGGTAAACAAACATACAAATAATCTCCATCCTATTGGACCCGCTCAGTCTATGTAGTGCCCCGGCTGTGCTCACCAAGTTGGATGCTGTGCATGCACAAACACTTGCCACACAATCTTCTGCTCCAGCAAATCCCTTCTTTCTAGGAGTTTTGACCTTGGGAACTCTTGGACTAGTGCGTACCAGGGAATTCCTCAAGCTGGTGCTCCCAAAAGTCTCCCTTGTCATGCTAGGAGGCTAGATCCTGGGATTACCATTATGCCTAAGGAGTTAGAGAACACCCCCTCCATGCAGGAGCTGAGGTTCATAACCATGGTCATTGTCTCAGGCCACAAGCAAGGCCAGGTCTACTGTACTATGTGCTTCTGCCACCAGCCCCCATCTCTCCTTTATTCCTCCCCCTGAAATGGGGGCAGGTTCCTCCTTGCCTCTATGCAGGTCTTCAGATATGCTGTACACTGGCCCAGCTTCTCAAAATCTGAGTCAAAGCTGGTGCAGCCTCTTGCCTTTATAGCTCATGTGCAGGGGCCCTGCCCTCTCCTGTGACAAGTTTGGTCATCAGGTTTCAGTCAGCAAGTCCTTAGGTCTATCTTAGAAAGGCACCTGTGGTTCAGTCTATATTCTAGGGCGAGGATTCTTAATCTGGGCCCTATGAACTTGGATGGGGAAATAGGACGTCTTTCTCTTGAGTAACCTCTACCTGAAATGTAGCATCTCCAACACCACCACCACCTTGCTCTGAGATGGACTCCAAAGGCTTCTTCACCAGATGGCCCAACATGTCTGTAAAAGGTTAAGGACTTCAGCTGCCACCAAAGTGCCAAATCATCTCGTCAGTGAAACTCATTCTGCTGAAGCCAGCCCAGGTATATCTGACTTGTAGTTTCAGAGCATTGCCAGGGGGCACTAAGAAAGGTCACCTAGACAGGGTCACAGAAAACTTTTGTGTGTGACTTGTGTTGGACTTGAACCCAGGTCTGCCCGACTCCAAGGTCCTTTTCCTTGTTTCCATCCTTCCCCTTTTCTCCTTAAGGTGTCCTGAGCAGCTCTGGGGATGGCGGTCCTTCCTCCCCTCCTTTCTCATGTCATCCTGCCTATCCCATCTCTTGGGGGACTTGGGGACAAAGAGAGAGCGTCCTCTCTGAGCCTCTCTGTGGTGGGTATAGGTGGATACTGGCAGCTGCCGGAGGGTGTGCACCCAGTGTGTATGCGGGTAGAGGGTGTCTGGATAGGGGATGACTGCGTGCACACGGTGGGTGCCATTAACATCTTGTCAGAGGGGTGGGGACTCCATCCCGGGTCCTTTCCCTCCCACCACCTCAGCCAGTGTACCATCACATGATTCAGGGCTAGGGGAAGAGCACATCCCGCCCCGCTCCGCGGCCGGGGCTGTGATTTGGAAGGAGTGACTCACCACACGTGGCCAAGCCGGGGGACCCTGTTTCTCGGGGTTGCCCCTCTGCCAAATCGGGCTGAGCCTGGGGTATCTGGACAGCTCCGCCCTGGTCAGGGACGCCGGGGCCCTGGAAAGGAAGGAATGCGTTGCGAACCCGGGCTCTGAGGGAGGGACTTCTGGCGGGACCGGGAGGGGGGGCCTGGGACGTCTCTCGGGGTTCCCGCACCGGCCGCCAGGGGGCGCCCCGTGGCCGGCGTGCTAGACGGGGTGGGGAGAGGGAGCGGAGTGAGAAAGCTGCTTGTCTCCTCCCCCTCCTCCTCCCCGAGCGCGGCCCCAGAAGTCCAGCGAGGAGGAAGAGGAGGGTGGGGAGCACAAGAGAGGGGAGGAAGGAGGGAGGAAGGGGGAGGGGGAGAAGAAAGGGGACGAAGAAGCGAGAGGAGGGAGGAGGAGGAGGAGGAGGGGGAGGAGACCTGGCAGCGCCCGGGAGGGAGTTGACCGAAGCCTGGGGTGGCCATGTTCGCCCGGGGATCCCGGCGGCGCCGCTCGGGACGCGGGGTAAGGAGCCGCGGCGGGGACCCAGGCGTCCGGCAGGGTGGGGATGGCTACCGTGGTCCCGTGGAGGGAAGGCGGAACGGACCAGGTTGGGGAGGAGGGTGGCGGAGAAGGACTGAGGGCTCCTCCTGCCTGTCTACCCCCAGCCTCCTGAGTCTGAAGACCCCGGCCTGGAGCAGCCGTGTAATAGCTGTGGGGACCAGTGTCCCGGCTTCCTGGTGCATGGCTGGAGGTGGGGACCCTGGGCTTCTCACCTACTCGTTTCCTAGCTCTAACTCTGACTCGGAGAGCAGAAGCCTCGTAAAGATTTGGGGGAGGGGGGTTTCTTCCCTCCTGGATTTCCCCACCTGTCACATGGAGGGAGGGAGGGAGGACTTAAGGGCCCCTCTCTTGAGGGAAAAAGTGGGTACTATAGAGTTCCAAGGTTTGTTGTCCTCACAGAAAGATCTGTCAGCACTGCAAGTGCCCCAGAGAGGCTCACACGGGGACCGGGGTCCCTGAGGACCTGGAGCAGCTCATGGCCAGACTCATCTCCGACTTCCAGCGGCACTCGGCCTCAGATGCTAGCTTTGGCTGGGCCTCAGAGGAGTACGCCTGGGTACCCCCAGGCCTCAAGCCTGAACAGGTGACCTCTTGGCCCATGACCATGACTCCCTCTCTGGGATGACCCCTCTCTGGGCCTCCTCACAGGGCCTCTGTTTCCCTTCCAGGGAAGCATATGTGAGGTGGGCAGGTGGAGGGAGGTGGGGCAGTTAGCCTGGGATTCTGCCGTTTAAAACACTCATTTAAGACAAACCTAGTGACCTGGGGACCTGCCATCATGTATCAGGAAGTACATTCTCACCTCCTTCCAGCATCTTGGATACAACAACTCCAAGTCTAAGAGGCTGCCAAGCTTGGTAAGATGGAAATCAGAACAGCACCAACCTCCAAGGGCTGTTGCTGGGATCCAAGGAGATATTTGAAGAAGTGATTAGCACAGTGCTTGGTACCTAGTAGGTACCATATCAATGCCCCAAAAGTCTGGCCCCTGTGACTCAACTGTGCCCTTGAGTTTAGGTTCTGGCCCTCCCTGGAGTGCTCTCTATAGTGCCCTCAGAGCCCAGGCTTCACAGTGGACTGGGTCAGGCAGAGTCATTAAGTACTCACATGTTCCAAGCTTCACAAACCTGAAGGCCAGAGAGAGGCAGGGTCTGACCATTGGGACGTAGTAATTTAGAAGATCTGCCATGTTGAGACACCCTGAGTCTTAGAGCAAAAGTTGGTTTAGGGTTGGGTTAGGGTTAGGGGACAATGGAGCCAAGTGTGACCCTTTCTTGAGTTAGAGGGCCAGAGGTTCCCCCACAGAGACCCTGTGCCTGGCCTGGCTGTGATGGCTTCTGTGTCCTCTTCTACCCTCACTTGCTGCCAGGTGGAGCAGTTTTTCCGCTGTCTGCCAGAAGACAAAGTCCCTTACGTGAACAGCCTTGGGGAAAGGTATCGAGTTCAGCAACTGCTTCGCCAGCTCCCCCCACATGACAGTGAGGTGAGATTTCCAGCCTCCAGACCAGGGCTTCACTGAGTCCAAGGCAACAAGAGCCCAGAGAAGAGAAGCCAAGTGAGCTGGAGTGGGGGGGTGGGGGGGAGGCGACTAATGTGCTCGGGGGGAGACAGAACCTTGCCTCTCATCACACCAGGGGGCTTGCTGGAGTTGGGGCCTAAGGCCAGGCTACTCACATAGAGGAGGAGTCCCTAGTGAGACCTGCTGCTGGCCAGCCAGGCTCACTGCAAAGCAGTGGGCCAAGGTGAGCTAGGCAGACAAGGACAATGGGGTTCCAACGGTGGGGAGCCTTCTCCTCTCCTATCTTGCTAGAGTTCTTAGAAGGTTAAATGAAGAGGGGAGGCCCAGCTCAAGTAACTGGGAATGGCCAACTGAGTCATCAGCAGTGGTGGACTTTAATGACTTTTGAGATGTCCCTCAACTCCACTCCCCAGGCCCAGTACTGTGCAGCACTGGAGGAAGACGAAGCAAAGGAACTGAAGCTCTTTAGCCAAAAGCGGAGACGGGAAAACCTGGGCCGGGGGGCTGTCCGAGCATTCCCAGTGTCTATTACTGGAGCCATCTGTGAGCAGGTAAGCGGGTCCCCAGGACCATGAGGGAGCAGGCGAGGGGGTCCCCGGGGCTCTGAAGTGCTGCAGTTTCCCTTCACAGAGTTTCCCAGGAAACTCCAGCGTCCCTCCACCCCCATGGCCTCCGAGAATCAGATGGAAGCACCAGTCCTGCCTTTTTGAGCCTCATGCCCTCACAAATTGTCAGGCAATTCAAATAGCCCACATCCCATTCCGCAGTTGTTCCCTCCATTTCCACACCTTTGCTCAGGTCATCCCCTCTGTCTGCAAGACGCTCACTCTTCTCCTCTGCCTCTGCAGATTCCTGATGTCCTCCCCCTCCCCAAATGGACTTTGTATTGACTTTGGGAACATGCTTTTTGCCCCTAGTAGAATAGGTGAGGCCCTGGAGGGGCCATCATGTCACTTTCCAGCCCCACAGCAGCAGGCCAAACCCAAAGTAGGTACTTTGTTTCAGTCAGTTGCCCAGCATGGGCAAAGGACCTACTATGTGCCAGGGATGCCAAGAGAGGGCAAAGAGAAGCCCCATCCAAGGGGAGTTCCTGGTCCAACTGGGCCTTGCTTCTTTCCCCTCCCAGTGCGGGAAGCAGATCGGAGGTGGGGATCTGGCTGTCTTTGCCAGTCGGGCTGGCCACGGGACCTGTTGGCATCCCCAGTGCTTCCTCTGTGCCACGTGTGGTGAACTGCTCGTTGATCTCATCTACTTCTACCAGGCTGGGAAGATCTACTGTGGGCGGCACCATGCCGAGTGCCTTCGGCCCCGTTGCCAAGCCTGCGATGAAGTATCTGAGGGGCACAGCAGGGAGGGAGGAGGTGGTTTGAGGCCTTTGTTCCTTCCATGCCCCCATTCACCATCTCCTTTCCTAGATCATCTTTGCAGCAGAATGCACAGAGGCCGAGGGCCGTCACTGGCACATCCGCCACTTCTGCTGTTTCGACTGTGAGGGACCCCTGGGAGGGCAGCGCTATGTGATGCGGGGGAGCCGGCCTCACTGTGGTACCTGCTATGAGACCCGGCACACCCAATACTGTGACAGCTGTGGGGAGCGAATTGGTGAGGAGGTGCAGCAGGGTTGGGCTGGGGGTGGGGGTTGTTCCTGGGCCTCTGCTAACCCCTTCTCCAGAGTCTATAGGCTGAGTGGGGAAGGTACCCTGGCTTCCGAGCTCGGTCTTAGGGGAACCCAGAGCAGCAGGGCCCCCACTTCAGGGAGCTTCGTCCTCCACTGAGCTCACACACTGTTCTCTCCCTGGCCAGGAATGGAACAGGGCCACATGACGTACGGCGGGCAGCACTGGCATGCCTCCGAGAGCTGCTTCAGTTGCTGCCGCTGTGGGCGACCCTTGGTGGGCAAGCCCTTCCTACCCAGGCAGGGGCAGATCTTCTGCTCTCGAGCCTGTAGCCTCCCTGCTCAAGCAGAGGCCGAAATGGCCGAGGCAACAGTGGAGGCAGCAGCAGCCACCAGCTACCCTCTGGTTCCCAGCACAGCATCACTCCGGGCCCGCTCCCGGGCAGGCTCCCTGGCGGGCAGAGCATGCAGCCACTTCTGCCGTGGGGCCCCACAGCGCCACTCCATGCCTGTGCTGGGCCTCCACCGAGTGAGCCCTTCCCCTTGGCAGCCCCCGCAGCCAGACCCTCTGCCCACGTCTGTCTCCAGCCCAGCCGCCTCCTCAGGGGGCCCCGACTTCTGCCGTCGAGGGGAGCTCCGAGTTAGCTTCCGAGAACCCCTGGTGGCCCAAGCCCACCAGGAGAGGGAGCAGCTCCAGGGCCCTTCTCCTCCTCCTCCCCCTCCCCAGAGCCCTCTGGCCCAGCCCAGTCAGAGGAGAAGGTGTCTGCCTCCCCATCACTACACTGCCCGCCTACACTGGGATTCAGCTTCTTCTCTTTCCTCCTCCTCAGATTCAGAGGACGATGGCTACTTCCTTGGGGAACCCATTCCTGTGCCCCCAGCCCTGCAGAGAGCCACTCTGGGGTCCCAGGGGAAGAAGGAAGGGATGTGGGGGACACCCCCTGGCCCTCCCAGGCAGGCTCCGAGACAGGGCCGGCACCAAGAGAGGGACAGGAACTGCATTGTGGCCTGAGGTCCTTCCCAAGGAGATTTGGGCACTCATTCTCTTTCCTCTCTGCCTTATTTCCCTCCTAATGTTGGACTTCAGGTTGGAGTGGATGCTGGATCAAGTTCTCCATGTCCCTCTTCTACCACCCTGGGGTCTGCATTCTGGCTGCCCAGCTCCCCCCACCCCCAGTGCCTCTAGAATGTTCTATTTCATGCCATCCTTTGCAGGCTGGCTCTGCCCATTAAAAGGATTATTTTCATGTGTTTGACTTTCCAGGTGGTGTTTTTGTTAAGCTACCTCCCTCCCCCTCCATCTCCTCCTACCCTCCCTCCTCTTCCCTCCCCCTACCAATGAAACTCACAATCAACAAATAAGCTGATTTATTACCCATTTATTCATCCCCTTCCCGCCCTCGGTGCCCCTTTTCTGGGACAAGTTGGTACAGCTTGGCTCAGGGCTGAGGCTCACAGGGGCAAGGAGGGGCTGAGGAGATCCATAGATGCCTGAGATTCTCCACTGGGCATCCTCTGCATCCTCCTTCTGTGAGTGAGGGAGCCCGTGGTGGCCACATCGTGCTACGAGGGGCCATCGGGAGACTCTGCAGGGCAAAGGATGGGAAAATGGAGAAGAGTTTGCACAGGCCAAGCTCAGTCCCCGCCCCTGCACAACCCTCCCAGGCCCGGGCGCTCACCAGTGGCGGCTGGGGTGTGGCGGCTCCGCTGGTCTTGGAAGGTGCGATAAGCATCATAGGCGAACAGGACCGTGGCTAGCAGCCCGAACACCTGAGGGCCGGGAGGATCAAGGTAAGACAGGAGCAGCAGGGTGCAAGCCAGCCCTTTTCCCCCAGTGGCCAAAAGGGAGCCCGGGCTCCAGGGCGGCTTACCCCTCCCACCATACTCTGAGAATCCGCGTTTCTGATGATGGTGACGAGTGAGGTGATGAAAAAGAGCACGGAAGCGATGAGACCTCGAAAGAAGTCCTGCAAGGGAGACAGGGGAGGGGCAGTGAGTGGCAGGGAAGGCCTTCGGCCCAAGGCTTGCTCAGGTGGGAATCCTGGCCCTGCCACCGCTCAGCTTGCTCAGCTCGGAAACCATCCGGCTACCCAGCTCCCCGCCCCCGTCGCCGATCCCCCCAGAGCACTCACACTCCAGGGCCAGTTGATGAACTGGAGCTGGTGATGAATGTTCAACATGTAGATGACCAAAAAGAGCCCAGCCAAGACCATCTCCACCACAGGCACAGTAAGGTAACCCATCACTTGTGAGGCTGAGTAACAGATGATGATCACCAAACACAACACCTGGTTCAGAGGAAGGCGAAGAGAGGGACAGGACAACATTGCTCGCTAACCCTCCAACAGAGGGCGCTGTTCGGTCCCGGCCCAGGAACCAGCACCCCCTCTCCTCCCTCCTTCCCCCAGGATGTTCAAGGAAGCACTGGAGAATTTTCCAAATGGACACAGGGCCTTTCGGCTCCTCTCCCTCTGGGCTCCCCGACGCCACTTGCCCCGGACCACTAACAGCCCCGGCCACGAGCCATGGAGCCAATGGGTAGTTGGCTGAGTGGGGGATGAGGGTGAGGAAACTAGTGAAAGTGTCAGGGAATGACCGAGGGAAGGAATGAATCAGCTGGTTCAGGTTCCAGAGCTGGTGGGGGATGGGAGGCTAAGCGACAGGTTACTACCAATTCCCCCAGTTTGAGAAGGGGAAGGGGGTGTTGAGGCAAGGACCACAGGCACACAATTTCCCCCTTCCTTGGCCCTCCCCCTCTCGCTGGCTCAGGAAAATGGAGAGTGGGAAGTCAGAGGGGCAACAGAGGCGGGGCGGGGCAGCAGGAGCATCCCGGGGGACGTGCTGGGGAATTGCCCAGGTAAACAAGCGGTACCATAGGCCTTCGAGGGCGGGGGAGAGGAAAAAAGAAGAAAGAAAACCAAAGCGGGGAAAAGAGGAGGGAGGAAGGAGGCAGAGACCGCGAGAAGGGGGGGGGGGACACACCCTTTTTGCCTTCCCGCCCCGCCTTACTCTGCCAGCCTCGCCAGGATCACCTAGCCTTTCCTCCCTCCCTTCCCCCTCTACGCAGGTGCGCGGGAATAAGTTCTCCCGGTCCCCACGCAGCCTCAGTTTCCTCTAGAGTTTCCTTTCTACCTCCTCCCTCTCCACTCTCTGGAAAGTGAGGGACTGGGTTACAAGGTTAGGGAGAAGCACCCCACGGAGTGGGAGAGGGCCCACATTTCTCCGTGGGAGACCCCGAGGCCGCTCCTTCCTTCTCCTCTCCACGTGTTCACACACACCCTTCTTGCCCAGCCACTCGCTCCAGTCCCCAAGCCCCGGCCAGGCCAGATTGCCAGGTACCCCGACTGGTCCCGGGTCTCTCCTCCCTCCCTCTCTCCCTCCCTCCCGCCCCCTGAAGCACTCACCATCTCAACCCAGAGGAAAATCCCCTTGCGGGTGCGGGAGAACGAAGAGCAGGCGGCCAAGCAGTTGGGGGTCGGGCTATGCTCCGAGTCTGCCATGCTGGGACCTGAGGGACGGAGGTAGGCACTGCCTGGGAAGCGCCGGACGCTGCCCCGGAGCTCGAGCGAGCTGTACGGGCAATCCCCGACAGCCCTGGGTCCTCCGGCGCCCAGTAGGAAGTAGGTGAGGCCGCTGCCCACCCCACCCCACCCTACCCCACCCCCGCCCCGCCAGAGGGTGAATCACCACCTCTATGCGAGAGGGAGGGAGGGAGCGTCGAGGGCGGGGCGGACGCTCCTGTCTCCCTATATGGAGGGGACCCAGAACCCGTGGGGAGGCCCTCCTTGCCCAGGGGAGGGGAAACGCACTCTCCCTCCCTAGGTGGGCGACTGGGAAAACAGAATGATCCCAGCCAGTCCTGGACTGAGAGACGAGGACTGCAGTGTCCTCCTTCACAAGGATGGGGTCTTCGAGGTCCTTTCTGTCTGGATGATGGGAGGCTCACTCCCCAATTAGGGAGTGGAGAGATGTACCTGGGACCCAAACGATTAGGAACATAAGGAGTTGACTTTGCCGGGGTCCAATGAGAAGAGGAGAAAACCTAAAAACCTACTTAGTGCTCCCCCCCCCCCCCCACTGAGGCAAGACAGGGTGGGGCAGTCAATAGTCTACAGTGTTAGGAGAAAAATGCACCTAGACCCTGACTGCCACAGTTCCTCTCCCTGTGCCACCCACCTTAACCCTCCTCAAATCCTGGTCCTTTTCTGGGCAGGGCTCCCCAAGAAGATACTGAGCCCTTAGCCACCCTCTCCAGGCCCAAAACCAACTGCTTTTCCTGTGCCTTTGATCCCATCCCCTCCCTATTTGTCCTCTGAAAGTTTATCCATCTGGTCTCATCCAGACCAGCTTGGGCCCCTTCATCTCCCCTGCCAGAGTCAGTATATTTCATAAGCATTGCCAACTCAACTTACCCACAAACTTTTCCAGTTTGCTGTACCAAACCCACACCTCTTTGGTGCTTCCCCATTTCTGTTGAGAACACCACCATCCTCCCAGTCACCAAGGTTTGAAATCTCAGAGTCACAAAGTGGGAGAGATCTCAAAGGGCTCCTCAGCTGGCCCACATTCCAAAGGAATCCTCATGAGAATGAAATCTCCTCTCTCTGTCTTTGCTTTAGGACCTTGGGTAAGGCCAGCTTGACTGGGACTTGGGGATGACTCCAGTTGTCAAGAAGTCTTTCCCATAGTGAAGGTACTTCAGCCTCCATCTATGTCCACAGTTCTGAGTTCTGCTCTCAGGGTGCCAAGCAGAACTAACAGTCTACTCTGTTTCCCACAAGAGAGCCTTTCAGATACAGAAGCAAGCTTTCCAGTCTTCCCCTGGTCCCCTTCCACCCACCCACCCCCAAGCACCCCAGTGTTTTCTCTTCTCCAGGATAAACATTCCCTGCTTCTTAAACTGATCCCCAAATGACATAAACTGGAGGCCCTTCCCTTGTCACACCTTCCAGCTCCTCAAAGCCCTTCTTAAACTACAGTGCCCAGAAGTGGAGACAATCCTGAAGATGTGGTGTGATCAGAGCAGACTAGAGCTGATGTCCCAATGCTGGCTGGTTCATAGAGAGCTGGGAGGCCATTCAGCCACCAAATCTTTATCGGATCACCACTGTCTATCTCTTCCACCATCCTCCATTGGTGAAGTTGAATCATCCCTATTGCACTTTGTTGTATTGATTCAGCCCAGCATTCTAAGCTAACTGTTCTTTGAGAATCTGACTCTATTCCTGGCTCTGTATTATCTCCAGATCTGCCAAGCATCCAAATGTTTGTGATTTAAAAAAAGGTCAAGCAACCAAGGGCTCAGCACAGAGCCCTGGTGCACTCTACTGGAGACCTACCAAGCTGAACTCTTAAGCGTTCCTTTTAGGCACTGGCCAGCCAGCTAGTTCTGAACCCATCTGAAAATTGTATGATTGACTAGTCCACATCTCTCCATCTTCTTAAGAAAACTGTCAGACAGGTCACCAAATGTCATGCTGAAATCTTAGCAAACTATTTACAGCGTTCATGACAATCACTATGTCAGTAATCAAGTGAAGAAGTGGCATTACACTGAGTGCAGCATGATCTATGCTCTCTGAAAACACTAATTCCCTTTCAAGATGGATGTTCCCCCCCTCATGTCTGCCATGATCCATTTAAACAAATGGACAGCAAGCTCACTGCCCTATGTCTTGCAAGCAGATTCCTATTTCTTCCTGGAAGATCAGAATGCTTGCCTTTTCCCTCCAATCTCATCCATTTCTCATTATTCTCCAAATACCAGGGACAGTGGCTAAACAATCATGTGTGTCACCTCTTCTAAGACCCAAAGGTGCCACTCATGCTAACCAGGTGACAAACTCCTCAACAGCAACTTGGCATTTTCTTACTGTCTCCTTTGTCATAGGTATCAGCTCCCTGTTAGCCATTTGTGCCTGTAAGGTCATATTCCTTGGCAGAGAAAAAAGCAGCTAAGTATATGATGTCCAGCATCTCCTCTCTCTGCCATATCTTCTCTACCATTCCTAAAACACACGTCTCACCACTCTCCTATTTACCAGACTCCTCTTTCCTCTAGAATCCAAATCAAACTCTTCAACTTTACCAGCCCTTCCCAACTTGCCTGAAAGGACCTTTCTAGGTCCCATCTGAATGGGCTAGTGTCCCCCCCCCCCCATTCCTGGGATACTTTCTCTTTCTCTCTGCTGTTCAAATCCCCATTCTCAACAAGGCTTAGCTCAGATGCCATGGCTTTCCTGCATGAGGGAGGCCTTTCCTGATCTCACCCAGGGGTTGGTGATTGCCCCCAAATTACTTCGAATAAATCTTTGTCTACCCTTAACCCCTGCACCTCTAATCCTTTATCACCATATTTGTGTTCAGACCCTTAACTCCTATCAGACCTATTGGATCCCTTTCCCCATTGGTGAATTCCTCCAGGAAATTCCATCCTCGTTTGGAGAAAGGGCTTAAAACAACTCGGCCAGCATGTGAGGATACCCCCTTCCCCTCCTCTGCCCTTTTCATCTCATCTTCATTTGTTTGTTCCCCACCCCCACTCCAGTTATGAGACTGATGAGCTCCTTGAGAGCTGGGCCTTAGCATAGAGTAGGTGCTTCAGACATGTTTTCGGCCTTTGAGTTTTCAGTATCTAGTTCAAGAACTTGTACACAAGCACATTATGTCTGTTTGGTTAAGTTGTGAGACAGTGGCAGACTTCAGCCCTGTGTAAGGCATAACTGAGGTTACTGGGGAGTTTGTGAACTCATGGAAGCTGTAGCTCTGGCTCAGGTCCTCACCCCAGACACCCACTGCATGATCTTGGACAAGCAGCTTCACCTGTCTGCCTCAATTTCCTCAACTATACGGTAAGGATCATAATCACACCTACCTCCCAGGGTTATCATAACGATGAAATGAGATATCTGCAAAGTGTTTAACACAGTGCCTGCATGTAGTAGGTACTATGTAAATACTAGCCATTATCATCATCCCTAGATCAGCTAAATCCCAGGAGCTTATGAAAGAGGACAAATTGAGGAAGTCTGGAGGCCTTTCAGGAAATAGATCTTAAAAGCTCAGGGAGAGAGTTTTAGGGTTCTGAGTAATGAGGCTAGGAGACAGACAGAATGCTCACAACACCTCCAGTTCCCTTTTGGAATTCACATTGACCCTGGTCTGGACATTCAGGATATTGCTCCCTCTGCCCCCCCCCCTCCGAATATGAGCCCCCAGAAGGCCAGGGCCTGGATGAAAGTGAATTGAGACTGTCCTAAACTTTTGTACAGAGTTCTGGGGCCTCAGCTGCCTGCCCTGCCCAGCTTTACCCCAGGGAGGTGATATTCAACTTAGTCAATGCCCTCTCCTTAACATCCCTGGGTAGCAGCTCCCTTGGTGGTATTTCTTTGCTAGTTATTTGTCCCTCATACTTGAAGGGTACCAAAATGACATCACAACGTTGGGATCAAGGTACAGTGCATCCAACTGGGGCTCATCAGACCACATGAGCTTGGAAGGCTCTGAAATAGCTGGCCACAGATAATCCAGAGATGTCTTTAAATCTTAGCATCTCACTTTTCTTTTGAGCTACTGCAATTCTGCTTCACTTAGAGATCACAGCACTTTCTTTGATGCCGGCATGCCATACTGGTTGCTCTTTTGACAGTGTCTCCCATGTCACCAAATCAATTCCAAAGTTCTTCAGAGAGACCTTGAGATTGTCCTTGTATCACTTCTTCTGACCTCTATGTGTGTTGCCTGCCTTGCATGAATTGTGGTAAACTTGTCTTTTAGGCAAATATATCGGTCAGACAGGATCATGCTCTGGGCTGAAGCCTCCTCCCAGCCCTGCCTCCTGCCCCTGGAGTGAGGAAGTTCAAAACCAGCCTCAGACACTTACTAGCTGTCACTTAATCAGTATTTGCCTCAGTTTCCTCAACTGTAAAATGGGGACAATAATAGCCATTACCCACCTCAGAGTTGTGAGTCAAACTTAACATAGTACCTGGCACACAAACCCTTATTCCCTCCTTCACCCTCACTCCCAAGCCAAGGGTTCCCTCCGATGGGCCCCAGCGCCCCTATCCTGGGGCTGGCGGGTTGGTGCAGTGTCCTTGGCATGTTGTCTTCCCCCCCTTTCCATTAACCTGTGAACTCCTGGGGAGCAGGAGCTGGACGCTTTCTGCCTTCTTTGGGATCCCCAGTGTCTGGAACACCTTATCAGGGTTTGATGAGTTCCCTTTCCCACCCAAGGTCGGGGATTCCCCGAAGCCCCGCAGTCAGTGGAGGAATGGCCGTGTTTGTACCCGCTGGTGCCCTTCTAAAAGGGACGTCCCCCGGGGTGTGCCCGCGGCGGAAGGAAGGAAGGAGGAAAGAAAGAGCAGAGTGAGGGAGGGAGGGCGGGACGCCGCGGCCAGACGCGCAGCCTCGGGGGTTAGAAGGTTTTTTTTTTTTTTGGAGGACTAGCTAGAGGGACACCGAGCATGCGCACAGAGGAACTGTCCACCTACTACACGAACTAGGAGGCCGGGAAGCTCCCCGAGGCCTAGGCTCGAGCGCCCCCCCGCGGGCCAGCCGTGGTCAGTAAGTTCTAAGGCGGAGCACGGTCACGGGCTGGGAGGGGAGCGCTCTCCTTCCTTCTCGGGCTCCTGCTCCCCCCGAGCGGCGGAGCCTGGGACTCTGGGTGTCCCAACAGAAATCCTTAGCTGGCAGAAAAGGGTGGGGGTCGGGGGGGGGGGGGGCGGTGGCTCTGTGCACAAGCAAAAACCCTCTGCCAGCCGCACTGGGGTAAGGACGGGGCGCAGAAAGCCTAAACTATAACTCCCGGCGGGCCGCGGGCCGCTGCGCAAGCGCCGTGGTCCTCGGGCCCTTTCCTTTTATTTGCCCGGCACGTTCTGGAGAAGACGGACTCAGCTGTTCTCCTCCCTAACGTGCCCGTCCTCTCTGTCTCCTCGCAAGTTGCCCTCCAGGAAAGATAGATGGCTAGCTCTCCGGGGAGCGCACAGTCCGAGCGCAAGCAGGACATTGGAACTACAAGGCCCAGCAGACACCGCGCGACGCTCGAAATGAGGCTGAGCGCGCTAAGATGGCGGACAGCGAAGCCGAAGTTGTGGTTATCTAGCCAACCCCCAGGCCTCGGGGCTTTCGATTTCAGCCGCACGGCCTTCCGGAAGATGCCTGGTGGAAGGCGGCGAAGAGGAGGAGAAACATTTTCTGAGAGTCTAGGAAGAATGTGGGGGGAGGGGGGGTGTCGCGGAAAGGTGGTTGCGCATGCGCCGATCTGAAAGCGTACGAATGGATGGCCGAGTGAGAGGGAGGCCAGAGCAGTCGAGTACCCTGCACATCGGCCTCTCCTCCGCCTCCACCTATGAGTCTGACCGATGGGCTCTATTGTCTTCTCGAAAATGTTATTTCGCTACCATTTCTTGTTACATTATCTTTAAAATTAATTAGCATTTATTCCTCCCCCTCCAATCCCCATTAAAAAAAACAAACAGGAAAAGCCAAGAAACCTGGCCCAGCCAGCCGGATTTTCACCGGGCCACATTTCCCTCCTGTCTGGAGAGGTCTGGTAGCCTGGTTCATCGTGAGCTCTCTGGAATCGACCGTCGGGCATTGAGAAGATCGGCGTTCTAGTGCCTCTCCAAGGGGCTCTGTCTTGACAATACTGTTTTATTCGATCATATGAGGCGATTGTATAAATTATTCATCATTTGTTACAGCACCTATTGGGCTGTGTGTATTATATATTTGTATTTATGTACCACGACTTGTTCCGTCCTTCCTTTGGATAGATGCCCTCTTCATTTCCTCTTCTTTGCTACCACAAACAGCTGCTATAAATATTTCTGTACATATAGGACCTTTTCCTCTTTTTTTTTTTTTTTTGATCCCTTTGGGATAAAGACCCAGAAATGGCATTCCTGGGTCAAAGGTTATTTACAATTTAGTAACTTTTGAAAAATAGTCGGACATTGTTCTCCAGAATGACTGTACCAGTTCCCAGCTCCACTAACGGAGCAATATAAGGTGCCTATTTTTCCACATCCTCTCCAGGACTTGTCATTTCCTTTCTTTTTTTTTTTTTTTTGGTCATTTTAGCCAATTTGTTGGGCATGAATTGGAACCTCAGAGGTTGTTTTAATTTGCATTTTTTCAAATTAGTGATTTGAAGCTTGGATTTCTTCCTTTGAGAACTGCCTGTGTATATCCTTTGACAATTTATCAGTTGGGGTATGGTTCTTACTTATTTTTTTTATAAATTTGACTGTTCCTTATATATCCGAGAGGCTGGCTGCTGAGCATTTTTTCCCGGTTAACAGTTCCCCGTATAACCTGACCTGCATTGGCTTTGTGCAAAAACTTTTCAGTTTTATGCCATCACAATAGTTGTATTGTATAGTGTGTTTATATTTGGTATACAGTTATTTTCTATATTAACATCTTTGAAGATCCTCTGCCTTAACCCCTCTTCTCCGTTAGTTCCCAGGAAATGGTATTTGGTGCCAAGCTTGGGAGGTATGCATTTAGGACTGACATAGATGTCATGGTTGGTGAACATGCTTTGTTATACATGTCATAGCATGTCTGACACCTTACATGCTTGTCTCTTGAGTTGGTTGGTGAACATGCTTTGTTATACATGTCATAGCATGTCTGACACCTTACATGCTTGTCTCTTGAGTTCCCTTTTCAATGGGCTCAGTATAAAGTGGTTCCCGTTGGCTCTCTTGACACATTTGCAGTAAATTCATTTTCCCCATTCACTGCTGTTCATTGCTTTACGAGCTAGAAGTGCTTACTATCTGCCATGATCCCTCATTCCATAGTCCAACCTGGGATTTCATTGACATATCAAAATCTCAGTGAGGGCATTCCTTCTACTAGAGCATGTGTGCCTCTCCCACAGAGAAGTAGTGTGACTTTCCAGCTCATATAGCCAGTAGGAATGGCAGAGGCGGAACTTGAACCTAGGTCTTCCTGGCTCTCAGGCCAGGTCTTTGTTCACTGTGATCCTATAGCATCTATATATTTAAGAACGAATATTCTAAACTGTTGCCCTTACCAATGACTCCCTCCGTGCCAACGTAACCTCATTCCATGGCTGACATGGCTTCTAGGCTCTTGGCCTTCTTGTTGGAGAAATTAGCAAATGCCACTTCAGCATCTAGAGAGGAAGTGAAATCCTGCCTTTCAATTTCTGTACCTTTGTCCTTTTCTCCATTTTTTATTCTTTAGGTTAAATGGGAACTCTTTGAATGTCAGACACGTTCAGCCTTTCTCGTTCTTCTCATTTGCTGTTAATACTGATCTTTGTTCCCATTATTTAACTGTGTGGCTGTATACAGAAAACTGATTCCGAAATTCAAATATTCATTAAAGACCCAGTTTGTGCCAAGCAGGTACTGTGCTGGGCAATGGGTTTACAAAGACCAACTCCCCCTCTGCCACCCCCAAACCTCAAAACAACCAAAAAAAAAACTCCAGACCTTGCCCACCAGGAGCTTACTTTCTCCTGGTGGCAGCTTATGATAAAATTATATACAGATTTCAAGAGGGAGAAACAAAATAACCACTGAGAAGATAAAGAAACATAGCTTCTATGTGAACTGCCTTTAAGGAAATTGGAGAGGTAAAGAGGGAGTGTACTCCAGACTTGGGGAACAACACACACAGAGACTTGGAGGTGGGAGGTGGAATATTCTATGCCCAGGGAATAGTTAATTAGCAAGCCAGTTTGACTAGACTAGAGAATGCATGAATGGGCCCAACCAGAAGGACTTCTCTGACATAGGTGAATTGATAATTTAGGACTTTGTGAAATAGGGGCAGGCACTGTTGGTTCTTTGGGTACTGTCTGGGAAAGACCACAGGGAAACAGGGCAGTAAACACAGAGGGCATGCAAGCAAAAAGCCCAGAAAGGCAGAGACAAGCGGTAAAAAGTGGTACAGAGGTAGCAGAGAGCAAGGAGGCCATCATGGGAGGGGAAGACAATCATACAGAAGATGGGATGTCAGCTAAGGAACCAAGGTGGAGGTTAGGGGCGGTGCATGCCAGGAGTAGGGCACTGCTAGTGCAAAGTGAAAGAGGACAGGGCATGTTTCAGGGATTGCAAGGGGACTGGAGTCTACATCAGGGAGTAGCCAATCAAGGCCAAACATCAGGCTTCACTGCTGGAATTCATTAGAATGACATGGCAGCCCTGGACTTGAGAAAGATGACTTTGATAGGTAAAGGATAGACAGGGGTGGGGTGAGGCTTGAGGTGGGAAGACAAGCCAGAAAGACATTGCTTTAGTCTAGAGGGGAGGGATTAGGCAGTTAGGTGGTGCTGGAGTGCACAGAGTGCTGGGCCTGGAGTCAGGAAGATTTATCTTCCTGAATCCAAGTCCAGTCTCGGACACTTCCTAGCTGTGTGACCCTGGACAAGTCACTTCACCCTGTTTGCCTCAGTTTCCTCATCTGTAAAATGAGCTGGAGAAGGAAATGGCAAAGCACTCCATTATCTTTGCCAAGAAAACCCCCAAGGGGGTCACGGAGAGTCAGACAGCACCAAAAATAACTGAACGACAAAAGAGGGGAGGGAATAATAAATGTTCATTAAATGTCTGTTGTGTGCCAGTCACTGTGCCAAGCGCTGTTACAGATATTACCTCACGTGGTTTTCATAACCACCTGGGAGGTTGAGGGCAAGGGGGCTGGAACTAAGTTTGAAGCTGGATGACTAGAGAAAAGGGGACATATAGAAGAGATGTTAGGAAGGTAAAGACGACAAAATTTAGCAACTTACTGGATACATGGGGTGAGTGAGAATGAAGAGTCGAGGCTGACCCCTTGGTTGCCAGCCTGGGAGCCTGAGAGGATGGCAGTGCCCTCAACAGTAATAGGGAACTTAGGAAGAAAGGAAAGGTTGGGGAAAAAATAATGAGCTCTATTTTGAACTTGTTGCGTTTGAAATGCCTGTAGGGCATCTAAGTCAATTCATCTAATAAGCATTTGAACTTGGGGGACCTTAACTCAGCAGCGTCTGATAGGGTTGGATAAGTAGATCTGGGAATCACTTCATAGGATGGTAATCGAAGCCACAAGAGCTGATGTGAGATCCCAGAGTGACCTAGTATGGAGGGAGAAGGCTCAGGAAAACCTTGGGGGGACAGCCAGGGTTAGTGGGAGTGAACTGGATGTGAACCAGCAAAAGAAATTGAGAAGCTATCATTTCAGGAGATATGAGAGTATCAAGGAGATACTGATCAACTGTATTGAAGGCAACAGAGAAATCAAGGAGGATGGAGATCAGGAAAAGGATTAGGGTTAGGACTTGGCAGTTTCAGTTGAATGATGAGGGTGGAAGTTCAGAGAATGAAAGGAGAGGAAGGGCAGGCAGTAAGTGTCGATGGTCTTCTCGAGAAGTTTAACTAAGAAAGGGGAGAGAGCTAGCAGGGAGAGTCAGATAAAGTGACGAGTTGGTTGGTTTGTTTAATAGAGGTGATGTGGGTATGTTTATATGCAGTAGGGAAGGAATGAGGAGATAAAGAGAAGTTGAAGATTAGAGAGTAGAGATGATAATGGGGGCAAGAAGGAGGTACAAGGATGCCCGTGGAGGGGTTTGCCTTGGCAAGAAGGGCTACTTCTGTGAAAGACAGTTAAGAAATACATAGCCCCTACTGTGTGCCAGGTACTGTGCTAAGGGCTAGGGATACAAAGACAGCTAAAAGTATTTGCTCTAGAGGAGCTCAAGGTCTAATGGGGAAGACTACATGGAAACCCCAACGTATAAACATGATACAGACTGGATAAACTGGGCATCCTCAGCAGAGGGAGGGCAGTAGAATTAAGGAAAATCAGGAAAAGCTTCCTGGAAAAGGTGGGATTTGAGCGAGGATCGAGCCAGGGAAGCCAGGAGGTAGGAGATGAGGAGGGAGAGCATTTCAAGCATGGGTAGCAGACTTAGAAAGCTGCCCAGTGTTTTGTGCAGCAGGCCCAAGTTACCGGATGGCAGAGTCCATGGGGGAATGGGGGTGGGAAGTTCTAAACCTGTAAAGGTCAGGGGTGGGGGGGTGGCACTAGGTCATGAAGGGCTTTGAACATGCTGAACAGCATTTTGTATTTGATTCTGAAGGATTTACTGAGTAGGAGCTGGAGTTCTGAGTGATGGGAGAGGAGCAAGGGAGAAGAGGGAGCTTTTGATGAATGCTTTCAGTTTGTTTCAGTGAACTCTGAATGAGGTCCTCCTCAGCTGAGAGGATGGGGGGAGGGAGAGCCATGGGGGGCCTGAGGAAGCAGGGTGGGGGGGGGGACGTTGGGAAGAGCCACATAGTAAGTAGAAGAGGAAACTCTTGTTTAGTTACGTCAGATTCTCTGTGACCCCGTGTGGGGTTTTCTTGGCAGAGATAATGGCATGATTTGCCATTTTCCTTCTCCAGTTCCTTTTACAGATGAGGAAACTGAGGCAAACAGGGTGATGTGACTTGCCCAGGGTCACATAGCTAGGAAGTGTCTGAGGCTGAATTTGAAATCAGGTCTTCCTGACTCCAGGCCTGGCACTTCCACTTTGCCACTTAGCTGCCTCTAGCAAATTGATCCGGGGATATAAATGGATTGTCTTGCTTCAGTGACAACCCCATGAAAATTTTAAGAAAAGTTTATTTGTAGTGGACCCATTTGACCCAGATCTGTGACTTTGTCCAGCACCATGTGAACAGGAGCCAATGTGAGGTTTGGGACCTGGCAGGACCCAGTTGTCAATAAAATGAGGGGGCCAGAGATGGGAACATGGAGGATGGTGTTGAGCTGAACTGACTCACCAAGTAGGCAGGGTAGCCTGTGTGGAGGGATTTAGAACTGGTTGAGTGTTGGGAGGCAGAAGCAAAGGTGAGATTGGAGATCATCATCGGAAGGAGTCATTACAAAGGGAATTTTGAAGTTCCTGTGTGGAGATGGGACAGTCATGGGCTGGCTGTGCAGGTAGCTCAGCTGGGAGAGAGGAGCTCATGTTTAACTCATGTCTAATGTTAAAGAGGGTTAGACTTTCTGGACCTGTGCCTACCATCCCAAGTCCCTCCTATAGTTTCAAGGGCCTCAGTCTCCTCTATGCTTCCAGGTCTCTCTCCCTGAAATGGCATATGAGGGAAAGACTTGAATGAGATCATCTGGAAGCACCTTTCTGGCTCTTGAAAGGGCCAGGGCCAGGAAGGTTTGGGGGAGGCTGGAGACAAGCAGGGAGGCAGAGACCAGCACCATTCACCTATTTATTATGGAAACCCCTAGTGTTCCAGTGCTGATGCCAGCCAGAGGCTGGGGGGCCACCCCATGGAGCCATTTTGAGAAAGCTTCTCCTTCTCTCCTGGGGAACAGAGCTGTCCAAACAGATGGCACAACAGTGAAACAGGAGAAAGGAGCAACATGTGTGGGCCCCTCCACGCTGTTCACCTTCAGGAGATGAAACACAGGTAGGTGTCGCCCACTCGTCGCTGCCACCACTGGAACAAGGTAAAGTCTTTAGGAGGGGATCCTCCTGAGAGGGGCAGGGTGGCTGCTCCTCCCCAGCGAGGCAGCTTCCCTATGTGCCCCCAGCCCAATGTCTTCACAGCCAATAAGCAGGGGACCTCCAACAGCTGCTGGACCTTCTGCTCCTTAGCACCCAAGAGGAACACATATGAGGCCTGGCAGACAAGTCCTCTGCTACCCCCTGCCCCCAAACCAAGGTGGCTGAGCCTGGCCCTTGTTTCCATCTGGAGGCCTGGTAGCAATGAAAGGAGACAGAGCACAACTGGTTAGATGAGATGGCAGCTGCCCCTTCTGCCATGCTGGCATCCAGCCCCATCCCCCTCCTCATGTGGGCAGAGCAAGAGAGGATGTCAGAACACATCCACATCCACAGACTTGGAGGTTCTCTAGCTTCCTCCTAGCAGGTAGTAAAGAGAGGGAAGGGCCCTGCACAGTACTCCAGCCACTTCCCCACTCACAGATGAGAAATGGGTATGTAGCAGGGGCTTAGGAGGGATGATGGTGACTGCCTCAGTGTTCAGGAAGCAAAGGGCAAGGGTTTCAAAGCAGCATCCCTGGGGTCCGTGCAGGGAAAGGGTTACAAAGACGTGACGCTGACATCTCCAGCAGGGAGCTGGGGTTACTGGGATGTCAGACCAACGTCCCTGGGGTTCGAGGATCTGAGTCCAGGGGTCGATCCCCTTCCAATGCCAGGTCACTTAAGTGGGAGCTCAGCTCTGGGGGGTACAGGAAGTCTGCGTAGTGTCTTGGGGTGGGGGGAGGGCAAGGGAGAGGAATGGAAAGGCAAGAGAAGGAGCAGGAAAAAGAGGGACAGAGAGAGCCAGAGACAGAGAGAGAAGAGAGCAACATTAGAGAAAACAGACAACAGAGCAGAGAACAGGGTCCGCTGGGCTCCCCCTTGTTCCCACCACCCCATGTCCCCCGCCCTCCCCCAGGGCACCCTCACTCAGTACCTGCCAGAGACAGGAGGAGCTGTGAAGCTGAGGGAGTGAGGTAGGGCCGTGGCTGCTGCTGCCGCCGCCGCAGGCAGAGCCGGTCCAGCATAGCCCAAGTATGGCTCGGGGCTAGCCTCGGTGCCATGGGCAGTATGCAGGAGGAGGCCTTGCGGGTAGCTAGAGTGATGCCAGGAGAATGAAGAAGGATGCAGGGCCTGACCCTCTGGAAGGAGGCCCCGGGCCGAGGGGTGAAGGCCTGCCACAGCACCACCTTCTGTCGAGCCTACGTTTCGAATGTACCAGTCCCGGAGCCCCTCGAGGGCCAGAGCCTTATGACCTCCCCGGGGGTCAGCAACTGACTGGTCTGGCTGGCTGTGGTAGCGGCTTGATCCAGGGCCCGCCCAGAAGGGACCAGGCAGTGGACCCCCATCATCTGACTTAGTGCGACTGGTTAGCCCACGCCCAGGGCCTCCATGGGGTGCTGGGTCCTTGGCTCGAAGGAGGGGGCTGCCAATGCCACCTCCACCATCCCCTTGAAGTGCTGAGGGAGCTGAGGGAAAGAAGACAAGGAGACTGTCCCTGCAGGAAAGGTGGCTTGGGCCCTCAGGCCAGCACTGTTCGCCCCGGGCCAGGTAGTAATCCAGTAACAGGCCACCATAGGCTGGCAGAGGCCGCCCCCGGGGAGCTGGGGGGGCAGCTGAGCTGGGCCGAGCAGCCCGGGGAGGGTCCAGAGGCCCAGCTGTTCGAGAAGAGAAGGCTGGGGGAGGCACAGGGACTGGTCGCTCAAAAATGCTCTCATTGCTTTTGCAGGGTGGGGACACCGGGGGGCCTTCTGGGGGCAGGCGAGCACACGCAAAGCTGGAGATCCCAGCACTTCGGTCGACCAACAGGGCCTCAGAACTGTTGCTTCGGCGGGTTCGGCCAGAGACAAGGAAGGCACGCTCCCAAGGGCCATCTGTGTGTGGAAAGCCCATCTGAGAGTCCTGGCTGCCAGACCACTGGCGGGAGTGAAGACCCTCTAGCCTGGGACAGGAGAGAGAGAGAAGACAATACGCTTATCAGGCTGAACGGCAGGGCCTGGGGAGCCGCTTGCCAGCCCTGCCTTCAAGTCGAAGCCCAAGTAGGTGCCTTCTCTGGAGCCTCAGTTTCCCCCTCTATAAATGAAGGATTTGGAATGGACAGTGTGTAAGCCCAATAAAATATTGCATCATTACAGGTTGATTCACATTTCCTTGCCTTACTGGCAACCTTGTTCTAAACCACGTGAGGGAATTAGAACAGCGAGTGGAGCCCGATGCTGGGCAGCCTGTCCCGTTTTTGGTGTCATGGTCCCCCTAGCTGCCTGTTGAAGGAGCCCAGGGAGCCACACTTGGAGTAATCATGTTACCATAGGGTTACAGAGGAACCCAGTCCTTTTGAAGATGTCATTTTCTCCCATCCAAGAATTCACAGACCTCTGGCCCCCCCTGCCATCTATCCACAGACCCTCAGTTCTAAACCATGTTACTGATGATAGTTAAAAGACTGGGCTTCCTGTTCTCCTTGCCTTGGGGGAAGGGCGGGGTCTTACCGACAGAGCTGGGGTGCAGGGCCCCGGGCCAGGACAGGTGTGGCAGGAACACTTCTGCCCTCAAAGCTGGATATGCTCCTGGGAAGGGTCTTGGTGGGGCTGTCAGTGAGGAACAATGAGTGATCAGTGGTTTCCAGACACCTGAGGGGGCTGTGCAATTCCACTCTTTGTGCCACCCAACTCTTTCCTTGGTGATCACCTGGTAGGACTGGCCATGGAGTTCCTCCGGCCTTTCAGGTCTCCGTAGAGCTCAGCAGCTGGCAGAGGAGGTGTTGCCTTCCAGGGTGGCCGACGCTCGGGGCTGCCCGCTGCTGACACTGATGCTCGCAACTGGTCCCGGGCCTTTGGGAGTGCTGGTCGCTCATGGGGATCCTCTGAGGGCAAGAGGGGACAAAGAAGGGACATTTTAGTGGGGCGGGTGGGTTCCCCCCAGCCATCCTCCATGGGTCACACTCACCATTCTCATGACTTGCCGATTCTGAGAGAGAGCTACTGTCGGAGCGGGAGGCATCATCTAGGAGAAGGAAATAGAGGCCAGTCTTTGGAGTCAGCAGCCCCTCCCTTGGCCCTGCTTCAGCAAGCATTCTCACCTTGGCTGAGCTGGGCTACTCGGGTCCGGAGCCCAGGAAGTCCAGGACCTCCATAGCCTGGTGGCATGGGAAGCGGGAGACCCAGAAGGGCCCGGCTAGCCCTCAGCTGCTCCTCCAGTTCAAGGAGTCTCTGCGCTGCATCCACCTGGACCTGCCGCCGCCGCCGCCGCTGCTCTACACTCAGCTCTGGAGCCAATGCAAGGCGCCTGGCGGCAGCAGTAATCTGCCTCTGAACTGATACCTCTCTCTCTAGTGTCTCCAGTGCTAGCATCTGCAACCCAGAAGGGTCCAAAGCAGGAGGGCAATTAAAAAGGGAGCTCCAGGCATCCCCCCCTGCAAGCAGCTCCTGCTCTGAGGGCTGACTCTCCATATTTAGACCTCCTATTTCTACCATACCCCCACTTTGGAGTTTTGGCCCCGCATCCAATGTGCCCTCCCCCTCCTGAAGGGTTTAAGATACTTACCCCTGAGGGGCAGAGTCCCCGGGGTGGTGGGGGGATAGGGGCAGCCCTGCGTCGGATGGGGTGAGGTTGCTCCCCAGGCTCCAAGGGGTATTCGGCTGGCAGCCGGCCTGTCAGTTCCTGGGGTGGTTGAAGGAGGTTGTCACGGCACTCTCCTCCTGGCCTGCCCTCCATCCCAAGCCCCGGGCCCCTTCACCCACCGCCTCCTGTAGGCAGACCCTGCGGAGTTCTCGAAGCTTCAGAGTGAGGGTCTCCTGAAGGCCCCGCTGGCGTTCCAGCAGCACCCGAAGTCTCTCCACCTTCACTGGGGGGTTATCCTCCAGAGGCAGTGCTGTTCAGTGGAACAGGGAGCAGGCTGGAGTCTGTCTGCCCCCATCTCTAACCACCAACCCAGAGTTAGTCCAAATCCTAAACCATACCCTACAGAGTCAGTCTCTCCCTGCCACCCAAGGGCTTTCTTCCCCACCCCCCCACATTCCTGAAGTTCATACCTGGGCAGTTGTAGCTTGGGGAGCTGATGAGTTGCCCTCTGACCTCCATCCTAAGGCAGAAAGGAGGCAGAGACTTCTAGCCAGACAGGGCCTGGGTGAGGAGAAATGCTTGCTGCCAGGGGTTCTCCCTACTCAGTCAGCCATGGAGATTGGTATCTTCCCCTTAGACCTTGTATTGTGATTTTTGCCTCCTGATCCCTCATTTGGGGTTAGGTTCTGGTTTGGGAGTTTTGGGAGGGAGAGCAGGTAGCCTTAGCCCAGAGAGGGTTTCAGGGGGAGGAAAGCAAGGTGGCACCTTGTCATGCCTCTCTCCAAATGCACTGCTACCTCACTTTCTTAGCTTCTGGCCAGGAGTCAGTCAGGGACAGAGAAGCAAAGTCCAGAAGAGACAGATAAACAAGGGCTCAGCCCCAAGTAGGAGGTGGAGAGCTGCTCCTTTTCTCCACTTGACATTTTTCTACAGCTCACTTGGGGGGGGGGGTCTTCCCCCCCACAACCTTTCTGACTTTTGCGGGGGCCTGGATTTCAGCTGCTGCCCATCCATGGCAAAAGTTTTCCCTGATCAGGCATCCCGTGAGGGCCGAGGTCAGCCTTGGCTTTGGGGGTAACTCCAAGGTGGCTCTAGGGTGATGTCCTGGCCTGTCTCCTCCCTCCTTGGCAGCCCAGGTTCTCAGCTAGCCCCTCCTCCCCTGCCTCTCCTCCCCCACCTGCCCCTCTAAGGTCTTGGTTGCCAAGGTTTGCTTCCGTAAAGTCCTTGTGCCCCAAGATCTTGGCTTCAGTGGCAACTAGCCCTCTAAGACCAGACCACTAGGGGCTCATGTGGCTCTGGCCTGAGGAATACAGTTCCCAGCACCCCTTGAGTAGCCTTTGGACTACAGCTAAGTCCTGGGGGCAGGTGGAGGAGCTCCTGGGGTGAGGGGTGCCCAGCTCCTTCCTTTCCTGTACATTTGCTGCTGCTTCTGGGGAGGAGGCCAAGCTCTGTTTGGCAGTGTCCTCCCTACTCCTAAGTGAAAGATCTCAAATCACCAGGCAAAAAAAGCTTGCCCTTCCCAGCATGCTCCAAGCCCAGTGTCCCCCCAGCCCCCCTCACTTCCCTGCCAAGCCATCCCTAGTTCTCACCAGTTTTTTAGGTCTGGGCCGAGTCAGATCAGGGAGCAGCAGCAAAGGAAGGTTCCATCAGGAGCCTAGGCCCAGCCTGCTAACCTGCTAGTCAGCTAGCTAGCCAGGGGGTGGGAGGTTCAGGAAGAGGAGGAGAGGGAGGAGAGGGAGGAGGGAGAGGAGGGGGAGGAGGGGCAGGTGGGGCAGGAAGGGCAGGTGGGGCAGGAGGGGGGGCAGGAGAAAGCCCCTTTGCCAGGTGGCCCGGGAAGCTCCCGAAGTACCTGCTCGGAGGAGGTGGGGAGTGGAAAGGTAAAGCAGAGGGCGGGGCTGAAAGGAGCTTGAGGGCCCCCCCTTCCCCCCTCCTCCCGCTTGGAAAACTCATCGTCCTTTACCTCGGTCCCGACTTGTCGATCCTGGCCCCAACCCTGTCCAGGGAGGAAAGGCTGGGGGGAGGGGGCGGGAGGGCTTGACCTCATCGTTCCTCCATATTTTCGCTTTCTCTTCCCTCCGGCCTAGGGTCCGAGAAGACACAGGGGAAACTGATGCTGGGGGGAGGGAGGGCGCCTCCACTCCCTGCCCCCGGCCCTGGAGATGAGACAACCGACAGTCCTGTCGGGGAGATCTGGGTGGGGCCAGGTGGGGGATCGGGGAAGGGGCGGGGCGGGGGGAGGGGAGGGCGGTGTCCGCGGCCATCCGAGGCGGGGCGGGCCACGGGAGGGGCGGCAGGCCGCCCCCTCCCTCTCCCCCACCCGTCCCCCGACTCACCGCCGCCGGGGGCTGGGTCCGAGCGGAAGGCGAGCGAAGGAGGCGGACCGATATGGGGGCCCCGGCCCGGAGGCGGGGGGCAAGCGGGGGGGGGGGGACCCCGGGCTTGTGTCTCTGCTGCGCGCCCCCGCGCGGCTCGCTCCGCCGCCTGCCTCCGGCCCGGGTGCGCGCAGCCGCTCCAGCGCGTACCCGAGCGCGCGTGCGCGGCGGCGGCGAGCGGGGGCAGCGGGAGGCAGGCGGTGGCTGCTGGACCTGGAGGGCGGGGGCGCAGGCTGCTCTGAACCCCTCCCCCAACCCCAAACCCACTCCCCCCCTTGTCGGTACATTGGGGTCCATCAGTCCACCCTCCCATGAGTCCTTCCGTCGGTCCAAACTGTGGGTCATCCATCCGTCTGTCTGTCCATCACCCATCCATCCATCCCAGTTCTCAGTCAGCCTGGAAGTCCCTGGCAGCATCTGGAACCCTGACCTCTTCCTCCCAGTTCCAGCTATCTCCTTCTCCATCTCTATCTCCTTCTCAGTCTCCTCTCCTCTTCTACCTACCTCCCTGCCCCCCAGCACCAGTCTGGGCCAGGGCAGCATTGGGAAAACTGAGGCCAGTGATGGAAAGAAAGGAAAAAGCCTCCAAAGTGGAGGATTGCATTCAGGCCTAACTCCAAGGTCATTCCCAGAATACAGATGGTTTCAAGAAAGTTCCAAAGCACAAACCCATGTGGCTCTTCCCTTAGCATCTGTACTACATACTTGGCCCCTTCCATGGTAGCCACTCTAGCTCTCTCCCATGCCTAGAATGCTCAGCCTTCTCATCTCCTCTTCCTCTCAGCCAGCTCAAGTACCTGTAGGCCTCACCAGCCTCTGCTTCCACCCCAAATTACCAGGGAGTGCATTTATGTCTTTTGTATGTCATTTCTTCTCGTTTACTCCTCTTCAGTCATGAACAACTCTTTGTGATCCCAGTTTCTTGGCCAAGTAATTTGACTTGGGGTAGTTTACCATTTCCTTCTCCAGCTCACTTTACAGATGAGGAAATTCAGGCACACAGGGTGAAGTGACTTGTCCAGGGTCACACAGCTAGGAAATGGATTCATCTTCCTGACCCCAGGTCCAGAGCTCTACTCACTGGACCACCTTGCTACCCCTTGGAATTAGGGGTAGAGTTTGAGCAATGACCTAACATGTATGTGGGGGGAGGGGGAGAGGAGGTGATTTGTGGAGGCCTCACTCTTCCCACTTCCATTGACCAATCGAGCCAATATTCCTTTCTGAACCAATTACGCTTAAAAAAAAAAAATCACAGGCTCAGTCATTCAATGTCAACATTTATCTCTCCTCACACCCTTACCCTGATAATGTCACTTGTGATCACAAGCCCATGGAGGTATGGAGCACCCTTTGCCATAAGGCAAAAACATGCAGCAGGTATGGAGAAAATGGAAATCCGCTGTGATGACTGCAGTGTGCCCCTGCAGCCAATTTTTTCCTCCCTTTCCGTTTTCTCTAGCCTGCCAGGCCAGGTCACTCTGCATGTTCTTACAGGAATATCTTCTTAACCTACAGTGAAACTCACAGCCACCAGCATTTCACTAATAGTGACTTGGGAATAAGGTATGTATTCATCCCCAACCTCATTCCACTCATCCCATTCTATCCCATCAAATCTCAGTGATGCCCATGAGGTCAGTGGCCTCCTGGCTTACCATACTGTGTGCATCTCTGCATTGCCAACCAACCCCATGCTTCTCACTGCTCATTCCTTGGATTTTGTGTACTCTCAAGAAATGTCTGGGTGTCTCACTATTCTTTTTGCCTCATGAATACTCCCTATGGGGTATATGCAGAGTCAGTCTACTTCCTCCTGTCATTTTCACTTGAAAGCCTCTTCAACTAGATCCAACCAATTCATTTTGACCAGGCCTCAGGAGTTATACGCCACACTTGGCCAGAATTCTGTCATTCTTTCATTCCCATATGACAGATGAGCTGTGATCTAAAAATCTGAATCTCACTGGCTTGCCAGCACCATCTTCACCAAATGTCTTCTCTCTTCAATCCCTCGCCTTCCATAGCAGTAGTGACCAAAATGCTGCCCACATCTCCAAAGTCTTCATCTTCTTGCCTCAGACTGGAGCTATCTTTACCAGTTCTTTTTTGAGTTTCTTTGAGCAATACATTGTGTGCCCTGAGGCTGGTAGCAATCATCAACTTTGGACAAGTCTTTAGAGGTCACATTTTGTGATCTAAGCCTAGGAAAGACAACAGGCCACTCAGTTGGTGTCAGGTCTACAAATGAATACCCTTAAGCAATTGTCACCAGGTACCAAGGCTCTTCTCTTCATGTGTGGACCCTGACACAAAATAAGCTCTCCCCTGACAGTTTGGCCAGCTCAGCTCAATGGTTACTTGAGGGAATCAGCAGCTGCTTCCTTCCTTTTGGGGAACAGTCCCATGTCTGGTTCCTGACTCCCAAGTTCCCAGCAGCTTTTACTCCTTCCCTCTGTGTGATATTATTCAACCCTGCAGCCTTCATACAGATCCCAGCTTTCCCCACACCGCCAGCTACATAGCCTTTGTCTTCTTAAAACCTTTCTTGGGATTTCTTTTTAAAAAATATAGAGAACTAATTTCTAGTTTTCAACATTCACTTCCATGAGATTTTGAGTTTTCAATTTTCTCCCTCTCCTTCTCCTCCTCCCTCCTCAAGATGGAGTTCAATCTGATATAGCCTCTACTTATACACTCATATTAAACATATTTGCATATTAGTCATGATGTAAAGAAGAATTAAAACTAAGGGGAGAAACCACAAGAAAGAAGAAACAGAACAACTGAAGAAAATGCAAGCGAATCATCGGCTTCCATCCACACTCAGACTCCAAAGTGCTTTCCCAGATATGCATGGTGTTTTCCATCATGAATCTTTTGGAAAAAAAGCCTATGAATGTGTGATTGGTCTTGGGGGCAGAAGCAGATTGGACTAGACCTGGAGTTCTGACGCTGGAGCTAGCGTGCTCCTTATTTCTTTGTGAATCACAGATTCACAGGCTTTTGTTCTTTTCTTTTGAACACTTCTTTGTGATGCTGCTCACTTAAACTAGTTTGTTTTACTTAGGACTAACTGTGCTAGGTAGCCCTGTGGTTAAGACTGCTAGGCCTGAAGTCAGGAGGCCTTGAGTTCAAATGCAGTCTCAGACTAAATTCATAACCTTGGCAAGTTACTTCACCTTGTTTGCCTCAATTTCCTCATCTGTGAAATGTTTTGGAGAAGGAAATGGCAAACTACTCCACTATCTTTGCCAAGAAAACCCCAAAGGCTATATTTCAAAAAACAGAAGAGCAGGGGTTATGGACAAAAGTATCATACCCAGCAAAGTTAAGAATAATTCTGAACAAAAAAAATAGACATTCAACGAACTGCTGGACTTTCAGGATTTTGTCACAAAAAGAAACACACAAACCTGAACTCAACAGAAAATTTGACATACAAGGTCCAATAGAAATACAAGAGACACACCAAAGAGTAATGACAAGGGACTGAACAGGCACAGGTTGTTTATATTTTATATGAGGAAACATAAAACACGTCTGAAACTGCTATTAGTAATTGGGTAGTTTGAAAAAAAAGATTGAGGTAGAGCTGAGTATGATGTGATCCTAAAAAGTAACCATTTAGGGAAAAGTACAAAATGTCATTATCTTATATAAATGAGGTGAGAGAGGACTGACACAGAGGAATTCAATGGGGGAGGAGGGCTGGGAGTTCTGGAACCCTGCTCTCATTGGGTATGGGTTAAAGAGGGAACAATACAGACATATCTAGAAAAGTATAAACATCTTCCAAATTCAGAAAGAAATAAGAGGCTAAGGGGATAGGGAGGAGGAGGGGTAAGGGAGGGATCTTTAGAGGGAACCCTACTCACATCAGAGCTGGATTAAAGAGAGAACAATATATACATTTAGAAGGGAACAAAAGTCTTCTAAATTTATAAAGACTAAGAGGGTGAGGGAATAGGCTAAGGGGTGGTGCTATAAAAGGGTGTTTAGATTAACGGGAATGGAAGGATGAGGGAAGAGCTCTTCAGAGGGGGGTAGGTCAAGTAACAAGAGGGCAAACTGTCAAGTAGAAGTAACGAAGAGGAATCAGGAGGGACAGGAAATAAAAGACATACAAACGTAAAAAACAGATCAGGAGTAGAATGTATTGGGGAAAAACGCAGGGGTAGTAATCATGCTCTTGGACAAAGTTAAAGCTAAAATAGATTTAATCAGAAGAGAAAAATAGGGAAACTACACTATATGTCAGCCATATTAATCAGTATTATTTTAGACTATTTAAAATAACTTAACAGTATAAGGTTGGAGTATGACTGCGGCACAGGAAATGAGTCGGTAAAATTAGAAAATATGAAAAGACTTGAAATTTTCAAGGAAGACATTTTCCATCCTCAGCGAAACAGAGGAGAATTATACTACAGTCTTATATTGTGTTCGTCCTTCGTTGCTGAAGAAGACCACGCCATCAGAGCAATGATGACATGACTTGCACTTTGCAGGTCACCAGCCTCACTTCTCCTCCAGAGCCATCTGAATCCAGTGACGTGATACTCCTCAGGATGACTGGAGATGACCCAGGATGAGGCAGTTGGGGTGAAGTGACTTGCCCAAGGTCACACAGCTAGTGAGTGTCAAGGGTCTGAGGTGAGATTTGAACTCAGGTTCTCCTGACTCCTGTACTGGTGCTCTATCCACTGCACCACCTAGCTGCACCACAGTCTTAAATAGACGGATATGAATGTATATAGATGCATATGTATATATGTAATTGATTATAGATATCTATGTCTATGTAAGTGTATGTATGTATATGTGGTTGTGTATATATATATATATATATATATATATATATATATATATATGTATATATCTATATCTATCTATCTATCCCTGCTTTAACTGTAGCCTTCTACAGGAAGAAAGGAAAAAAGAATAAAGTAAAACATGCCCAGCAGAAAACAAAAGAATACTCCCAAGGAAGCAAAGGAAAGAGGTATAGCTCAGAACACATGGGGTGGTATTTAGTATATAGGCTTTCTTGAAATGGAAATTAATTGCTATCTATTTTGAATCCTCTCTTATGTTCTGCTATGCACATGGCAATGCATTTTTTTTTCTTTTCCTATTGTGTATTTAAGTTTAAAATAAATTAAAAAAAAAAGAAATCCCCAAATGGGGTCACAAAGAGTCAGCCATGACTGAAACAAGTGAACAACAAATCTCTCTGTTAATGATCCCTCCTTCTTATTCCCCTTTACCTCCTGTTTCCCTATTGAGTGAAACACATTTCTGGGGAGTGTGTGTGTGTGTGTGTGTGTGTGTGTGTGTGCGTGTGTGTGTAGCACCTATGCGTGTTCATTCATTCCTTCTTTGACCAGTTCAGATAAGAGTGATATGCAAGTGGCACCTGCTCCTTCCTCCTTCTTTGGATCAGCTTCTGATGGTCCACTTGCCCATCCTCTTCCTCGTTCCCTGTAGTGTATTCATGTCCCTTTCCGTTCTTCAGAGATGAACAAAGCCTAACAAAACTGCTCACAGTCTCTCTATGTGATTATGCTCCTTTGTCCCCTCTCATGACAATGGGCTTCAGAGGGGATATGTGTATCACCTCCTATTATTTGAATGTAAGCAGTTTATCCTTCCTCAGTCCTTCTCATTTTGCACTCATCTTCACCTTTAATATTTTTCTTGACTCCTGGTGTTTGCACATCAAAATTTCCACTCAGCTCTGGTCTTTTGAACAGAGATTTCTTTAAAGTCGTTATTTGCAAAGGATGAACAAGTTGTGGTATATGAATGTAATAGAATACTATTGTACTATAAGAAACAATGAACAGGAGGACTCCAGAGAAGCCTGGAAGGACTTATATGAACTGATGCTAAGTGAAAGGAGCAGAACCCAGAGAACTTTGTACGCAGCAACAACCACAGTGTGTGAAGAATTTTTCTGGTAGACTTAGCCCTTCACAGCAATGCAAGGACCTAAAACATTCCCAAAGGACTCTTGAGGCAAAATGCTGTCCACATCCAGAGAAAGAACTATGGAATTAGAATGCAGGATCAAGCAGACTATTTTCTCTTGTGTTATGTTTTGGTTTGGCTTGGTTTTTCTCATGGTTTCTCCCATTCGTTTTAATTCTGCTATGCAACATGATGAATGTGAAAATGTGGTAAATAAAAATGTGTGTGTAGAACCTGTATAAGATTGCATGCCATCTCAGGGAGGGAGGGGGGAGGAGGGGGAGAAAATCTAAGATTTATGGAAGCGATTGTAGAAAACTGAAAACAAATAAATTTATAAAAAAAAAGAAAAAAGAAAAAAAAGAAAGTCCTTATTTGCCCCTGAAGAACTCTACTCTGTTTTGCTAGCTAGGTTATTTTGGGTCTTCAGGCTCTGTGTTTTACTTTCTGGAATTTCATTTCAAGCTCTCCAATCCTTTATAATTATAATGGTGATGAAGTGATGTGTGGTACAGACTATGGCTCAGTCCATAAATTCTTTGTGCTGCTTGAAGTCCTTTTTCTTTGACTTAGAGCTTTGGGATTTGGCTCTGATGTTGGTGGAAGTTTTTCTTTTGGGGAATCTATCTGAAGGTAACTAATGGAGCTTTTCTATTTCCACTTTGCCCTCCTCTGGCTCTCAAACATCTGGGCAGTTTTCTTTTACAATTCCTTGAAATATATGTAGGCTCTTTGTTTTTTGGGGGGGGGGGATCAAGAAGATTTCAGGAAGATTTTGAAATGATCTTGCCTTGACCTGTTTTCTGGGTCAGATGCTTTTGCTATGAGATATTATATATTTTTCCAGTTTTTTCCACTTTGCTTTAATGTTCCGTGTTTTGCTTCAGAACATAAGAGAAGATTCAATATAAAACCATAAACTTGCATTTCAAGAAAGCCTATCTAACAAAGATTACACATTGTTTTCAAAGCTGTCCAGCTTTTGTTTACCTCTTTTTAGGTTTTCTTGTTCTCTGCTGTGCACTTTTTACTTTTTTTCCCCCTCCCTTACCCCCTCCCAACTCCCTTCCCCAAGGCTAAACAAGGATATATACATATATCTATATATCTGTAAACATACACACACACACTCTCTCTGTTTCTCTCTCTCTCTCCCCGTAGAGCAAAATCACCACCTTATAGACTCTTTTATAAAGTGTCATTCACTCAGATATATTTATTCTTTGGAGGATGTGGCAACTGGAATACCATTGATCAGAGAACATGTGATTCCAAACATTAACACAGAAAGCTGTCTACTTGCCAAAGGAATATTGCGCTCTGATGGAAGAGGTGCAGTACATAGTCCAGGCCTAGGAGGGATGTTCCACAGATGGGGAGGTCCTGTAGATGCTCTTGTGGTCAGCATTTAGCTAACTGCATCAAGCCCCTGGACACTGCTCATTCTCCTGGGAGAAATCTTTAAGCATCCAAAGGAATTTGGGCTGAAAGATCAAGTGGATGAAGAATGTTATTGTCCAAATTTCAACATGCATTTGTCCTATAGAGCTTGTCTTTTGGTATGAGTGCAATGAGGGACCAATCAGGGTCCAGTATTTAGAAAATGCTTGGATTTGTCCATAGACTGCACGCATGAGTATTTCCTGCCTTGCTCCAATCCAACACCTGAAACTTATGTTCACTAAGTGCCTGGCATTTGTACTGATGGTAGGTATTGACAAATGCCTCTTGACAGATAAACTGTCTGGGATGGATTGTACCGACAACGGCTTCAGTCCAAGGTTGAAGAGGGGTGGAGGCTGGAAATTGTCCTCAAGCTCCCCATGAAAGCCCACGTGTGTCTTTTCAAGCCCAACATCTTGTGAGTACTGCTGCATGGTGTCAGGTGCATGCTAAGTGCTGGGTTAGAAAACCAAACTGAGCCCTGTGTATGAATGAGCAACAATTAATATGCGATTCAAGGTTTGCAAAGCACTTTGCACATTCAACCTCACAGGAACCCTAGGTGCCAAAGTACTATGCCTAATTTCCAGATGAGGAAACTGAGGCCCAAAGCTAGTACAGGAGTGTCTGAGGCAGGATCTGAACTGGGGTCCTCTTCCCACCGTGCCAGACAAGGGATGCCAGGGGCCCGACCACTGAGCGCCATCCTCTAGGGCACGGCTGGCGTTCCGGAAGTTAAGAGGCGGGGATCAGGGAGCCGGCTTTGGGCCACACCGAGGCCGCGCCCGCCCAGGAAGGCATTAGCCTGTGAGACGCGCCACTCGAGGGGCAAGAGGTACAAACTGCGACGCGGACAGCCAGAGCCGACAAGATAACAGACTGAGAAACAGGCCCAGTTCACACTGGGAGGAGGTGGGGCGGGCGGTGAGAAATCCTGGGCCCTTCTCGCGATATTACGCGGGAGCTCGGGACTCCAGGGTTAGCGGCCGAAGGCGCTGTCTGTCGTAACTCCGCATGTAAATCAGACGTCCCCGGAGGGGGAGGTGCCGGTGCGTAACGCCCTCCGTGACTAGGGGAGGGCGGGCGAGGAGCCTGGCAGGGACAGGGCCTGGGTGCTGTTTAATTGCGGAATGTATCCTCCTCGTCGGGTACGTAGCCCCGCCTCCAAGCAGGGATGAACAGTGTTTGTGTTAGAGTGTGTGTGCGAATGCGTGCGTATGCGCGCGCGTGTACATGCCTTGGAGTAGCTCCGCCCCCAAAATCTGCATAAGGAGCGGGATGAGAAGGGGAGGTGGAGGCCGTAGGTAGTCCCGCCTATGAGCCTACTACGTCCGAGTCGAGGGCGGCACCTACGGGAGCCTTTGATCAATGCCTAGGAGAAGAACGGCGAGGGGGCGTGGCCCGTCTCGCCTGGACCCGCCTCCGACAAGTGGCTGAAGCCAGGGGGCGAGGGCCTAGCTCTATTAGTGTGCAGTGATTGGCCCCGGAGTCGGCTTGCGCGAAGTTGTCGTCACTTCCGGAGGCGTGTCTCCGGTGCGGCGGGGCGGGGAGGGGCGGGCTGGCGATGAGTCAGAACCCAGCCCGGGTGGCTGACGCCGGCGCCCGGAGGAGGCCGGAGACCGCCTCCTCCTCCTTCCCCTGACCGTGTCCGGCTCCGCTCGGCTCGTCTCGGCTCCTTGCCGGCGGGCTGGCGCCGATGGCGGCCGGCGGGCCTTGAGGGACGGAACTATCCTGCGGCCGCTGGCGCCCATGTCAACGTTCTCGTCTATGTCGGTGCCCATGTCGGTGTCCGGGGTGGAGCCGGGCCGGGACTCAGCGGAGCCCGTGAGCGCTGGGCCTGGAGCGCGGGGGACCACCGGCGCCCCCGCCGTCTTCGTGCTATTGGAAGAGCGGCGGCCCGGAGGGCCTTCCGGAAGCAGCGGCGGCGGCGGCGGCGGCAGCTCGGGTTCGCTGCTCAGGTTGGAGGGGGCCTGGGGCTGGGGCTCCTGCGCCCGGTATATTTTAGGGAAGGCGGGGCGGGTGTCTCCTCCCCCTCTCCGATGTGGAGGGTGATCAGGGCCCACTCAGAGGCTGGGGCCCCAGGAGGGGGCAGCTGTTGAGTCTCGGGGGGCTCCTCCGGGCCTTGGGAGAAAGGAGGAGGCGAGGACCTGGAGTCTAGGGAGGCCCTTGGCCTCGGGAGGGGAACCGACGGCCTGGGAAAAGGCACAGTCTGGCATAAGGAGGGCCCGGATTAGTCATTCCCCTTCCCGTGCACAGTTGGAACTCCTGCCTTAATCTCTTGGTTGTTAAGGATTGGAATTACTCTCTGCCCTGAGCCTTTTGGGTCCCCCTCCCCTCATCTGTTCTCCCCTCTCTCCAGAGTTTGAGTGTCCCCCTTCGAGGAAACTCCTCCTCTGGGAAATGGACCTGTGGGAGGGAGGCATGGGGAGTAGGGAGGCGCGGGGAGGGGGAGGAGGGAGGCGCCGACTTGGCTCCCTCTGCCTGGTTTTTGTTTTGTTTTGTTTCCGTTTTCCTGGCCTCTTGCAGTCACCTCCCCCCTTGACTGTTTCTCTTAGTTTATCTGTTAGATTAGTTCCTCTGTTCTAGCCTCCCCCTTCTGAAGCCACCTTTCAGTGCTCCCTGTGTCTCTCCCCTGCTGGCTCCAGTCCATAACTCTTGAAAGCTCTTTTCCATTCCTTCACGAACTAGTTGGGATCCACGTCTCCTCATTTCTTTGTTGAGCCTTCTTGGATGTCCACAAAGAAGTGGGGGCACTCGAGGAGCTGGAAATCTACTCCAACATCGTTCCCCTGGCTCATCCCCTGAGGGTGAAATCTCTGCTTTGCTCTCGTTTCATTCCCCTCTTTGCTTTCCTTCTTCCCTGCCTGGTCCCTCTTGCAAGTGCCCACATCTGACATTCTGGCTCTGCTACTTATTTCACTATCTGGATGTCATTGGGCAAGTCAACTCGCTACTCTGGGCCTCAGTTTATTGCTTGGAAAATGAAAAAGTTGGCCCTGCTTAGGCATAAGGTCCCTCTGGCTCTAATTCCCATGACTTCTCAAGTATTTTCCAGTGCCCTGAACTTTTGCTTCCTTTGGCTTTTCCCTATTCAGAAATCCTCAGTTCCCAGAAATCTGACTTTCTCCCTGACTCTTTTCTTAGGTCAGTCAGTAAAAATTAAGTGCCAACTATGTGCCAGGCACTATGCTAAGCGATGGCAATAGACAGCCCCTGCCCTCAGTCTCATAGGGAAGCTTTTCTTGGCCCTTTACCAAACCTTTTTCACACCTTCCCAACTCTCCTCCCACAATCACAGAACCAGAACGTTCTTCTTGTCACACTCAGGACCCCAGGGCCCAGAGAACCTCAGGAATTTCACCAGCCCCAGGACCTAGGGCCTATCTAGTATCTGTGAGAAACAGAGCCATAACTGGGGGTGGGGGGATTAGATGGGGATCACATGATCCCCCAATATCCACCTGTTCTCCTTGTAGCCTGAACTCCCTGCTCCCTGAGTCTGGGATCGTGGCCGACATTGAGCTGGAGAACGCCTTATCCCTGACCCCAGATAGCTTCTATGAGCTGAAGAGTCAGCCCCTCCATTCCAGGTATCAAGGGCCTCCCCCTCTTCTGTCTGTCCCTCCCTGGGCACTGAAAAAGAATATGCTGAGTCATCTGTGTTCCAGGCATGATTGGGAAATCTTTGTCCCTCCTGTCCCTGTCTCTTTCTCCCAAACCCTCATGTCTGCTGGTCACTGTGGCTAGCCGCCCCTTCTGTCTTTCTTCTTTCCTTTCTAGCCTCCCTTCCCAGGCAGCCCCAGCAGCCTCTTCACAGCCTCCGGCTTCATCGTCTCTAGTCATGTCTTCACGGATCCTCCTCCGCCAGCAGCTAATGAGGGCCCAGGCACAAGAGCAAGAGCAGCGGGAACGGCGGGAGCGGGCAGCTTCAGCCACCTTCCCAAGCGGGCCAGCCCCTCCATCATCTCCAGCCATCTCAGTGGTAGTTGGGGCTAGCCCTGGTGGCCCTTCTGCTGGGGTGGGGCTTACCCGGCCTGCCTCTGCTCAGGTGCCAGTGGAGGTACTGAAGGTGAGACTTGTGTGCAGGCTCGAGAAAGGTTCATCTCTGGGCTGCCTTCATTTGAGGAGGCTGGCTTAGAGCAGGGATTCTTCCAGAGAGCAATTTCAGCAGGGTGGTCTATGAGCTTAGATGAGAAAAGTTACCTTGCCTTTTCCTCACTTCTAACTGAAATTGAGAACGAAAGAGCACCCAGCCTAGCGGGCCTTTTGAGGGCCCTCCCAGCTGTGACAGCTCTGAACTAGCTTTCTAATTCTGAACCTCAGTTCTCAATCCTCTAGTGAAAGGATGAGAGAAGAGGTCATGGCTGAAGTTGCTTCCAAATCTAAATAGATAATTCTGTGAGGTTATAGGCCAGCTGGGACCTGGGTTAGGCTGGTAAAGGAGATTCTAGTATCCTGATTGTTCTCTGGCCCCTCCATCCCAGGTCCAGACACACCTCGAGAACCCTACCCGCTACCACCTGCAGCAGGCTCGGCGCCAGCAGGTCAAACAGTACCTGTCAACTACACTTGGCCCCAAGCTCGCTTCTCAGGCCCTGACACCACCACCTGCTGAGGGCACTTCAGCTGAGAGGTCCCAGCCAGCTGCAGGAAGTGCCCCTAATAGCCCCATGGCCCTTCTCAACATTGGATCCAGTTCAGAAAAAGAGGTAAGCCCCGCCCCCACCTCCTGCCCCTATACCCCACACCCACACACCCTGGGCCCCTGGGCAGAGTACTTAGCTCAAGTTGAAGTCAAACCTTCCCCTGCCACCTGGTTTCCTCTCTGGTTCTCAGATTGATGATGTGATTGATGAGATCATCAGCTTGGAGTCCAGTTACAATGATGAGATGCTTGGCTACCTGCCTGGAGGCCCTGGGGGACTGCAGCTCCCAAGCACAGTGAGCCTTAGATGTGCCCAGGATATGGGGAGGAGGGTCATGGGAATATTTGCTTTAAGAGCAAAGGCCCTGATTTGGTCAGGAGCAAAAGGGGCCAGATGACAGGGGGAATTGTAGCATGTCCTTTAACACTATTCCTCTCTTCTATGGGTGGAGATTTGGATTTAGTTGTCCCATTTATGAGTGCCCTCTGCCCCTGGGATGGAGCCTGGGGACCCTGTCATTTGGATTCCAACACTCTCTTTAAGGGTTCCTTCTGGAGATGGAAAGATTAGGACATTGCAAAGTTTGGCCAGGGATTTGTGGGGGCAGATAGAGGGTGATCTGGGTGGGGGGGGAGACCTGGTAAGTCTCATCCCCACCCCCCCAAAAAAAGCTGCCCGTTTCTGGGAACCTGCTGGATGTGTACAGTGGCCCCAGTGCCGTGACCCCAGCTGTCCCTGTCAGCAATTCCTGCCCTGCTGAGCTGACCAGTATCAAGCAGGAGATCTCCGGTGAGCTGTTCTCCTCCCTCAGTCTTCCCTCCCCTCACAGTGCTAGAAAGTCCAGCACTCCAGTAGCCATGACCCAAGTAGCGGGGACTCAAGGGCTGGGGTACAGGGGAGCTTCGCGAACATCTGATGCAGACTACAATTGGGTGGCTGTTGGGAGGGGAATCAGAGGCCATTGTTTGTGGACTAGCAGCTTCAGGGCTAGGAGCTGGGCTGGGCTGGGGACCATGGCTGGGGGCGGCTCCCTTCCTTGACCTGGTTCTTCTCTATCCCTTCCCTGCAGAGAACGAGGCAAAGGCACTTCTGAAAGAGCGTCAGAAGAAGGACAATCACAACCTTAGTGAGCCTTGGGGGAGATGGGGCTAGGGAATCCTGGGGCCTGGGAATCCCGGGGCCTGGCTCCCTCCCAGACAGACCACACAGCTCTGTTCTAACCCTTTTCTCAGTTGAGCGGCGGAGACGGTTTAACATCAATGACCGGATCAAGGAGCTGGGCACCCTGATCCCCAAGTCCAGTGACCCGTGAGTCCTTCTGGGGATGGGAATGGCTCTGAAAGTGTGGCTTCTCAGGATTGGGGCAAGATTTTCTCCTTCTAATCCAGGATATATGTCCCAAGGCAAGGTCCTAAGCCTCCCTGGGCCAGTAGTTTTTCTCCATTCATGAAATGAGTACTGGGGTCTTGGGACCTGACAATATCTACTTATTTCAGAGGACAAAACTAGGGTTCTGGGGAACAGGTTTGGAGGCAAGATGTGGATTTGAATCCTGATTGCTACTTGGGACCTTCAGCATGTTCTTTCCTTTCTCTGTAAAAAGCGGGTTTCTTTAGTTGGTGTTTGCTGTCCCAGTTCTGTCCAGTCTCCTGCTATCAGTGCCAGCCTTCCTATGGGTCCTCCCAGAGCCTAGGAGGTGGGGGGACAGGAATGGCAAAGACTTGGGTACTGGTTCTTAGACTCCTTGCTCCATGGCCTAGGGAAATTCGACTGAACAAGGGAACCATACTGAAGGCCTCAGTGGACTATATCCGCAAACTCCAGAAAGAGCAGCAGAGAGCCAAGGACCTGGAGAACCGCCAGCGGGTGCTAGAGCAAGCAAACCGAAGCCTGCAGCTCAGGGTCCAGGTGGGCCTGCCCACTTTCCTTCCTTTCCTTGCAGAGGAGGGGAGGGGGGCACATGGTTTTTGAAGATGGAGGAAAAGAAAAGCTTCTGGAGTTCAGGATGTTGGTTGGCTTTTCCCCGGGAGTCTGAAACACAGATTAGGTGGGGACAGGGCTTGCAAGATGGTGCTTAAGACACTAGGTTTGTGACCAGGGCCAAGTGACTTAACCACTCTCCCTTGATTTCCTTGGCTGCTCCCAAGGGTGGCAACTCCTGAGTCCTCCTCCTCGCTTTGTGCCCTTTGCAGGAGCTGGAACTCCAAGCCCAGATCCACGGCCTGCCCTTGTCCCCTGCCCCCAAGGCCGAGCCAGCTGAGTGTGGTGGCCCGCAGCCCCTGCCACCCCCGCCTGAAGCTCTCCTGGATCTGCACTTTCCCGGGGATCCCCTCGGGGAGCTGGGCGAAGATCCCTTCCAGCTCGGCCTGGAGGACATTCTGATGGAGGAGGAGGAGGCCGCTGCGGCTGGGGCCCTGGGCCCAGGCCCAGGGACGGGGCTGTCCCCTCTGCGGGCAGCCACTGATCCCCTGCTCTCCTCAGTCTCCCCGGCCCAGTCCAAGGGGAGCAGCAGTCGGAGAAGCAGTTTCAGCATGGAGGAGGAGTCCTGATGAAGCCCCGCCTCCCGGGAGCTCTCGGCGCAGACATTCCCACCTCCTCCCTTCCCATTTCCCCCTCCCGTCGGCGATCGAGAGGGGGCGGGCCCTGGACGGAAGAAGGGCCTCCTTCTCCCCCCCCCCCCCCCCGCCCACCGCCCTGGCCGAGTAGACCCCGGGGGCTGCAGGTTGGACTGGGTGGGAGGGAGGGGGGATGTCGTTGACAGCCCGCAGGCTCCGCTTCTCTTGGCACACTCAATAAAACATGGCTCAACTTTGTTAAAACGCTGTGAAATCGGCCCCGTCCTTTCGGAATGGGGGAGGGAAAGGATGCTGGGGAGCCCTTTGGAGCGGGGAAGCACCAGCGGAGAAGGCCCAGGGTGCTCCTGGCCCGACGGAAACCCTTCTGGTTTTTCCCCACTCCCCCACCCGCGGCATAAAGCGAGGAGAGGGGAAGAGGTGGGGCGGACGTGACGGAACTTCCGGCGTACGGAGACGTCGGCTTTCCCAGAACCCTCTCTTCCCTCCGGGAGTCACCAACAGCCGAGTAGACGGGGGGAGAGAGGGAGAGACGTCGAGTCTGTCGTCTTAGTCCTTCCCTCCTCGCAACACCCTTCCCTTTGTCACCCCTGCCATTGGTAGCGTCCTACCTTCCCGGAGTCGTAGCTCAGCTGAGACCGCTGCGCCTGCGCTCACGGCGCCGGAGGCGGTGGCTGGGGAGGGGGGGGGGGACCGTGAACATGGCGCAAGCTCTTTCCGAGGAGGAGTTTCAACGGATGCAGGTGCCTGGAGACTAGGCGCGAGGACCCGGGGAGGGCTAGGCGGGGTTCTGAGGGTACCGACTGAAAGGGGGGCAGGGGACTGCCTCGGAATCTTGCGGGAGGAGCCCATAAAGGGCTCGGGGGGGGGGAGGGGAGCGGGAGCGAATGCTTCAAGAGGGATAGTCTGGGGGCGGTGCCTGCAGGGCCTAGCGAATGAGGAACCAATAGAGGTCCAGGAAGGGCGGGCACAGTAGGGCTCTGAATGGAAGGACGACCAATAGGAGCCCAAGGGAAGCACTGAGAGGCTAGGCACCCACTGAGGGTCGGAGGAAGGTAGGGTCCAGGAGGGCACTGAGGACAGGAAGAACCAATAGGGATCCAAGGAGGGCCGTGGAGGGAAGTGGGAGGACCCATGGGACCGGAAGGGGCCTCAGCAGTGCGGGGGTGGGAGGGGCGGGGGGGGGGGGTGGTGTGTGTGTGGAAGGGGTCTTTCAATTATGGAGAAAGAGGGCCCCCCTTTAATGGCTGTGTGACCCTTGACAAGTCCTTGTTCACCAGCGGATGGGAGAGAGGCGCCGCTGTGTGGACTTCAAAGGGATGGGGGAGCAGAGAAACTCTTTGAGGGGTTCGCAAAAGGTGAAAGCTACAACGGAGGGAGGGAGTGGTAATGAGGAAAGGGGGGACCCCCGCCTTCCCCCCCCAGGCCCAGCTGCTGGAGCTTCGGACCCAGAACTACCAGCTGTCAGACGAGCTGAGAAAAAATGGTGTTGGTAAGGCTGCTGGGGAAAAGGGGCCCACGGAGCTAGATGGGGCCTGGCCTGGGGATCAGCAGCGACATCTCTGGGCTGCCCTGCTGCTATGGGACTAGGGGAGCCACCTCTATTCTCCTATGGACGCCGTGCCTGTTTTCTCCTTCAGAGCTCACGTCCCTCCGGCAGAGAATCGTGTTTCTGGATAAGGAATTTGCCCGAGCCCAGAAGGTTACCAGGATGACCCTGCCTTTCTTCAAAGTCCCTATTTCAAGTTCTTTCTACTTGAGTAGTTTCCCTTGAACCTTGCCCTTTCTCCTCTCCCCACTTCTCCCCCAGTCCCTGCCCTCAATGTATTTCCTTCAGTCTCACTTCTTCCCCCCCCCACCAAAGATTTTATTTCATTTCCTATTCTTTTAGTCTTTTAGTGGTTACTCTTGTGACCATTTCTTCTCTTTTTCCTTTCTTATCTTACAGGCCCTGAGCAAGAGCAAGAAAGCACAGGTGAGGAGAACTTGAAGGGGCAGGAATTGGGCTTCTCTGGGGACTGGTTAGACAAAGGTGATTTCAGCCCATGGACTTTATCATCTGTTGCCTGGAGGAGAAACTTGGGTCCTGCAACTCACTGTGTAATGCTGCACTAGGCCTTGGCCGCTCTGGGACCTCGGTCTCCCCTATAGATAAAATGAATGAGGGTGAGGGCGTTTGGACAAGGTCAATCTCTAAGACAAGGTCAATCTCTAAACACCCTGCTGGGTTTGAGATTCTGGGATTCCGGAGTCTTCTCTCTCTCCTGGAGGAAAGTCCCATGTTGTGTTGTTCCCCCCAGACGCTTCCATGAAAGTTCCTGTAACACTCAACCCCATCAAATGAAACAAAGGCACAGAAGTGTGCTTTTTGAAGAGCTAACGGGGAACACTAAGAGAAATTCCCTGAGGGGTTCACAAAAGGTGAAACCTACAACGGAGGGTAGATGCTAATGTCAGGAACTCACAAAAAGGACTCTACTGAATCCCAAGGAGGAATGAGAGGGATAGCATTCTCTCCTCTCCTTCCCCTTTCCTCTACCCCTTTCTATCCTCTCCCCCCCGCCCCTTTCCCTTGCTCTTTCTCTCCTTCCTCTGGTTGATATCACTTACCTGGTCTTTCACATGTTTCATGCCCACTTGTGTTCTGTTTGCTCCTTCCTCCTTGTGCCCACATATGCACCCCTCCTCGTGTCCCAGGAAGTGGACGTTCTGCTCAGTGAGAACCAGATGCTACAGGGAAAACTCCACAGTCAGGAAGATGACTTCCGGCTACAAAACAGCACGCTCCTTCAGGAGCTCAGTAAGGTCTGTGCCACCTGGCAGGGGAAGGGGGCAGGGCCTCAGCTACCCAGTGTTAGCTTGATCTGTAGTCACAGTCCCTGAGTGCTTCTCATTGTCCTTCAGCTTTGTGCACAGATTGAGCAGCTGGAGCAAGAGAATCAGCATCTAAAGGAGGGCTCCGCGGGGCCGGGGCCTCCCAGCACAGCGAGCAGCCCCATGGATGGGGAGCTCCTGCGCCTGCAGGCTGAGAACACAGCCCTCCAGAGGAATGTCACAGGTACAAGCCCAAAAGTGGTGGTGGGAGGGCACCTGGGGTCACCTGAGGAGGTAGCAGGGCTCAGCCCCCCTGCATCTGCTCAGCCCTGCAGGAACGCTATGAGAAAGAACAGACCAGTTCCCCCAGCCTGCCAGGGACTACTGGGAAGGATGAGGCTGGGGGCTGTGGGGACCCTCCAGGAGGCCCAGCAGCCCTACCCCCTTTGGCAGAGACCGAGCTGAAGTGGGAAGTGGAGAAGGAGGAGAAGAGGCTACTTCAGGAGCGTTTGCAGGGGCTTGAGGTAGGCCTCAGGGCTGGGGGGAGGTGGCGGTGATGCCTCAGGGAGGTCAGGTCACTAGCTACACCCCTTAAATCTGGTGGGGGCTGCATTCATCTACAGAGCTCGAAGCAGGCGGAGACGGCAAAGCTTCAGGAGGAGGTAGCCAAGGTGGGACTTTGCCCAGCCCTTTGTGACAGGAGGCCCTGGCTAGAGTCCCTTCCTTTCTCCCTTGCCTCTGTTGCCCTGGTACTTCAGCTCCACTTTCCTTTCTTAGCACCAAACCATTTTGACTCTATTGCAACATAGTAAGGAGCCCAGCTCCTTTGGGCCCTCAGGAGTCTTTGCCCCCTTCTCTCTGAATCGCCTCCAGTCTGGTGGGTTCTAACTCTCATGGATCAGGTTTCAGCGGTAACCCTTCCCTTGCCTAGTCCTGCTCTTGCATAGTCCCTTATGTTGGCTTCATGGTGTCCTGAGGCCCACGGCCTTTCTATCCCACAGCTGTCGGAGAAGCTGAAGAAGAAACAAGAGAGGTACATGGGGATCCCTTGAGAGCTGGGGCTTGGTGGGGGGAGGCTCCCAAAGCTACTCAGCCCACTTTGCTTTCATTCCCTTGTTCAGCTTCTTCCGCCTTCAGACAGAGAAGGAGGCCTTGTACAATGACAGCAGGTATGGGGCTGGGTGTGACTTGGAAACACTGAGGGAGACCAGGGGCCGGGTCAGCAGCACACCTCATCCTCTCCTCTGACAGGAATAAAATTGAAGAACTCCGGCAGCACCAGGAAGCAGATCTCAAAGCCCAGTTAGCCCGGACTCAGAAGCTGCACCAGGAGCTTCAGGCTGCCAACCAGGTTGGCCATAGTTAGGGGGAGGGGCAGCAAGCCAGAGAGCCAGGCAGTCTGACTTTGCTTTGCCCTACCCCATCCAGAGTCTAGCCGAGCTAAGGGAGCAGTGCCAAGCTGAGCGCCAGGACCACGCTAGTGCCCTCCGGGCCCTGCAGGACCAGGTATGGCTTGAAGTTGTTCTCTCTGTTGGCAAGAAGCAGGTCTCAGGAAAACCTGGCACTGCACGGTCTTTGTGTATTTGCTTGTCTCTTTTTCTCTTTCTCCTTTTCCTTCCTCTTGATCCCTCTGTGTCTTCTCTCTGGGCTTGGCATCCCTGGGGAACCAGGCCGCCTGCCAAAGTGCAGATTCACAAGAGCAGGTGCAGGCACTGTTGGCAGAGAACGATGCCCTGCGGACCAACCTGGCCGCCCTAGAGCAGGTATTGGGGCCGGGGTGCACCCTCTCCATGTGGCTCTGCCTCTGGCTCTCTGCACCTCCCTTGGGCATGTGCCTTCTCTCTTCCCCCCTTGCTTTTTCTCTTGGTATCCTTGGGATGGCCCTCTTAGGCCCCTGTCCCTCCTGGAATCCCCTCAGATCCAGACAGCCAAGGCCCAGGAGCTGTGTGCCTTGCGGGAGCAGACTGCAGGACTGGCCACTGAGCTGCAGCAGCGCCAGGCAGAGTTGGAGGCCCTGGCAGGCCAGAGAGATGACCTTCGCTCTCAACTCCAGGTGACTTGTGATTGATTACCTGCCTCCCTTTTCTTCCTCGATCTAGGGCCATGGCTTGGGGGTCTAGATGCTTAACACTCCTTAACACTCCTCAGGAATCTCTGAGAGCAAATGGTCGCCTTTTGGAACAGCTTCAGGTCCTAGGGCAGGAGCTGGAGGAAGCTCGGAAGGTGATTCTCTGGAATGTTCTTCTGTGGGTCTGCCAGGTCCCCTTGGGGTTCTCAGGGCTGCGATGTGGGCTTTGGAGCCAACTCTTGGGTCTTGGTCTCCTTTTGGGGCCATTTGCAGGGCCCTTTCAGGTTGGCTAGAGGAAATGGCTGGCTTTCTTGAGAAGCTCTTCCATGCCAGTCCCACCAGCCGCTTGGTGATAAAAGGAAAGGCCAGTGAGAAGGGAAGCTTCCTTTTTGACTAAGGGAATGCTGGAGTGGCTGACAGTCTCTTTATGATCTTACGGGAAGGATGATTCAGAGGACAGGCTGGCCAGGTGCCAGCAGTGCAGCCCAGCCCCTTATTGTAGATGTTCACAAGGTGGGCTTGGGGTCCTGGGGCCTCAGGAGCCAGCTCAGCTGTGTCCTACAGAGTGCTGAAAAGAGGAAGGCCCTTCTGGATGAGGTGGCTGCTGAGGCCCTGCAGGAAAAGTCAAGACACAAGGAGGAGCTGGGCTCAGCCAGGCTGCAGGCTGAAAAGGACGTGCTGGCGGTGCGGGCTCGCTATGAGCGTGAGCTTCGGCAGCTCCATGATGGCAGGCGGAGGCAGGAGGAAGAGCTGCGAGCCCAGATCCGGGAGGAGAAGGTGTGAAGCCTCTCTTCTACTGGGGCTCCAGTAGCAGAGGAGGGAAGTCAGATGGTGGTGGGAACTAAATTGTGAGGGTCTTGAAGCATTTGTACTTGATCCTTGAGGCCCTAGGGAGCCACTAGAGTTTCTTGAGGAGGGGAGTGACATGGTCAGACCTGCCTGTTAGAAAAAATCACTCTGATGGCAGAATCAAGGCAGACTGTTAGTGCTCTCAACAGCAGTAGAACCACTGAGGGACAGGATCCTTTTGTTCCAGACTGGATGAGTTGGGGGTGCTCTCCAAGGTGGCAGTAGCGGGGCAGCTGTTACCAGGACTCTTCTCTCCTCAGGCTCGGGCCCGAGAGCTGGAGAGCCTCCAGCAGATAGTGGAGGAGTTGCGGACCCAGTTGCAGTCAATGGAAGGAGCTAAGGGTTGGTTTGAGCGGCGCCTGAAGGAGGCAGAGGTGAAATGCAGCCCCCCACCCCCACCACGTTACAGACCCTAGCAACCCAGGCCACCTGTGCTCAGGGCTGCCTTCTTCACACACAGGAGGCCTTAGAGGAACAGCACCAGGGACACCAGGAGAGCCTGCGCGTGGAGGAGGACCGCCACAAGGCTGAACTGCAGGTGGGCCCGGGGCCCCTTGGGAAGTGGGGGGGGCCCCCCTCCTGCCCATTGGGCTCATGGCTCCCGTTGTCCCTAGAGGAAAGAAGAGGAGGTGCAGGCAGCTGAAGGCCGGCTGCAGGAGGCCAAGGCCTTATGTGGTGGCCACCTGGACACCATTGCTCGACTGCAGCAGGAGGTGAAGGATGTGGCAGATGGGCAGCGCATCCTGGAGAAGAAAGGGAGTGCCGCGGTGAGCAGCCAGCCTGGGACAGTGGGCTTCAGAGCTGCTGGGCCAGCAGCAGCCTCTGCCTTCTGAGCACCCTCCCCCTTGTGTCCCCTTCCAAAGCTGAAGGACCTAAAGCGGCAGCTGCACCTAGAACGGAAGCGGGCTGACAAGCTGCAGGAGCGGCTCCAGGAGCTCCTGACCAACAGCAAGAGCCGCTCAGGTGAGTGCCCCAGAGGCCCCTGCATGGGAACAGGGATTGGGGGGCAGGGACTGCCGCTCCCCTCCTGGCTGCCAGTGACCATGGGCTTTCTGCTTTCCTGGAGGATGGGGTGGAGGCATGTGTGCCTGTGTGCGTGTGTGTGCATGTGCGGGTGCCTCCTTGGGGAGGTGTGAGGACTGAGGCCACTTTCCCTTCCCCCTCTGTCCCACAGGCTTTGAGGAGCTAGTCCTGTCAGAGATGAGCTCACCCAGCAGGGCACAAACTGGTGACAGCAGCAGTGTTTCCTCCTTCAGCTACCGGGAGGTCCTTCGGGAGAAGGAGGGCTCAGCTGGCGCTGCTCGGGTACAGGGAGTCCTGGGGAGAAGGGAGGGCAAGAGGGCGGGTGGGGCAGTGGGCAGCCTAGGGGCCCAGTCCTGACCTGCCCACACAAGACGGAGTTTGGCCTCATCTACACTGAGAAGACAAAGAACCAAAAAGCCCACAGGCTTAGAAAGTTTGCTCAGCAGAGATTTCAGGTCTGGATGACATCTTTGTCAAAGGCGGCTGGGCCCAGGGTCCGGTGGGGAGGGATTGTGGGGACTTTGCAGCCCAAGATCTTGTGGCCCTCTTTAGTCATCCTCAGGGAGCCCCCCAGGCCCAGCTCGTCCAGCAGAGCTGTCAGATGAAGAGGTAGCCGAGCTGTTTGAGCGGCTAGCAGAGACTCAGCAAGAGAAATGGATGCTGGAGGAGAAGGTGCCCACCATGGGCCTTCAAGGGGAGGGGTGGTGGGCCTAGGCCCAGCCTGTGAGGACATTGGTGACTCTGGGCCTTAACAGGTGAAACACCTGGAGGTAAGCAGTGCCTCAATGGCAGAGGACCTGTGCCGGAAGAGTGCCATCATTGAGACTTACGTCATGGACAGCCGCATTGGTCAGCACCTCCCCTCCTTCCTTCCTTCCCTCCTTCCCAGGCTCCTTTCTTCCTTCCCTCCTTCCCAGGCTCCTTGTGGGTCCATGGCCAGGTCTGGAGGCCCCAGTCCCAGGCCCTGCCTCCCCCTGCAGATGTCTCCGGCCCCTCAGGCCACACAGACAGGAGCGGCCTGGGCAGTGTCCTTCGGGACTTGGTGAAGCCAGGGGATGAAAACCTCCGAGAGATGAACAAGAAGCTTCAGAACATGTTGGAGGAACAACTCACCAAAAACATGCACCTCCACAAGGTGTGGAGAGGGCAGCCCCTTCTCCTTGGCGGGGAGGGGGGAAGGGATTGGAGCTGAGGTCGGGGGTGGGGGGGGGAGGGATTGGAGCTGAGGTGGGGGGGAGGGGGTCTACCTCTGCATCTTCATCCTTCTGCCCCCAGGACATAGAAGTGCTCTCCCAGGAAATCGTGAGGCTTAGCAAGGAGTGTATCGGGGGTGCAGAGTCCTCACCCTCCATGTCTGGAGATGCCAGCTGAGGATGAGATGCAGCCCAGCCGGCTGGCCCAGCCTGGGCAGGGGGCACAGGCTAGCCAGGCGCCCCCCCCCCCCAGCCCACATCTGTCCCTGTGCATGATTCTATTTATGTCTCCTGATCCACTGTGGCTGTTGCACTTTGGGCGGGGAATGGGGGGTGGGTGGGAGAACCGGGGAAAGAGATTCAAGTCCAAACATACTGTGCTGTGCCTGTGTGCTCTGTCGAGGTCTTGACTTGTGTGACTCTATTTCCCTGAAAGAATAATGTCCTACCTTCCTCTCCTGCCTGAAAATCTCATTGCCTCTTATTTGCTGAGTGTCCAGGGCTAACCTAGGGTAGCCTGGGACTCCTGAGGGTGGTGCCTCCTCTTGCCTCATTGGGATTAACAGGCCACCTCCCCCTTCATCCCAAGGCCTCCTTCCTTTGGCTGGCCAGCGTGGCCTCCATTCCTATTTTGCAGCAAGGAACCAGTTCCTCATATGCATGAACACCCATTTTTCAGAAGAGCTAGGGACAATATTACCTAGAATGGGCCTGACACAGGGTCTCACTGGGGACACCCCCTGCCCCCATTCATGTAGCAAGTCGGGCCTCCCTCCCCCATGGCCCCACCAGTGTCCAAAGGACAACACTGCAGAGATGATACTCCCTTCTTCCAAGGCCCATTAAAGGCTCAGCGGCCCCCTCCAATCTTTCCATCGATCCAAGTTGTTTCTAGCTAAGTGTGGCTGAGCTCCGACCCCAGGAACCAAGGGGGAGCGGGCAGGCTTGGAGGTGGGAGTGGGAGGGTAGTGTTTTGGTGCCCAGGAAGAGGCAGCTGCGGATAACATTCTGAAATGGGCAGTGGGGAACTGGGTTAAACATGGAGGAGGGAGGGGGAAGGCTCAGGTACTGACTTCCCCCTCAGAAGAGAGTGGGGGCTGGGAAAGCACCTCCCAAATGTCGGGCCCCTCCCTCCTCCAACCTCCTGTCTGCTAGAGGAGGAGGAGAAGCCAGGCAGCTGCAGCAGCTGCAGCAGTGGGGAGCCCTGGCGCTCCCGCCCCGCCCCCGGGGAGGGGCCAGGAGAAGGCGGCAGGACCGGCTGGGTCGAGGAGGGCATAGTGGAAGGGGATCCTCCCTGCAGCCATTGCTCCATTCCTAGCTTGTGGGGAGCCCCCTGTCCCTCCTGCCGCCTCGCCCCGCCCCTCAAGGCCCCGCCCTTGCGCAGAGCCCAGCCCCAGCCGCACAGCTTCACTCCCTACTCATACCAGCACTGGCCGCCACCTGGCCCCTGGCAGTCCTATCCCCCGGGAAAAATCCCTGCCCTGCCCTTTGGAGCTGGCCTCGGTCCCTTGGCCAGGGGCACCCCAGCCTACCCTTCTCCCTCGCCAGCGCTCAGGCTCCAGATCTGCAGCCCCTTCCCCAGCTACAGCTGGCTCTCTGATCCCCCCAGGCTGCCTCAGCTTGCTTTCTGGTCCTCAGACCCCCTTTTCCTCCCTTCCCTCCGCTGGCACGCAGCCTTCTTCCCCCTCCTCTTCTCAGCCGGGTCTGACTTTGGGCCTGTGCCACCTCAGCCTCAATCCCGAGTCGGTCTTCTCGCGCAGCTGCGTCCCGGTGTTTCCAGGGCAGATGCCCGCCTGAGTTGGGCAGCCCGTGCCCAGCCCTGCCTATACAGGGCTGGGTGCTTGGAGCATGGCAGCTGGGGTAGCAACCTGGCTGCCTTTCGCCAGGGCAGCTGCTGTGGGTTGGCTCCCTCTAGCTCAGCAGCCACTGCCTGCCGCCCCCCAGGGCAGTGAGGCCCGCAGTGATGAGGTGCTGGTGGTGAACGTCAGTGGGCGACGCTTCCAGACGTGGAAGAATACCTTGGACCGTTACCCAGACACGCTGCTGGGTAGCTCTGAAAAGGAATTTTTTTTTGACCCGGACTCTGGCGAATACTTCTTTGACCGGGACCCGGACCTCTTCAGGCATGTCCTCAACTTCTACAGGACTGGGCGCCTCCACTGTCCGAGACAGGAGTGCATCCAGGTGAGCCTGGGGCCTGCTGTGGCCCGGAGAGGACAACTTGAGGGAAGGTCACCACTTGCCTCAGTGTACAAAGTTGAGCGGGGTGGGGACGAGATGGCATGGGAAGGGAAGAGAATTATCTGGGAACTCGGGCAGGACTTGCTCAAGGCAAGCTATAAAGAGTGAGCCAATGGCTTCTTGGGAGAGAGGGCAGGGGCTCCACCCAGATTCCTTCTTTCCCTCTCTGGGCAGGCTCCCCCAAGGCACAGGGGATTTCCTGGGTCAGTCTCAGGATTCTCCTCAAGGTAGAGAGAAAAAAATCTGCTGGGCAGTCAGGGAGTCCCAAAAGAGAGAAAATGACCAGAGGCCAAGGAGGAGATTGGGGACACTTCCTCCTTAGGGTGGGGTACACATGGAGAGGGGCAGTGGCCCCTTTGCCCCCTTTCTCTCCTCTCCAGTCCTTTTCTGTCCCTCAGGCTTTCGATGAGGAGTTAGCATTTTATGGCATAGTGCCGGAGCTCATTGGTGACTGTTGCCTAGAAGAGTACCGAGACCGCAAGAAAGAGAATGCCGAACGTCTGGCCGAGGATGAGGAGGCCGAGCTGGGGGGACCTGGAGGAGCTGGGGCAGATTGGGCCCTGCCGCCTGGCAGCCCCTTTCGCCAGCGCCTGTGGCGAGCCTTTGAGAACCCACATACGAGCACCATGGCATTGGTGTTCTACTATGTGACAGGCTTCTTCATTGCAGTCTCTGTCATCGCCAATGTGGTAGAGACCATCCCCTGTACAGCGGGTGGCAGGGCTGGCTGGCGGGAGGAACCCTGTGGGGACCGCTTCCCACTGGCCTTCTTCTGCATGGACACGGCCTGTGTGCTCATCTTCACGGGGGAGTATCTCCTGAGGCTGTTCGCAGCCCCCAGTCGGGGCCGCTTCCTCCGCAGCGTCATGAGCCTCATCGATGCTGTGGCCATCCTGCCCTACTACATTGGGCTCTTTGTGCCTAAGAATGACGACCTGTCTGGGGCCTTTGTGACATTACGTGTCTTCCGAGTCTTCCGAATCTTCAAGTTCTCCAGGCACTCCCAGGGCCTCCGCATTCTGGGCTACACACTCAAGAGTTGTGCTTCTGAACTAGGCTTCCTCCTCTTCTCCCTTACCATGGCCATCATCATCTTTGCCACCGTCATGTTCTATGCTGAGAAAGGTACCAGCAAGACGAACTTTACCAGCATCCCAGCTGCCTTCTGGTACACCATTGTTACTATGACCACTCTCGGGTAAGTGACTTGGACGGAAAGGAAATCGATGGGTGTGATTAAAGTTCGCATGTTACATGGGGGCTTGGCCAGCAGCTGTGGAGGAATTAGAACTCACATCTCCTGACTCCAAGGCCAACACATTATATCCAGTCTCCCATTCTGTCTCTCTTGTCAGAAGCATGGAGCATGGGGGCAAGACTGAGGTCCAGGGAGGAAAAGGGATTGACTGCAAGTTGCCCAGTGTGGAGAGGGGAGAAGGAGAGTTACCATGGGGCAGGCAGAGAACAGTGAGGGAGCCGGGGAGTGTCCTAACCAAGCTGTGAAATCTTGCTCTTGCAGAGTCTCAGGGAGACTTCAGAGGGTTTGTTTTCTTTTTTTTTCTGCCCTCCACATCAATTTTATTCTCCTTCATTGAATGAGTGTTTCTTTTTCTCCCTCCCCACTGAATGATTAAGAAAAGGAAAAGAAAATCTCCATGTCAAACATGTAGAGTCAAACAAGCCAGACGCTGTGTGTTTTACTGTGCATCTTGAGTTTGTTTCCACATCGGTCTTCTGGAACTGTGGGTACTCACTGCATTGCTTGAGCTTGATTTTCTGTTACTCATCCCCCTGGTACATCAGCTCCTGTGTCTTCCCAGTTTTCTCTGTCTTTAAAAACCCTCAAAGGGAGCAGGCCCAAAGCGGAGGGTTCCAGAGGTGGACTGAGGCATGGAGAAGGTGAAGGACTTAGCCTGGGTCTCTGGGGAGTTACCAGATAGGTGATTACATGATTTTATCAGAGCTGTGAGAAAGCCAGGAGTAGGGACTCAGAGGGACCCCATTGGTGCCAATGGGGTAGGAGAATAACCTCTGAACAGGGCTCTTCATTGTCTGTGTGTAAGTCGCCTGAGGCCGAGAGAGAGCAAAGGGCCTGTGTGAGTGGATCCAGGCTTCTGTGGGCACCTAACTGTTCCTCCACTATGGTATCTTTGAGTCACATAGGAACTTAGGGGTAGACAACATGGTAACCACATCCCTCGTTATAATGAGTCTCAGAGACCAAAGGTCCTGCCTTTGGTACTTCCCACTCTGTAAAATGACTGCCTTGCACCTGGATATCACAAATGGCCTTTTCCGCTCCAATCCCCACCTCAAGAGGTCATTGGGTCTCCCATCTCCATTCCACAGCCCCCCATCTGTTCCTGCACACATTCAGGTTTGGGGTTAGGGCTGAAGGGAGCCCGAATCCGGCATTGGGTGTGTGCCCACAGGTATGGGGACATGGTACCCAGCACAATCGCAGGAAAGATCTTTGGCTCCATCTGCTCACTCAGCGGGGTGCTGGTCATCGCCCTCCCGGTGCCTGTCATTGTCTCCAACTTCAGCCGAATCTACCATCAGAACCAGCGTGCCGACAAACGCCGGGCCCAGCAGAAGGTGCGGCTGGCAAGAATCCGGATGGCCAAGAGCGGGACCACGACAGCATTCCTTCAGTACAAGCGCAGCAGGGACCTGGAGGTGGGGAGCCGCCCTGGGCACAGGGCTCTGAAAGCTGGTCAGGGGAGGGGGCAAGGAGTAGGGCTTTGCCACTGAAGTGGCTCATCTGATGCTCTGCCTATGCGCCCTAGGACCAAGATGGGGCCAAACATCCAGCACTGAGCACACGAAGCCGCTCAGCTTTTGAACAGCAGCACCATCACCTTTTGCATTGTCTGGAGAAGACCACAGTGAGATCCTTCTCTCTTTGTCTCCCTGCTGATCCCTTCCCACTGCCCAAAAGCCATCTCTGAAATCCTGAGTCCTTTCCCTGTGCCCTGCTCAGGCTCTTGGCCTCCCTGTCTGTGCTCCCTCCTTTGAGTCCTGCCTGCCATTTCTTGTTCCTCTAGGGCTCTAAATATCCCCTGATGCTAACTCTCCTCTCTCTCTCTCTCTCTCTCTATGTCTCTCCTCTCCCTCCAGTCACATGAGTTCACAGATGAGTCTACCTTCAGTGAAGCACTGGGAGTCATTTCCCTGGGTGGTCGCACCAGCCGCAGCACCTCTGTGTCTTCCCAGGCTGTCATGGGAACCAGTGCTCGGACTAGCAGTCTGATCTCTTCCTGCTGCTCCCGACGGACCAAGCAGCGCCGAGCCATTCGCTTGGCCAACTCCACTGCCTCTGTCAGCCGAGGCAGCATGCAGGAGCTGGACACTCTTGCTGGGCACCATAGCCCAGGACCCCAGAGGTAACATGGCCTCCATTACCTGGGGCCAGGAAGTGAAGATTTAGGTAGGGGGCCCTAGGTGCCACAGGTGCAGATAAAGCTGAATCCAATCTCACTAAGATAAGACTTTAGAGGACAATGTACAATGGAGTGCCCTTTCCCTGGAAGGAATTTCAGTTATCATTTACTCTCCCATTTTATGGATAAGGAAATTGAGGCTTATGGGTTAGACTGCCTAACCTGAGGTGGTGGATCTTGGATCCTACCCCAAGACCCTCTCTCCCTTTCTGCTTCTATCCACCAGCCGAGCCAGCCTCAATGCAAAGACTCATGACAGCCTGACTCTGAATTGTGACAGTCAGGACCTGGTAGCAGCCATCATCAGCATCCCCACCCCCCCAGCCAACACCCCAGATGAGAGCCAACCACATTCGCCTGCCAGTGACAGTGGGAAGGGGCCTGGAAGGCCCTCTGTGGGCAGCAGCAGTAACAGGGGGGCGGTCCGGAACTCCAGCCTGGGCCCTTCCGATCTTCCTCACAACACTGTCAAAATTTCCTCCCTGTGATTGAGGGGGCTTCATCCCTCCTTTGGGGCATTGCTTCCCCACCTGGGGTGTCTCCCTGTTTTGTTTTCAAAGCCATATTTGGATGGGGCAAAGTGTGAGGAAGATGAGGGGCACACTGCGGGAGGGGGGTGGCATCTCGGCCCCTCTGATCTCCATGGCTCCTGAACAGGACAATCTTATAGTGCAATAATAGAGTGTGTATGTGTGGGAGGGAGAGGGGGGGAAATGGAGAACCAAAGCTCCGCCCATATCCCCTCTTCTCTGTTCTCCAGAGACATGGACATCACCAGCTGGAAAGGCAGAGGGTGAGTTCTATTCTTGGGACCTGTCACTGACCAGGAAAGGAACCTGGTTGTCAGGGTGGAGTCAGGTCTTGGCCTGTATGTTCTCCATCCTTTGTCTCTGGGATCTTTCACCTGCTGAAATGGTGGCAGGTGGCCCCAGGTATCTTGGGAGGGGCAAGTGTGCTTGCTTAGCACATCTGGAGGGTATTACCACCTAGGCTAGCAGAGGCTGACTGAGAGACGTGGTCTCTGTCTCCTGTCCCTCCCCCGCAGCTGTCTCCTCAGAGCTTCACCCTAGGCAATGTTACCAGACTGCTGTGTCCTTGGTGAATGTCCAGAGAGATTTCCCTTCTCCATCTGGAGGACAGGTGACTGAGTGGGACAGGGAAGGGGAGTCTTCCCCTACCTGCTCACATCATCCTCAATGTGGAGAGAAGAGCAGAAAGGCACCTGCAGGGGCTCAGCTCCCAAACATCTGACCTTCTGGTGACCCCTCCCCCCAATGACATAGGAAGCAATAGCTCCCAGCCTAGCTGTTTGCCGCCCTCGAGATCCAGCTGAATTCTTGTAAGATAACTAAGGGCAGCAGGCCAGGAGGAGGAGGTGCTTTAGGGTCTCTCCTCAGTAGCTGCAGAGCTCTTAGAGCCTGCCTCAGTTTTCCTTCTAGATTCCTTCCATCAGCTGGGCTTCTCTGCCTGCCTACCTGCTTGCCTCTCTCCTGGCACGTCTCAGGTTTTCCCACCTGCCCCATGCTTGAAGCCAGTGCCCTACTGGATGCAGTTTAAACCAATAAAAACCCACACAACAAACCAAAGGAGACCTTGGCCCACAAGTGGGGGGTGGGGGGGAGCAATACGGGGTGCTGAACTGGAAGTGACATCAGAAAGGACTTGAGTTGGGTTCCACCAACCACCTTCTTTCCCAATCTGGGTCTCAACTTGGTTATCTGGGAGATGGGTCTGATCTCTGCTTCCCTTGCCATTCCAGCGTGGGCTACCTAGCCTGCCCCAGAGGATGGTGGGAAAGCACGAACCGAAATGCCCTTGCTGATCCACCCAGAGAGGTTTGGGAGGCAGAGCCAACTGTAGAAAGTTTGGCGAGGAAATGAGGGTCGTTTTGTGAACCCCGAGAGGTGCCTGAGCTATTCAAGGGGGATGTGGAGGGAAGTTCTGGCCGTCAAAGCAAAGTCAAGGCTGGCTGGCACCCAAGATGGGGTAGGCGCTCAGTGCGACCTGGAGGGAGCGGGGATTAACATCACGGTGGCTGAGGCAGCATTTCGGGTAGGGAGGGGGCACAGACCAAGAGAAAAGCCCGCAGTCCCCAAAGGGCGAGGTTGGGGGGGCCGGGCCAGGTCGCAGAACACAGAGACCTCGGCCACCAGTAGGCGGCAGCATGGACTGCGGAATGCCAAAGATGGCTGTGCGCGCATGGGGTGGAGGAAGGAACACGGACGGAGGCGGGGCGAGCTATTCGTTTGACTGACAGCCAAGGTTGAGCAATGAGAGGAGAGCCGAAAGCCTCGGCCGGTGCGAGTCGACCCGGGAAATTGGCGGGGTGGGGAGGGGAAAAGGGAGGAGGGCTGGGGTGATTGGCGGGTGGGGATGATTGGCAGGGAGGGAAGGGCGATGGCATGGGGCGGAAGTGACGCCGCAGGGGCGCGTAGGAGACGCGCTGTGGCAAATCGCCAAACGGGGAGGGGCAGGCGTCCGTGGAGCGATTGCCCTCTCCTCCCACTGCGCCTTCTTTCAGGCCCTCGGCCGGGGAAGTCGCGAAGGCCTTCGTGCCCTCCGCCGCTCTCCGAGACGGGACACGAGTTCCGAACTTAGCGCACCCTTCTGGGTACACTGCCCGCCATCCTCGACGGGGGCGGGGCAGAGAGTGAAAAGGGAGGGGGCCAGGCTCTCCTCCGCGGTCCAGTGCGTCTGCGCGCCCTGCGGGGGCGGGCCCGCCGCGTCGGGGTGTTTGTTTTTGTCAGTCACCTGGTGGAGCGGGGCGGGGCCTGCAGCCCCTGGAGTCGGGAGGGAGAGGAAGAGGAAAAGCCAGCGGCAGCTGCGGGGCTCGCGCCCCGCCCCGCTCAGCCTCTTGTGCGGGCCGGACGGTTCTCGATTCGCGCGCTCCGCTGGCGGCCCGCTGCGGACGGGGCCTTACCCTTGCCAGGGTTCGCTCCCCGGGTAGCCCCCTCCCCTTGGGCTCGCCTCACCTCTGCCCCTCCCCATCCGGGGCTTGCGCCAGGCTCCGCCCCTCCTCATCCGGGGCCTGGGGCCCTCGCCCCGCCCCTTCTCCCTTCTGTTTCCCGGGTTCCGCCGGCTGTTTTCCGGCCTCCGCTCGCCTGGCCTTGCCCTTCCTTTCCTTTCCTTCCCTTCCGTGCCCTGCCTTTCCCGCCGCCGCCTCCAGTTCCTTCCGCTCCTGGGCCAGGCGGAGGAGGCCCGTTCGCCGCTGCAGCTCCGCGGGGCCCGTCGGCTCCCCCGCCCCCGGCCCGGCCTGTCTCCGGCCCGGCCCCGGCGGCCCTGAGGGGGCGTCGGAGCCGGAGCCGCTGAGCCTCAAGGTTCGGCCCAGGCTGAGCGCGCGCCCGTACCCGCCGACGCCATGACCATCCTCCCCAAGAAGAAACCGCCGCCGCCACCCGGGCCGCCGGCCGCCGGCTCGGACGCCGACTCCGGGCCGGACGGCGAGCCTGGCGGCGGGCCCGGCGGCCCGGGCGGCGGTGGGCCCGGTGGCCCAGGAGGCAGCGAGGGCGTTCCGGGCGCCGGGCCTTCGTCGGGAGGCCGCTCGCGTGCCTCGCCGCCGCCGTTGGCGCGCTGGGCCTCGGGCGCGGGCTCCGCGGCTTCGCGGCCGCAGGCCTCGCCGCCGCCCCCGGGCCCCGGGGGGCCGGCCTCCGCCGGGGCCGCCGAGGCTCTCGGCCTGGGGCTGGGCCTGGGCGCCGTGGGCGGCCCCGGCGTCGGCCCTGGTGTAGGCTGCTGCTCGGGCCCGGGCCACAGCAAGAGGCGGCGGCAGCAGGCGGGCCCCGGCGGCAACTCCGGCGGGCCTCCGGGCGTTGGCGTCGGCGGCGTGGGCTCGGGCGCGGGGGGCAGCCCCGAGCGGGACGAAGGCGGCGCGGGCTACAACAGCGAAGACGAGTACGACACGGCGGCGGCCCGGGTGGAGGCCATGGACCCGGCTACGGTGGAGCAGGTATGGCCCGGGGAGGGGCCCCCGCGTTTTCGATCGCTCGCCCGGCCCTCTCCGCTTTGTTCGAACCCGTGGGGAGTTTATGCAGCCCAACCGCCTCCCCCGCCCCCCACCGTCTCGGTCCCGCTTCCGAGTCTTGGCTCACTCCATCTTTTCCTCTCAGGCCCCCTCTGCTCCCTTCTTACGCCATGCCTGCCCACCCCCACCCCCCCCACCTCGGGCCTTTTCGGATTCCTTGTTCCTTCCCTGCTCTCCCCTTTCCCCCTCCTCCCCGGCTTTTCGGATTTTACCCTTTCTTTCCTAGGCCTCAGCCCCCTGATTTTTAATTCCCAACCCCCCCCATTCTAGAGTCCCCTGGCTTTTCTGATTCCATCCTTGCCCCCCTGCTCTTATGCATTCTTGGTTCCGCCCCCCACCCACCCGCTTTTTTCACTCTTTGCCCTATCCTACCCTCCCCCCATTTTCTTGATTCCCCAGTCCCCACTTGCTGCTTTTCTTGCCCCTTTCCTTTCCCCCCCCCTTGATTTTCTTACTCCTTGGGGCATGCCCCCCAATTCCTGGAGACCCCCCTGCTTTTATT
>CM053775.1:457508-506820 GCA_028658325.1 Potorous gilbertii
GGGCATGCCCCCCAATTCCTGGAGACCCCCCTGCTTTTATTCTATTTCTGATCCCCCCATCCCTGGTTTTCTTACCCCATCTTTCGTTCTCATTCCCCCCATGGGACCCTGTTTCTACTTTCTTTTGTAATTTTTCTCCCCCAAAGTATTCCTCGTTTCTTCCTCTTTCTCCAGGACCTTTTCCTGCCTACCTACCTTCCCCTATTCCTTCCTGGTTCCCTTTCTCTTCCCATGATTCTTCAGGCCAAGCAGGGAAAGGGGAGAATGGTGGCTGGAGGCCACTGGGTCTCTGTAGTCCTTCCGGACCTCAGCGATGGGCGTAGGTGCTGTCCTGTATCTTCTCCACTATTTTCGGGGCTCCCAAGGACAGGACTGGCTGGCAGAACTCTGTTCTTCCATTTCCAGTGTATTCCTTGTCTGAGAGATAAGGATGAAGCAGATGTCAGGGTGGCCTGACTCCGAGTCCTATGAGTTCTCTGTGGCCTTGGCCAACTCTTTAAAGTCTCCAGAATTCTTAGCTAATACTCCTGGAGAAACCTTCCTTAGTCTGGGAGCTGCTTTGAGTCTCTCCTGCCAAGAACCCAGAGTTTTAAGGAAGCCTGACTCCCATGCATAGGAATGGCCAGGCCTTCAGGTAAACATTTGCATGCTGGAGGAGGCCATGGGGGCTCCCAAGGACCTGCTGACCAGCAAGTCAAGGCAACCCTAAAATGCGCACCTTCAGCACAGCTGGCCAAGATATCTTGGGAGAGAGCTGGTGCATCTCTTTTCTGTTGGGGGACTGAGAAGGTGGGGAACTAAGGTGTCTAAGAAGAGAGGCTCCACTGGGAGTGTCCTGAAGCCCAGGATTTCTACTTGTCAGCTGAATTTGAGGAAACCTTTCCTGAGCTACTTCTGTGGGGGAACGGAGGAGTTGGGGGGGGGGGCCCCTTTTAGTTGTAACTGGTCCAGTGCATAGAGCACAAGACCCAAAAAAACCAGAATCCAGCATCAGATGATTCAGGCAAGACTTTTGTCTTTTGTGCTGGACTTGTGCCTGTCTCAGTTTCTCTGTAAAATAGTGATAATAGTATCTATCTCCTAGAATGATTCTGAAGACCCTCTGGTCTCCAGAGTTCTTGGTACCTAGTAGGTGCTTTGTAACTGCTTGCTCCTTCCTTGTGGGGGTTCTGGGTCAGGACTGGGCCCAAATTTGCTGCCCGGCCTTTGGGTGTGGGGTGGCAGAGGGGTACAAGGATGTAAGAAGAAAGAAGGAAGAGTAGCTCCAGGGACTAATAGAGCCATTTGCCTTGTTTTCGAGAAGCCCTGATCACCCCTCCCCAACTTGGATTCCCTGTTCCATTCTCCCTCCCTGACAAGTTCCAGTCACCTAGCAAGGACTTCTTCTGGCCTCCTGAGTGGGCTTCTCACCTTCACTGCCTGCAAGGCCACTGTGGACAAAGGAAAGGGGTGGGGGGGGGCAAGTACCCTGAAGCTAATTGCACTTGGTGCCCTTCGCCCACATCCAGGCCTGGCCCAGAGCCCAACCAGCGATTTCTGGGGACACTGGACTTTTTTTTTTCTTGTGCTAGACACCGAGTGTCAGCAGGGTGTAGGGGGATGGCGATGCTTCACACCGGCGAGCGTACTTGTCTGTGCCCCCTACCCTCTCACCTCACCAAAAGTACCCCCATGGGGGAAGGAAGTTGGCTTGCCCACTTGGACTGATGTGCCCAGGGTCTACATGGCTCTCCTCTTTGCTGAGCAACAATGCAGGACCAAGACACTTGTCTGTGGCTGTGTCACACCACATGCCCAGCACCCCCACACACAGCTCTGGAGCACCTTGGTCAAAGAGGAGAGTCACTGGTCAGGGTCTCCCAGGAGTTAGGATGCTTCCTATATTGTAGGCTGTTTGGGTTGTAGCTTAGGGCCTCATGGAAGATGGCAGATCCCTAGTTCTCTCCCTTTGCCATCTTCAAAACTCTGACTGACCACAGTTGGGTAGCGGAGGCTGGGGCTTCTCTCTGCTAATGCAGCCACATCTGCCTGCCTCAGTTCCCGCTCTGGCAGCATTGGGGACTTTGCTCTGCTCAGAGACAGCTGGGAATGTGAAGGAAGCCTCCTGCCAGCTTGTTGTCAGAAGGGTTAGAGACAAGGTGGCCACTGGGCAGCTTGGCTTGGAGGCCTGGCACCAGGTGGGTGTTGGGCAGCCAGAGGCCTCTAAGCTCTTGCCACCTCCTATCTTCAGCAGGAGCACTGGTTCGAGAAGGCCCTCCGAGACAAGAAAGGGTTCATTATCAAACAGATGAAGGAGGATGGGGCCTGCTTGTTCCGGGCAGTGGGTGAGTTCTTGTTGCTGCTGCTGTCCTTGTGGGCTGGGGAGGCAGGGAGGTGGGGAGCCCTCTCATCCTCTGTATACCCCTAGAAAGGTAGAATGATTGGGAGAACCAGCACCCCTGAGCTCTGTGTGTTTCCTTGGGTTACATGACGCTTTGTGTATTTGCTAGCACCGGCTGGTGCAGGTGCACATTTAGTCTGCCCCAGTAGTTGGTGGTGTGGTGGATAAAGTTGTAGACTTGGAGTTGGGAACACCTGAGTTCAAATCCAGCCTCAGACAATTTCTGGCCACTGTCTTGGTTCCCTCTGCAGTAAAAGTAGGGCTAACAGCGCCTCCCTCCCAGTGTTGTTGTGAGGATGGAAAGTGCCTAGCCTAGTGCCTGGCCTCTAGGGAAGAGGCTCTCGAAATGTTGCTTCTCTTTCCTGCCAGGTGGATCTGTTGGAGGGGGGAGGAATCCCCTGAGGTGAAACCAATCAGTGGGGCTTTATTCATTGAGAATGAATTGTCTGACCACCCTGGGCCTCCCCATTGGAGGTGGGCCCCTGACAGATGGTGGAGTGGGGCAGGCCAGCAGCCAGCCAGGCCTTTCATCTGGCTGGGAAAGCCTCCTACTCTTAGGGTTCTTTTAAGATCCCTAACTCTCTAAAACAGCTGCTGGAGCCATGGGGGCACATGATGAGGCTTGCTTCCTCAGCTTCAGTTGGAGGAGGAACGGAGAGGAGGGGATGGCTGTGGGCCTCTGCTCTAGAAGGACTTTGCCCAGGACTACTGCGGCAGGCTACTGGGGATCCAGAGCAGAGCTGAGTCCTGATTGGATAAAGGGGGGGGGAGAAGTTGGGAGGATTGTTATCTGGCTCTGACTCAGAGATCCACATGGTCACCGCTGAAGCGAAAATTTGCTTTGAGCCTGATGACGGGGTGCCAAAGACAGCCAACCCATGGGGAGCTGCAGGCCCCAGCTAGCCAAAGCCTTCCCCTTTACAGATCTGACCCTCAACCCCATTATTTTTTTGATGCTAGCCTGTGGCCCAGAATCAGTCGTCTCCTGGGTGCTGGCAGGGTGTCTTACCTGCTGCAGTTCCTTGGGAAATCAAGTGTATATCATCCTCCCCACTGTGTGGGCTCAACAGGACCCTGACAGGCTGGCCTTGTGCCCAGCCCTTTTCCCTACTAGGCCCCAGCTCAGCTCTAAATTCAATCCTTGGAGGTGGGGAGAGAATGGACCCTTCTCTGGGCCTCATCATCCTCTGAGGGGGTTGAACTCCATGTGGTCTAAGGGTACTTTGTAACCCTTGAAGTGTGGGTGGAAATGGGATCCAGAATGTTCTGTAGCTTGCCTCGGCAGGGGGTGGGGGCCTTTCTGCAGAGGAAGGAACCTTCCTTCAGATCCTTGGTTGCTATTTACTGACAGGCATTTGTTTATTTAAGCATAGATTATGTACAGGTACAGCTAGGGGGTGCCACAGTGCCCTGAGCGTTCTGCCTAGAGTCAGAAAGACCTGAATTCAAATCCAGCCTCAGACACTTCCTAATTTACTAGTTGTGTGACCCTGGACTGTTCACTTCATCTCTGTCTGCCTCCATTTCCTCAGCTATAAAATAGGGATAGTGACAGCCTTTATTTTCCAGGATTATGAGCATCAAATGAGGTAATATTTGTAGGTTGCTTTATTTTCTTATTACTATGGGATGTTAGACTGGCAGGCCTGAGACCTCACTGACCAAAGGGAAAGGAGCTTGGGCTCAAATGAGAGGTGAGCATGGACAGGAACAAGCAGGAAGGGGCCAGGGATTGGTTGAGAGAGGGGAGGAGGAGCAGACTGGGAAGGCCTTTGAACCCCAGGGGACTTAGTGGTGGATTTTTGGTGGTCAGACCAGCATTTGGGGAATGGATAAGAATGGGGGCCCCAGGCCTGTCCTTGAGGGGTGGATACACGAGTTTAGGGAGGGTGAAGTCTCAGAAAAGCGGCATTCTGTTTTGGATGGGGGGTGGTATTTGGAAGTTCCAGTAGGAGAGAGCCTAGAATGAATTCCATGTGGGAGTCATTGCAGTCGAGACTTCATAGTCAGTGAGATGATCAGTTAGGGGTGGGAGAGAGCCCAGACAGCAGCTTGAGAGCAGGGAGTGGATGAAGGTGGCCAAGGCTGTGGAAGCCCTTGGGAGGATGCCAAGGGTTGGGGTGAGGAGAGGAGAGCGATTGAGCCAGCACGGAAGTGAGGCCAGGTTCCTCTTCCCACACTCCCTTGCCCAGCCATGTGGACATAGTAGCTCCTAGCAGTGTGGGGGAGGTTGCTAGCTTGGCCCAGCCTTGCCACCCTGACCCTGTTTGGAGACACGGGAGGAGTGCTGTTCTCTGCCAGGGCCAGGGGTGCCAGATTGGCGAGGGCCCTGGGCACCTCTTTGTCCCTATTGGATCCCTCCCCTATCCTGATGGTGGAAAGAAACCCAATCATTTCCTCCCGAACCCCAAGAAGGTGGTGAGGGCAGGCAGCCCTATTTCAGAGCTGAAGATATTGAGAGAACGAACAGCCAGAACTGGGATCCAGGGCCTTTTCCTTCATTCCACTGTGGGCAGGATGTGGGGGGCTGAGTCAACCACCTTTCAGCCTGTTTCGGCCACCTTGGATGTCTGCCCTTTAGCTTGAGGAGACAGGAGGGGTAGGCCCCAGAAGCCTTCCTCAGCGGTCCAGGGTTGTTTCCATAGAGAAGAAGAATCAGTTAGGCCCTGGACCATTAGGAGAGTTCCAGTCCTGGCCCTGAGCCTGGTCAGGGCCGGGGGATCTTATCGGCTTCCCTTCCCTCCTCAGGCCTGAAAGACAAGACTGATTTCAGTAGAAGCCTTAAGGTTCAGGGTAGGAGGACCAACCCTCAGCCCTTCTGCTCCTAGGCCCCTTTGGAAGGGGCTTAGCTGAAAGGGGGAGGGTCTGTTTCCATCAAAATCCATCAGAGTGTTTTGGGGATTTGCTTAGAGGGGTGTGTGGGAGGAGCCGAGAGAGGGACTTTCTCTGGGGTAGGGTCAGGTGGTAGACAAATCCCTCTCCATTTGAACTTTGACCTTTGGAGTGAGAGGACTCGTCCCCTGCACCCCAAATGGGGTGACTCTCCTCCTTTCCTGCTGCTCTCCCCATGGGCTAGGTGCCCAGGCTTCGGAGGACTTGTTAGAACATCTAAGCTCGTGGCAAATGGCTCACTACTCCCTCCCATATGCAACATGAAAGCGGTGGAGGGTGGGAGCTGCTCTCCTTCCTCTGACCGCAATGTTGGGCTGCTGCCTATGGGGCCAGACCTCTTCCCTAAGACTGTACCACCACCCCTCCCCCTTGGCAGAGTGGTGCCCAGATGGCAGGCATGGTCAAAGGCCCACAAGGTCAGAGTCTTTGTCCAAAGTTTGACCCCTTCTAGGCTCAACTCTCCAACCTGCCCTTTCCCTAGGCTGGACTTATTCAGGGGGCTGGCCTGAACCATGTGGTATGCTTTTCCCATTTCACTGAAATGAGCCCAGGAAGAAGCGAGGGCAGTGATCTCTCTTTCCACAGCACAGCTGGGTTGGGTGGAATGGCAAGAACCTGCTCTGAGCCTGGTGTGCTGTGAGACCTGGAACCCGGGCCCCTCTTGGGGCCTGTTTCCTCGTTCTGGCTTCGCTCTCCTGCAGCTCTGACCTTGTACCACCTTTCTGCAGCGGACCAGGTGTATGGTGACCAGGACATGCATGAGGTTGTCCGGAAACATTGCATGGATTATCTGGTGAGATTGGGGTCCACTGGGGCTTGCTGGGGGCCTGCTCCACCCACTGTTGTCCTCTGCTGAGTCCAGACTCCCTCCTTCCCCAGATGAAGAATGCAGACTACTTCTCCAATTATGTCACTGAAGACTTCACCACCTACATCAATCGGAAGAGGAAGAACAACTGTCACGGGAACCACATCGAGATGCAGGCCATGGCCGAGATGTATAACCGGCCTGTTGAGGTGTACCAGTACAGCACAGGTAGGGCTGGTGAGGGGCTGCAGGGGAGGGGGGGAGGGGGCTGCGGCAGGGGGAGCCCTGCCCCATCCCATCCATCACAGCACAAGTATTCCCGTCTTTCCAGAGCCCATCAACACATTTCATGGCATTCAGCAGAACGAGGACGAGCCCATCCGGGTCAGCTATCATCGCAACGTCCACTACAACTCGGTGGTGAACCCCAACAAGGCCACCATTGGTGTGGGGCTAGGGCTCCCCTCCTTCAAGCCAGGGGTGAGTGAGTAGCTCGTGAGCTGGACCTGGCTGCTCTTCTGTCTACTGTCTCTTCACATGGGAGCATGCACACACATGCACATGCCCCCTTATATACACGCACACACGCACTCACATATACACACACACAACTGACAGGGCCTCTGGAAGCCATCTTTTCTCTGCGTAGCCACAACAGTGGTCTCTGACCTCTGCCCTGCACCTCCCTCAGTTCATTCCCTGTTTTGTTGAGTAGGGGAGTCATTCCAGGGGCCTTTGGGAGGGGGTAGATCCCTGGGGGATGAGGGCGGGGAGAGGACCCTTAAAATGTCTTATTTTCCCAATCTGGCTCAGCCTTGAGCACAGGGGCAGGAGGCAGTGTGTGGGCAAAGGATGGGGGGGGGGGCACCTGGCCCGTGTTCAGGGGGGCCCAGTGGACATGCTATGCGGTGCTGCCTCCCCATGTCCCCTCCTGTCTGAGACCACCCTAGTTAGCAGCAGGCTAAGGTTGCTCTGCTCTTGGGGTTGACTAGGCCCAACTTGTTCCTCCCCCCATGCTGAGAAGCTGACATTGTCCGGCCAGAGGCTCCTTCCTCCTTTCCTCCATCAGGGCTGGATAGCCTCATTTCTGCCCTGACCCCAGCCTTTAAATACCTAAAGTGCCACTTCTCCCCCTAGTTTGCTGACCAGTCCCTGATGAAGAATGCCATTAAAACGTCAGAAGAGTCCTGGATTGAGCAGCAAATGCTGGAGGATAAGAAGCGGGCCACAGACTGGGAAGCCACCAATGAGGCCATCGAGGAGCAGGTAGCTAGAGAGTCTTACCTGCAGTGGCTTCGGGACCAGGAAAAGCAAGCCCGGCAGGTCAGGGGTCAAGCACAGGTAAGGCTAGGGCTAGGGGTCAGTGGGCACTCAGGCCCAAAAGGCTAGTGGCCTCGGCCTGCTTCTCCAGGCAAGATTTAACCCTGTGGGCGCATCTACTGCCCTTTCTCCCAGCCCCGGAAAGCCAGCGCCACTTGCAGCTCTGCCACAGCAGCGGCCTCTAGTGGTCTGGAGGAGTGGAGTGGCAGGTCCCCCAGGCAGCGGAGCACCGCCCCCTCCCCTGAGCAGCAGGACCTTCACCCAGAGCTGGGCCCCAAGCCACCCTCGCCAGGGCATGCCCTCACTCTCGCCAAACCCCCCTCACCCTGCGCACCAGGTCAGTGTTTCCTAGTGACCTGAAGGGAAGGGAGGGGACGGCTCTCTGTCCTTCCAGGTGGAGCCTCCTGACACCCATCCATCCACCTTAGGTCCGAGCAGCCAGTCAGTGACAGGAGGAGACCGAGCCACCTCCCCCCTTGTGTCCCTGTACCCTGCTCTGGAATGCCGGGCCCTCATCCAGCAGATGTCACCTAGCGCCTTCGGTAAGGCTCTTCAGGGTCCAGCATCTCATCCCCATTAGACTGCTGACTCCCCTCCCACCAGGCCTCATTTCCATTCTTCTCCCCTTCCCACCAGGTCTGAACGACTGGGACGACGATGAAATCCTGGCTTCTGTCCTTGCCGTCTCCCAACAGGAATATTTGGACAGTATGAAGAAAAACACAGTTCACAGAGACCCCCCACCAGACAAGAGTTGATAACCAGGGACTGGAGCCCCCTGCCTGCCCTCTCCCCCTCCCGCCTTCCACTGTTCTTCCCATCCCTGGCCTGGCCAGCCCTTGGGGGATTCTCGCACTCTGGTCCTGTGTTGGCCACCCCTTGGATCACATGCCTCCCTCTACCCCTACCCCCAGCTCCCTCAAATCTTGCCCCACCTTCCTTGAGCTCCTCTGCACCTAAACTCCAACATGGATTCAGTGGCGGAATGAATGTGGGCAGGCCCTGAGAAACACCGGCGAACCACAGTGGCCCTGTAGACCACCAGTGTCCCCACAGCATTTCGGATACACCTGTCAAAGGAGGGAAATTATGTGCACCATCTCTGTTGCCCTCTCTTGAGGGTGTGAGTGGTCTGGTGGGGGAATCCATAGAACCCCTTCCCCCCCCCCCCCAGCCTGAAGGACGTCTGAGTCGTCAGTGTTTGGGTGTCTTTACTCCTCCCTTTATTAAAATGTAATTTTATCTTCTACAAAATTTACATCCTGACCCAGCTGCGTCTTGGTAGCAGGGGCCCTGGGCTGGACTGGGACCTGTCCCCTCCACTCTTTTCTCGTCTTTCTCTCTTCTTTTAAGGGGTGGGAAGGAGGTGCCTTGAGGCCTGCTCCCCCCGCCCCCATTTCAAACCACAACTTTTGGACAATGAAACTCTGACCTGTACACCTTCCCCCCCCCCCCCTTCCAATTTCTCTCTCTGTCCCAGAGTTACCTAGCTGCTTCCTTGGACCTGAGAGAGGGGAGAAGGGCATTCGTATCCCCCACCCCAAGCTGACAAGACAGGACTCAGTACCCCTCCTCCCCCCATTTTAGCAGAATAAGCCTCCCGGTCCACCACGCCAGGCTGAGCTGTGCTGTGCTGTGGGTCCCTCTACACCGAGTCCCCATTCTGTGCCTTTGACCTTTGCCCGGGGTGGGGGTGGGGGGTGCCAGGTCCAGACCCTCGGGAACCTCGGTATCCCCACACCCCGCGTCGCGCAGAGGTTACCGGGAGATTCCATCGATTTCCTCCCAAAGACCCCCAGCCTTTCTCTCGCTTACTGGGAAGGGGTGGGCGGCGGAGGCTTGGCTATCTGGCGCTTGAGGGCATCGCCTGCCGGGCTCTCGGAGCTTGGGGCCCCTACGCCCGCCTCCAAACCCAGTTCTGGTTTAATGAAACCAACCCTCAAGCCTCCATTCCCAAAAAATCCTCTTTGGCCCACTCCCCTCATTTGCATTCAGTCCCCTATCGGGAATGTGAGGAGGCTGGGGCGGGGCTGCTATGCAAATCCGTGGCTGTCGATTGGCCCAGCGTGGGAGGGCGGGGCCTTCGGGGCTGACCTCTCGGCTGGCTGGGCCGCCCGGTGGCCAGTGGAGTGCGAGTCTCCGTCACAGGCGGAGCCGGGAGAGTCGCATCGGCGGCCACCCCCTAGGCCAGCCGGGCCATGCTGACCAAGGGCCCCGAGGCGCTGCCACCACTCCCGTCCCCGGAGCCCCCGGGCGGGCCCAGCAAGGGCCAGGAGGCCCTGGAGGCTGCTTACCGCCTGGGGCCCCTGCTGGGCAAGGGCGGTTTCGGCTCCGTCTTCTCTGCGCACCGCCTGGCCGACCGCCTGCAGGTGACTGCCCCCCACCTGCCGCCTTCCCTGGGGCCCTCTCTCTGTTCCCTCCCCTCGGGTCTCCCCGTTGTGGCCCCCACCCGCCCCTCCCCTCGGGGCCCGCCCCGATTGTCCCCGCTCGCCCCTCCCCTCGGGTCCCCCTTCGGATCACCCCCGCTCGCCCCTCCCCTTGGGTGCCCTCTCGAATCTCCTCCACCCTCCCCTCCCCTCGGGTCTTCCTCCCCCGCCCATCCCTCTCCTCCGGTCCCCCCTCGGATCTCTGCCGCCCATCCCTCTCCTCATACCTCCCTCCCACCCCGCTTCACTCACCCCTCCCCTCGGATCTACTCCCTCCCTTCCTTCTCCATCGTCTCCCTGGACCCCTCGTCTTCTCATCTCTTAGGTTGCTGTGAAGCTGATCCCCCGGAGCCGCGTTCTGGGCTGGGCTCCCCTGGTGTGTATGCTCCCCACCTCTTTCTCCCATGGGTGACTCATCACCTGTTTTAAGGGGCTGTCTCCCTTCCCTTTTGCTGAAGGATGGGTCAGGTCTGCATTCCCCAAAGGGGAGGATTCTAACCCATCTGTGGGAATTCATGGTTGGGCAGGCACTGGAACTCGCCTCAATACTGGGGCATGTTCTCCCTGGAACCTGCTCTGGGCACGGAACACTCACCCTCCCCTCTGGGACACAGTGTGCATGTGGGAAAGGGGCACAGGTGTTGAAGACATTCTCTGATAGGAACCGCCCCCCCCCTTATCTGGGTGAGCTATGGGAATCTTGGATGACCTTGGGCTTCTCTTGGGCTGCTGGGTGGGAACTCGGGAGGGGGCGATGATGACATTTCGAACCCTGAGATTTAGAGAGGACTGACTGGCCCACAGGTAGAAAGTTGCAGAACTGAACTTGCAGCCCACTCTTTCTGAGGCCAAGTTCGAGGTTTTTCCTATTGCTGTCCCTGTCTCTGGAACAGGAGATGGGTTTGCACCCCACCCCCCAATATATGCATGTATGGAGGGGAGGTTTGCCTGCTCCAAGTGGGGAGGCTTCTCTGAGCCATATTTGGCACCAGGGTCCAAGTGACTGCAGCTGCTCCCCATGTCTTCTGCCTTCTTGCAGTCTGACTCAGGCCCATGCCCACTGGAGGTGGCCCTGCTGAGGAAGGTCGGGGCTGGGGGTGGTCATCGGGGTGTGATCCAACTACTGGATTGGTTTGAGACTCCTGAGAGCTTCCTGCTGGTGCTTGAGCGGCCAGAGCACGGCCAGGATCTGTTTGATTATATCACTGAGCGGGGTCCCCTGGGAGACAGCCGGTGCCGCCGCTTCTTCAGCCAGGTGGTAGCTGCTGTGCGCCACTGCCATGCCCGTGGCGTTGTCCACCGAGACATCAAGGATGAGAACATCCTAGTGGACTTGAGGCGGGGGGAAGTGAAGCTCATTGACTTTGGCTCTGGTGCCCTGCTCCGGGATGAGCCCTACACTGACTTTGATGGTGAGAGTCCAGGACGGTGGTATTTGGGGAGTGCCAGAGTGGATGAATGAAAGGGACAAGGCAGCCTGCTGCCTGGTGACTCAAACATGGGGCCCTGGGCCTTCTGGCTTTGTAGGAACAAGGGTGTATAGCCCACCAGAATGGATCTCTCAGCAGCAGTACCATGCTCTACCAGCCACTGTGTGGTCCCTAGGCATCCTTCTTTATGACATGGCCTGTGGTGACATCCCCTTTGAGCATGACCGGGAGATCCTAGGGGCACGACTCCACTTCCACTGCCACATCTCCCCAGGTAAGGTACATTACAGTCCCTGGGATTACTTTCAGGCCCCTTCCCTCCCTTCTGGCCCACAGACGTCCCACCCCAATTCTGCAGGTTGTGAGGCCCTGATTCGACGCTGCCTGGCCCCTGACCCTGCCAACCGACCCTCGCTGGAGCAGATTCTTCGGGACCCCTGGATGCAGGATGGGGAGGACCACTTAGCACTTACTTCTGAGATCCTGCCTCCTGTCTCTGGTGATGCCACTGCCACCTGTGATGCCAGTACTTCAGAGTGGCCAGCTTTCTAATGGTGGAGCATGTATACTTGTGGTCCCCCAAATGGGACCAATATCTTGAGGCTGCACTGTTGACCTGGTTTTACAGGTTGCTTAGAGATGCTCCTCTGGACCTGACCCAAGGAATCTACTAGTCCGTTCCCCGTTGTCCTCTTGCTCTCTGGGATGGATGGGGACTTTTTCCAGACACTAGAACTGCCCCTCCCCCCTTTCCCTCTTTCCTCCATATGTTGTTTAGAGATCCCGAGGTTGAGGTGGAAAAGAAAGCTGAGCGTAAGGCTCTCTTCCTCCTGTCTTCTTCAAGTCCCGACATATCCTGGAAGCAGCTGCTCTGACCTTACCCCTATCCCTACCCCTGCCCCTGCCCTTGCCCTTGCCCCTGCCCCTGCCCAACCGGAGGGCCTATATAACTGATTGCCCAGTGAGGTTGACTTCTTCACCTTCCCGCTATGAAGGTGGCCGCTGCCTCCCAGCCTGTGCCAACACTTCGGACAGATTGGCCATGAGTTCACCAGAGGACGCCGGGAGGGGGAAGGGAGGGCGGCCAGTGGCCAGCAGGCTCTCAGTCCCTCGGACCTGTGTATGACATTAAAGCGAGCCCTAGGAGGCTCTTGCAACCCCAGGCCTTGCCTAGGCTGTGGCATCGATCTCTCCTGAGGGGAGGGAGGGAGGGGCGGGCGCCCTCCGGGACTGGCAGCGAGGCTTTCCCGCCGCTGTTTCGGGGGGGGGGACCTGGGAGCCCAGGCGCGCGCTTCCGACTCATTGCGGCTCCCCCGAAGGCCGGGGTGGGGCGAGGCAGCCGAGGGGCGGGCTCCGGGGCGGTGGCCAGCCAATGAGGACGGCGAGGAGCCTGAGTAGGGCTGAGGCAGGGGAGTTGCCAGGCTACGTCCGAGGGCCATTGGGCCAAAACTGGGAGGCGGGGCGGGGCTGGCGGGGGATGGGGGGAGGGGGCGGGCCCCGAGAGGGCGCGGCCAATGAGGCTCCTCGCTCCTCGGAAGCGGAAATGACGAGGCCTGCGGAAGGAAGCGGCGGCCCGAGCCGTTGCCGAGGGGACGGACCCGGGCAGGTGCCAACATGGCAGCGGCGGGCGCAGGCGGAGGCGACGCGGCGGCTGGGGCAGCGGCTGGAGCCGTCGGGCCGCCGGGGGGGCACCACCAGCCTGGGCTGCCGGGCGCAAGTAAGGGGGAGCAGCAGGGCGCGCGGGTGCGTGCCCGCCACTGTGGACTTGGGTGTGTCCGGCGGGGCGGGGCGAGGGCCTGGGGGTCAGCCTCGGGTTCGGGGTGCCCACTGATGCAGGCCTCGGCCCCGGGCTCTCCTGCAGGTCAGCACCGCTGGTTGAAGCAGGCGTCGCTGGCCGTGCTGGTGGTGCAGAACGCGTCGCTGATCCTCAGCATCCGCTACGCTCGGACCCTGCCCGGGGACCGCTTCTTCGCCACCACGGCGGTGGTCATGGCCGAAGTGCTCAAGGGGGCCGCCTGCCTCCTGCTGCTGTTCGCGCAGAAGAGGGGTACGAAGCGGGGGATATGGTGCCAGAGAGGGGGCGCCCCCGCGGAGCCGAGGGCCAGAGAGTCAGCCCTTCTTCTTGTCCTCCCCATGCAGGAAACGTGAAGCATTTTGTGTTGTTCCTTCACGAAGCCGTCCTGGTCCAGTACGTGGACACCTTGAAGCTGGCAGTGCCCTCCCTCATCTACACCCTCCAAAACAATCTGCAGTACGTGGCCATCTCCAACCTGCCTGCTGCCACCTTCCAGGTCAGTTAAGGGGGGGGGGCAGGGAAAAGAGGAAGCCAGGCCAGGCATATGGGGGAAAGAGCTAGGATGGACCTACTTTTTCCTCCCGGGGGATCCTTGTCCCTCAGACCCTGCCTTCTACCTCCACTTCCACAGGTCACATACCAGCTGAAAATCCTTACCACAGCCCTGTTCTCAGTCCTCATGCTCCGCCGGAGCCTGTCCCGCCTGCAGTGGGCCTCCCTGCTCCTACTCTTCCTGGGTGTGGCCCTTGTCCAGGTCCAGCAGGCAGGTGGTAGCAATGGGTCACCACGTCCAGGGGGCCAGAACCCTGGTGTGGGGTTGGCAGCTGTGGTGGCTTCATGCCTGTCATCAGGCTTTGCTGGCGTTTACTTTGAGAAGATCCTGAAGGGTAGTTCAGGGTCGGTGTGGCTGAGGAACGTTCAGCTGGGCCTCTTTGGGACTTTGCTGGGCCTGGCAGGGCTGTGGTGGGCAGAGGGTGGGGCCGTGGCCAGTCGAGGCTTCTTTTTCGGCTACACACCAGCTGTGTGGGGGGTGGTGCTGAACCAGGCCTTTGGTGGCCTGCTCGTGGCTGTGGTGGTCAAATATGCGGACAACATCCTCAAAGGCTTTGCCACCTCCCTCTCCATTGTCGTTTCCACAGCAGCCTCCGTCCGCCTGTTTGGCTTCCAGGTGGATCCACTCTTTGCACTCGGGGCTGGTCTGGTCATCGGGGCCGTCTACCTCTACAGCCTGCCCCGAACTGCTGCCGTGGTCAGCCCTCCTCCTCTGAACGCAGCACCGCTGGCCAGTGGCCGCCATGCGGACTCCGAGGAGGAACCCTTCCTGCCCAAGTCAGTACTGGGGAAGTGACACTTGGGAGCAGAGCTGGAGTTTGGGGAGACAAGAGGGAGTCCAGATCTCTCAACCCCTTCCTCTCAGTTCTCCACTGCCCCCCCCCCCCCCCCGCAGACCCTGTCTTCTTCCCTGCCCGACTCTTGCTGACCCCTCCAGAGGGGTCCAAAAAGACACTGTTTTTAAAAGATGTTCCAAGTTCCCAGTGGGGTAAAGTGACTGGTCACTTTTCTTCCCCTTCCTGTTAATTTGCCACATCTGACTCATTTCTCCAGATCACGGGCCCCTCCTTAGGAACCTTACCCAGTTCCCTTGGGGTCAGTTTTCCATCTCCCTTTCTCAGCATTCCATGCCCTGATTTCCACCCACTTTCCATCCCCTTCCTCAGGGTCTGTATCATGCTCGAGGGGGCACCAGGACATGCTTTCCAGCACACATTTCCTCTTATTCAGTGTCTGTCTTCAGTTCCACAGGAGTGCTTTCTGCCCCTCTTTTCCCATCATAGGAAGCCTTCCTCCTGTACCTATACCAGTCTCATCTCAGGCTCCAACCAGTCCTAGCAAGTCAGGGAAACAGTTCTCCACTTCCCTTTCCCAGCATTTGATGCCTCACAGCAAAGGAAGAATGGTTTAACCTCTTCCACCTTCTTTCATCTAGGGTCAGCTTCTGGGGAGTGGTAGGAATTGAATCTGCCTGGCTCCCTGCCTCACCTCCAATCCAGAGGGAGAATGTCTTACTGGCTCCCCTAGGGTGTTAGGGATGGAGGTGAAATAAAACTGAGAAGGGGAACTGGGCATTGGATTATGGGGAGAAATTCAGTCAGAACCTAAAGTGGAGAAGTCAGGGTAAAGGAGTTTGTAGGACAAGGAAGGAAAAAAAATCAAGTCACAATCTGAGACCAAAGAAGATTACTGGTGTTTTTTTTTGGGGGGGGGGGGGATGAGATGAAGCTTCAGGTTGTATAAAAGCACACAATCCTGGCTCAGGAGGTCTCTTCCCCCTCTCCCCCCACTTTGATTAACCCTTTTAACCTAACCTTTCCCCAAAGGCTGGGGGAACTTCCCGTTCCTACTGTACAGAGGACTTGACAGTTGCTGCTGTGGCCAGGCTTTTGGGGACGAGGGCTGGTGGTGTGGAAGGCTATCAGTCCTCATTTTTGTAAGACAAAAAGATGATCGATTTCTTCATTGACTGGGTGATGCTGGGCAGGGTCAAGTGTACAAATGCCAAAATAAAGATATTCTATTTATGTAGTTGATGTGCAACTTACTAAGTAGGGGGAGGTGGACCATGTTCTCATGCTGTATTTAACCCAATTAACACTGGGGTTTATCTACAGAAAAGGAAGTGGGACTTCTTCTAATACCCCAGCCCTCCAACCCAAGGAGGTTCATGGCAAGGTGTGAAAGAAAGCCGCCTGGGCTCTCTCTCTCTTTCCCCTGCAGGCTGCTGGCCAAGGAGAAGGGGTCGTAAGCATCCCCTTGTCTGATGGGGATACCGAAGATGCCCAGCACTTCCCATGTCTGCTGAGGATACCCTGGTCCTGTGGCTTCCAGCTTCTTCAGTATTAAGGAGTTAAACATTCTCTCCCCTCCCTCACCCCTCTGCCTTGCCAAGCCTAGGTTAACACTGCTGACTTCTGACCCTCCCCCAAGTTCTGTAGGGAAGATTTCCTCTGAAAATAAATCTGTAACAGTTTCTTCCTCTGTGCCCCCCTCCCCCAGGAGTCCCAATGGCAAAACTGCAAAGGAAAACACTTTATTATGAACACGAGGGTTGGGGAGGTCTGGAGGATAGGGTGACCTCAGTCTTGCTGTTTGGCCCGGGAGGCTTCAGCATTGGCTCGAAGCACCGCTCCCGGGGAGGGGTAGGGTCGTTGCTGGAACAGCGGCCCAGCTGCTGTTGTGTCAGCCCCTGTCTTTGCCTCATTCCTCTTGGGGAGCCCTGTAGACCATGTGCCTCTGGAGATGGAAGGAAGCAGTAGGGTGGAAATTAGGAGCAAAAGAGATAACCAGCCTTGTTCTCCCCACCTCCATTCCATGACTCATTTAATGGGAGAAAATGGCAGCCCACAGAAGGCCTGAGACTCCAAATTAGGAGTCTGCTGGGCCTCCAAAGGTACTTACCTCGGGGCATCAGAATAGGCACTAGGGTCCATAGGGTCCAATTCTTCATCCTTCCGGCTGACTGTGGAGAGAGGAAAGGTGCTAGAACACACTTGGACATCACTATGTGCACCACATTATTGATGGAAAGGGTCCTTCAAGATCTAGTGCAACCTCCCTCATTCTGAACAGGGGGAAACCACAGCCCAGAAAGATAGAATCACTTCTATGAAATTCTGCAACACTTCAACAGCATGACATTGCACATCTCAATTAGCTCTCCTGGGCTCTGCTTCCCTTCTGACTGTTCCTGGGGCGGGAAGGGGGGGAGGCACCCAAAAGCTCTGTTGAAGCTTCTCCCCTCCTCTAAATCTCATCGTGAAGCACTGATCTCAACTCTAGAACCTGCTAAATGACACCTGGATGTCCCTGGGCATCTCAAATGAATTTCCCTCTTTCTGTTCAGAATCATCAAGCATTTATTAAACTTTTAACTGTGTGCCCTGAAGGAGCTTACACACTCTGTAAAGAGGAGGTGACATGTTTGCAGATCTAAGTTGTGAGCCTGAGCAGAGGCTGGTAGTGGTTTCTTCCTGTCTGAACAGATCAGCTCCTTCTGGTGGTTCAGTCATCTCTGTGCAGATGACTCCCAAATCTACAACCCAGCCAGAGACTGTCTCCCTGAGCTTTAGGTCTACATGACATGTGTAACTCAAAATTCTCCTATCAAGGCCTGTCAATGGCAGCCTTCTTTCACAGAGCCAATCAGCTGCCAAGTCTCTTATTTCCTCCTCAGCACAACCACCCTACTTAAGGTCATCTCTAGACTATTCTATTTGAGTAGATTCCTGACAGATTTCCCAGACTCCCTCCTCTAATCCTTTCTTCACTAAAATAATTTTTCAAAGGTACAGAGTTAACCATGTCACTTTCCTTTCTCAAAAATCTTTAGGGGTTCCTTACCAGCTCTGGAATAAAGCCAATTCCTTAGCCTGGCTTTAAGGGTTCTCCACTATCTGCCTCCTAGAGTCCCACATTTAGGGTTAGGGAAACACTATGTTCCCATCAAATCTGTTCCTTTGACTGTGGTTCCCATTTCTTTGCAGAGGTTGTTTTCCCTGGGCCTGGAACACTTTTCCCCCCTCACTCCTATTTCTTAGCCTGCTTTTGTGACTTGGTTCATGTGCTGTCTTCTCTGGGAAATTATTGTTCATTAGCAGATGTTAATCGCTCTCTCTACCTTTCTCTGGTAATTACTTGTATCTATATGTTCTATCATCTTGCCATGTTTAATGCCTGGCACAATAAACCCAGTAAATACTGGCTTAATCTGAGGAAGCCAGGCAAAGGACACATCACCCACAGCAAGGCATCACTATAACATGACTGAACACTGTAACATGGCTGAGCAAATCCATTCAGAGGTCTGAGTGTTGGGAGACTTGGGAGGTTTCTGTCTACCAGCTGCACTCCCATTGCCACCCACCTTTCTTGCCCTTAGGGTAGGGGGCCAAGTCTTCCCTTCGGTGATAACGTCGTTCCTTCATCTCCTCTCTTTCCAGCTTTTCATAACCACGGTCCAGCTTATCTTCTGGATCTAAGGCATAAAACCCAGGTAAAGCAGAGACACAGCAACAAGGGGAAGAGGAGGGGCTTCTCCAAAAGAGCAAACATTCTCTCCATGACTTGACTCTACAGAATGGCCAGATGCTGGGCACAGTGAGGGGCAAGGGGCTTACCCAAGTTGCTTCTGAGTTTCTTGGCTGCCTTGGTGATGACAGAGCTGGGATCATGGGGGTTCAGCCAGGACACAAGATCTGTCTCCACGTTCCAATAGTAAGGGAGGCCACTGAGACATTGGGCAAGAGAGAGCCTTGAAGGTGGGCCCTGGGGATCCCTCCTTCTTCGCCTGCCCCCCCACCCCATGCCCATGGACGCCTCTTCTCTCACCAGACTGGGTCGAACACCTTATACCAGTTGGGCGGCAGGCCCTCGATCCTGGTGCCCTCGTAATCGACAGGGTCGTCGTCATAGTCCTCGGCGATGATCTCTTCCTCTGGCTCTGCAGGGAGCCCATCTGAGGTCAGGGCTGGGGCTACCTAAGCCCCAGCCACCCTCCCCCGCCCTGCCCAGGGCCGCAGCCTCACCGGGCTCCATGTGTTTGAGGATGCCGCGCTTGGCCAGGCGGGACTGCAAGGCCACGGGGAGCGGCATGGCGAGGCTTCGCAACCCGCGAGCGTTCGTGCGTTCCTTCGTTCGGGGTGATCGGGGAGCTCGACGACCCCGCCCACTCAGCCCCGGTGGAACGGAGTTAGCGCAGAAGGGCAAGCGCTTCCGGTCTACGTTTCGGGGGAAAGCCACCGGGCACGGCCGCCGTGGTGACGTCAGTTCCTTCTCGCAGTCTTTTCCCCACCCCCACCCCAGCCTACGGACTTCCAGCCGAGGGCCTTCCAGGTCCGCCCCAGCCAGCCTCTTGCCCTGCCAGTGGTGCTCATGTGCGCGCTCGTCAGCCAATGAGGGAGTGCAACGGCTACGCCCGTTCCTCCCCTTTTTTCTCCTCGCTTCTGGGAGGTTTTCTTCGTCCCCCCCAGGTAGAATTCAGCCTCCCCACACCCCCACCGCCCCCGCGCTCTCATCACGTGACACTTACGCCCGTCAGGCAGCCTATGAGAGCGCGCTTAAATCACTTCTTTCTTCTCTAGTTCCGAGGCGGACCTATGAGTGAAAGCAAAGAGGAACGTCGGGGAGGGGCCGAGGGAAGACAGCCAATAAACGCGCGGAACAGTTTCCCTGGCAACTCTTCAGTACACAGGGGAGGGCGGTAGATTGCGCAAGCGTCTAAACGACGCCAGCGTCCCTTCCGTCCTAGGGGTGGAGTGCGGAAAGAGGCGGGAAGGGGGGGAAGAGTCGTAGAGAAGGGAGGCTTGCGAGGCTCCTGGTTGGGACGGTCGCCTTTGCTGTGGGCATCCCGGATCCTGACGGAGGCGCTTTTGCTAAGGTGTTATGGAGGAGTACGCACGTGAGCCCTGGTACGGGTTAGGGTTAGGGCGAGGCGGAGACGGGGACTTACATTTGAACCCCCGAGGGAGAGGGAATTTGTCCTCCCATCGCTCCCCCCCAGCCTCCCCGCCGCCCGCACACTTGGTCTCTCCCAGACTTGGTCCTAACCCGCCATGGACTTTTCCATTACGTCCGATAGGGGGAGGCATCGCGGTTGCCCTGCCTCTGGATTCTTGGTCTCTCCTACTCCCCCCTGGGTTGCGATGGGGAGAGGGGCTAGGATCCAGAAAGTGGGAGGGGGCTAGAGGGGCGATGGCTAGGCAGCTGGCAGCCCGCCTGTCGGCCTGTCTGCCCCCTGGGAACTTCTGATCAGCCGAGGGGCTCCCTCTCCCCCCCCTCTTTCCCTTCACCCCTCCCTTTCCTTTCCCCCCCTCCCTCCTTCCTTTTCCTTTCTCCCTTCCTCCACCTTTTCCCTTCCTCCCTCCACCTTTTCCCTTCCCCCCTTCCCTCCCACTGCTGGGGATCCTTCCAGATACCTTCAGGGTTGAGAGCAAGGGGAGAGGGGGGGACCCTTCCTGCATACCCCAGACCTGTCTCACACCCCTGTCTGCCTCTGCAGCCCCTGGAGGATTGTGGACGACTGCGGTGGGGCCTTCACCATGGGAGTCATCGGGGGAGGCGTTTTCCAGACTATCAAGGGCTTCCGAAATGCCCCAGTAGTGAGTCCCCTAGGCCTCAGTTTTCCCTTTACTGTGAAATGCCTGTGAGTTGGGAGGGAAAGCCAGTAAATGACCTCAGAGGGCCTGTCTACCATGACACTGTGGTTGTCTTCCCTTCTATCCACCCAAATGAGAGGAGCTTGGTTGGGGGGGGGGGGCGGGGCACTTGGTGCTGCTCAAATCCCTTTAGGGTCCCAGATCTCTGTCTCTCCTCCTTTATCCTTATCAGCTCTCTTCATTTGCTCCCCAGGGTATCCAGCATCGCTTGCGGGGTAGTGTCAGTGCAGTAAGAATTCGAGCCCCCCAGATTGGAGGTAAGAAGGCTGGAAATGCCCAAAGTGGGACCTTGGGAAGCAGAGGTATGCACTTGGGGACAGCTGGCCTTCGCCAGGAAGATCTTCACTTACTGAGGCAGGCTTGGGGACTCTGAATGCCAACCCTCCACCCATACCTTACCACCTCAACTCCTCTTCCAGGTAGCTTTGCTGTCTGGGGTGGCCTGTTTTCTACCATTGATTGTGGGCTAGTCCGACTCCGTGGGAAGGAGGACCCATGGAATTCTATCACAAGCGGGGCTCTCACGGGTGCTGTGTTGGCAGCTCGGAGTAAGTAACTTCCGAACTGACCTCTTCTCCACTCTCCCACCCCCACTTCTTTATCACTTTACTGTGAGAAACAGGGCAGGGCAGGAGGCTCACTGGAGGTCACTTACTGTCACCTTCCTGTTGTCCAGGTGGGCCCCTGGCCATGGTTGGATCAGCCATGATGGGAGGGATCCTGCTGGCCCTGATTGAAGGTGTGGGCATCCTCCTCACCCGCTACACCGCTCAGCAGTTCCGGAACAGTGAGTCATTCTCATGCCACCCCCTTCATTCCCCTTCCCCTCTTTGCTCATCGTTGTCGTCTCCCCAAAGTTGCTCTCTTGGATCCACTCTCTCATTATTTCATCACTCACTCCTACCTTCTTCTGTCTGGTATCCAAATAAGAAGAACTCTTCCATCTCTTCCTCTGGGCCTGCCCATCTGCATCTTTTTTTTTGTCCTTCCATTTTCTATCTCCCATATTTCTCTTTTTGTCTTCAGATCCCACTCTTTCCCTTTTCTTGGACCTTATCTCTACCATTTTCCTCTCTTTTCTCTTGTCTCTTTTTCCAGCACCCCCCTTCCTAGAAGATCCTGGACAGCTGCCCCCCAAGGACGGTTCTACCCCGCCCCCAGGTTACCCAGGCTACGGACAGTACCAGTGAAGCCACCAGGCCGTGTTGGGCAGGAGAGGGAAAACCAGGGGAGAATGGGGGGATGCTTGGATAGTTGACTGTTGGGGGGGAATGAACTGGACTCTCACTCTTTTTCACTACCTCTCTGAGCTGGTGCTTCAGGGCAGGGGAGCCCTCAATGCCCCCTCCTGGCTTTGCTCCACAAAGTGGAGCTGGCTAGGCAGGGGCTAACATCATCTCAGGGAATGTGACATGCCTCAGGGAAGGGATTGCCATTCCTAGAGATGAGGGTTGAATTGGAGGGCCCCATTGACTATTCAGTGCTGCCACAGAGTGGGCCCCTTCCACCTTCCCAAGAAATTGGTTCATTGAGATCAAGTCATTGTTGGCCCCCAGCTCATGTACACCACCACCACCTCCCACCCCCAACTCCACACGACCCTACCTCCCACAAAGCAAAACAAATCTGACCTTTTCTCCTTTCCAGTTTTTTTTCAACTATATTTCTCCCTCTTTATTTAAAGCTGGTTCTGAAACTTACATGTGTCTTTTCTTCTCTTGCTGCGTCCTAAAGATACAGTCACATCTTGTTGGTGAATCCCTTGAGGGGAAAGGGAGGGAAGACATTATTGAACTCTTGGAAGAGAAAGATGTCTTATATGGGCTCTGCCTGGACCTGGGAGCCTCAGTACCATGCCACCTACTGTGCCAAAACCAAGAGATAATGCCATTTATTTGATTTCCCATTAGGGTTATTGACCCATGACCTGAGAGTTTTCCTCTTGATTCAAAATGGAGTGAACTCTCTCTGAACCACCTTGAGGTGCACTCTCTCTGAAAAATAGCTCCCACCCTACTGTGGACTCTGTCACCCCGACTTCACTAGCCGTTCTTGAGGCAGAGGGTACGTGAGGAAATGAGTCAGTAGTCATTCAAGAGGGCTGATGACACCGATGAGACTACATATAGAGTCTAAGAGCTTGAGAGGCAAAGTGGTTTGGGGACAAGAGCGCCTGGCTCCCAACCCTCAAGATGCCACTGAATACCTTTGGAAGTTTTCCTCCTGCCAAACCAGGTTGATAAAGTTCTTCCCAGCTCTGTGATCCTAAGTCTCTTACCCTTTCCAGTCCATGGTTCCTGTTGTTTCTTAAGGACCAGTGACTAAATTAAGCCCAAGAACAGAGAATTTTTTCAGAGAGAATGATGACTACGTACCAAGACTTAGGAGACACCTCTTGTTCTGTGCTGGGCCTGACTTAAGCCAGGCGCCTGCTAGTTCAGGTTTGGCACTGAAAAAAGAGAAAGAAAGGCACCCGTAGGCAGACAGCTAACCAAGGGAGAGTTGTGTAGGAGTCAAGGGTGGATTGACTTGGGGGACCTGAGTGAAACTTCTTTACTTGCCTTACCCATTGTGAACCTCCTCAGCGTGGCTCTATAGAGCATCTGAGGAATGAGGAAATGATGATCACAGGCTCATCTCTTGGTCTGCTTGGCCAACCAAGGCTAGATGAATGTCTCAGTACCTGCCTGGGGGGAGGGGCTGGGCTGTTACTTCTGACCCTTCTGCCTCCTGGAGGGGAGGTCCTTAAGGTTTTCTAGAGGGAGGGTGTCCAACTTGAATAGAAACAGGGCCACTTAGCACACTTAGAAACACTTAGCACACATTGACATCTTTGTTGGATTTTAATGGATTTTCTTCTGTTTCCCAATGATGTTTGAATCAGATTTGGGCCGAACTTGTATTTGCAGGCCACCTGTTTAATGCCTCTGTTGGAAGGGACCTTTTAGCACCTAAAATGACTCAGATATTCCGGAAGCCTGACCCAGTGAGGCTAAAGGTACAGGGCTGTGTAGTGACTAATAACCAACTTTGACAGTTCAGAGTGGGTCTGTGCCTCAGTGTAAACAAGGTGAGCCTGAGCAGCACCAGGAATATGAGGCATAGGCACCCCCTTCGTTTTCCTTGGCGGTTGGAGGAGGGGCCTTGTGTAGGAACTGCTGGGATAGCCTCACCTTCTCCCCGTTGACCTCCCCAAGGACTTGCTGGCAGCAATGGAGAAGGGTTGCTTACTTTTACATTACCATAAGCAGTGAGCTACAATGGGCCTGCCTTTTGCCAATTCATTTTCTCCAACTGGATTCCTAGAAGCCGGCATCAATACCTCTTCTTCCTCCTCATCCAGCACCGTTGGGGCCCTGACATGTACCTGCTCTGCCATAATCTACCGCCACCCCCTGTGCTAGGGCAGAAAGACTGGAGCCCTTGTGGCCTTTCACAGCCTGAGCGGGCCCTGCTATGCCCTCGCCTCTGTAGGAGTGCCCCACTAGGCCAGAGCAAGGACACAGCGTACAAAAAATAACTATTTGTATTTCTGTATAACGAGTGTGTACATGCACAAAAACAGTGTCCCAAAAGTCTTTGCAATTTAGGTAACTTATATACAGATGGCTGAGAGAGAAGTACTGGCAGGGAGAAGGGGGCAAGTTTTCAGATGAGGAGGTAGAAAGGCTGGGAAGGAACTTGAGCTGGAACTGAACTGGATGTTTGGAGTCCTTCATCAAATGTGGTCCTAGCTTGGGTCTCAGCCAAGCCTGGAACACAAGGCATCACAAGGAGGGCAAACCTTCAGGCCAAAGCCATGGAATCAGAAGGCAAAGAATGTTTGTAATGCGGGTAGAGATAGTACCAGGATATAAAGGGATGACCAGAGATAGATGTGCAGCAAATTCAAGATGCAGCACAAGCAACTGACCTTGATGCAGGCCAGCCTGAGAAAGACATGGTGTAGCCAAGAACCAGAAGAGCATCCAGGGAGGCGGGAAACCAGATCGGCTAGAAATGGTGGAAATGGCCAAGCAAGGATGTCCGAGGGTGCCTTGTTTCAGAGCTTCAACGTCCAACTATCACTTGCATTCAAGTGTCAAAGGAAAACAGAATGAATCACCTAAGACCTTCGTCAAAAGAAATGGAAGACAAAGCACAGGCACGTGTTCTACAATACTGAGCCAAAGTGCGAAGAGATGTAGCAATTGCAAGCCTGCTCAAGCCTCCCCTCTCTTTCCCCCCTCCCCATGGGCTTGGGGCCTGGGATTACACTCAATCACCCAAAGGGTCTGTGACACCAAACACAGGAGGCACAGTGAATAGGTAGACTTTGGGCCTTTTTCATTGGAGTGTATGCCATCTTTGAGATGGGCCAGCAGGAAATTCCTGGGGGACTAGAATCAGCCCCAATCTGGGATATGCTGACATCCTTTTCATCTACATTTTTGATATTTTCTGCATCACTTTCTTAAGTTTGGACAATCAACACGTCAAGCTCTGATTTGTTTTTCTTGTTCAGTTGTGTCTGACTCTCATGACCCCATTTGGGGTTTTCTTGGCAACAATACTGGAGTGATTTGCCATCTCCAGCTCCTTTTATAGATGAGAAAACTGAGGCAGATAGGGTGAAGTGGCTTGCCCAGGGTCACATAGCTAGGAACTGTGTGAGGACAGATTGGAAATCAGGAAGATGAGTCTTCCTGACTTCAGGCCCAGCATTCTATCCATCCCAGTACCACCGAGCTGCCTGGAACGTCCTGATTTGTAGTGTTTGCTCATTTCTGAGGAGCGAATAATCACATTGAAAATGTAGTGATGGGGGACTCAGTCTGAGTCTCAGCCTTAACCCAATTTCTTCATTGATGAACATATATGTTTCCCATTTAAGGGCAAAATGAGAGACTTCATGACCAGGAAATGGAGCCACTGGGATGTTGAAGGGCCCCAGGGCAGAAGGTAGTGGTTAGGCTGGGAGAGAGGGGAGATGGGAGAAGGTAAAAGGGAGCAAAGGAGCCGCAATCATGTTGCTGTCCAGTGCCAGTGGTATTCAATTTTTTCTTTAATTGAATTTTCTTTCTTTTAATCCCTTAATAAAACATATATTTTATTCTATTTTTAAAATAATAATTTTATTTGTTTTCAGTGTTCTATAATCACTTCCACATATCTTAGATTGTTTTCCACTCCCTCCCTGAGACAGCTTGCAATCTTATATAGGTTCTTCACATACATTCCTATTAAATACAATTTCACCATAGTCATGTTGAATAGAAGAATTAAAATGAATGGGAGAAATCATAAAACAAAACAAAACATAATACAAAAGAAAATGGTATGCTTCATTCTGCAATCCAATTCCATAGTTCTTTCTCTGGATGTGGAAGGCGCTGGGCCTCAAAAGTCTGCAGTACTATGAAGGACTAAGTCTATCAGAAAAATTCCTTGCTTACTGTGGTTGTTGCTGTGTACAAAGTTCTCCTGGTTCTGCTCCTTCCACTCAGCATCAGTTCATATAAATCCTTCCAGGTGTCTCTAAAGTCTTCCTGTTCATCATTTCTTAGAGCACAATAGTATTCCATTGCATTCATATGCCACAACGTGTTCAGCCATTCCCCAGTTGATGGGCATCCCCTTGATTTCCAGTTTTTGGCCACCACAAAGAGAGCTGCTATAAATATTTTTGTACATGTGGGACCCTTTCCCATTTTTATAATCTCTTTGGGATATGGTCCTAGAAGCGATATTGCTGGGTCATATACATTTTTGTAGCCCTTGGGCATAGTTCCAAATTGCTCCCCAGAATGGTTGGATCAGCTCACAGCTCCACCAACAATGATTTAGTGTTCCAACTCTCCCACATCTTCTCCAACATGTATCATCCTCCTGTTTTGTCATGTTAGTCAATCTGATAGGTGTGATGTGGTACTTCAGAGTTGTTTTGATTTGCATCTCTCTAATCAATAGTGATTTAGAGCATTCTTTCATGTAAGTATAGATAGCTTTAATTTCTTCCTCTGAAAACTGCCTGTTCATATCCTTTGACATTTATCAATTGGGGAATGACTTGTATTCTTGTAAATTTGACTCAATTATGTATTTTAGAAATGAGGCCTTTATCACAGACACTAGTTAGAGAAATGCCCAGTTTTCTGCTTCCCTCCTAATCTTGATTGCATTGGGTTTGTTTGTGCAAAAACTTTTCAACTTAATGTGATCAAAATTATCCATTTTGCACTTCATAATTTTCTTCATCTCTTGTTTGGTCACAAATTTTTCCATTCTCCATGAATCTGGAAAATACACTATTCCTTGCTCCCCTAATTTGTTAATAGTATCAGTCTTAGATCATGGATCCATTTGGACTTTATTCTTGTGTACGGTGTCAGGCATTGACCGATGCCCAGTTTCCATCACAGTGTTATCCAGTTTTCTCAGCAATTTTTGTCAAACAGTGAGTTCTTATCCCAGAAGCTGGGGTCTTTGAGTTTATCTAACAGTAGATTGCTATATTCATTGACTACTGTGTCTTGAGTACCTACCCTATTCCACTGGTCTGCCCCTCTGTTTCTTAGCCAGTACCAAGGGGTTTTGATGATTGCTGCTTTATAACACAATCTGAGATCCAGCAGAGCTAGGTCACCTGCCCCAGCATTTCTTTTCATTAGCTCCTTTGGTATTCTGGACCTTTTGTTCTTCCAGATGAATTTTGGTATTATTTTTTCTAACTCTAGAAAATAATTATCTGGTAATTCAGTTGGTATGAGACTGCATCTTATTTTCAAACAAACACCAGCCTTTTCTCCCTCCCACTTTCCTTTCCTACCTCCCCCACCCGCCATTGAGAAAGCAAGAAAAAACAAACCTGTTACAAGCACATAGAGTCAAGCAAAACAACTTCTCACCAGTCAGGCCTAAAAACAGTATGTCTCAATTCATGCTCAGAACCCTTCAGTTTGGGCAGGAGGCAGCGGCAGGTTTCATCCTGAGTCCTCTAGAATTATGGCTAGTTATGCTGAGATTCCATCCCAATTTGAGGTGGATGGGGTGTTCTAGAGGATGTGCCCCTCTGGCAGGCAGGCTGCTGAGACCTTTTCTGGGCGGCTCATCCACATTTAGCATCTATTCGTCCCAACTCCCATCAGTTCCAAAAAGTGGTAGCACATACAGTAGCTACACCCTGGTAAAGAACCATTTTTACCTACCTGAAAATCCTGTGGTGACAAGCAAGTGGTGAAGCAGCAGGTGCAGGCAGACTGGAAATTGTAGTCACAATCCTACAGACAGGCGGTCCAAGCCACAGGGTCATCTTAGTGAAGTGAAGCAGTAATGGCATTTGACAGCTCTGGGTGTCTGATCAGTCTTCCCCCCAAACATTTATCAATTTCTGTTTTCAGTTTTCAACAATCACTTCCACACGTTCCAAATTTTCTCTCCCTCCCTCCCTGCCTGAGATGGCATACAATCTTCTATGGGCTCTACACATACATTCTTATTAACCACATTTTCACATTAGTCATGTTGCATAGAAGAATTAAAACGAATGGGAGAAACATGAGAAAAACCAAAATAAAACAAAACAAAAGAGAAAATAGTCTTGAGCCACCTTTCTCAAGGACCACAATGCTCACTTCCTGGAGTGAGGAAGGGGCTAGAAAATAGTTTGTTTCATCTAATCTTTCCCAGTCACCAATGGAGTGAAGCGTGGTGGTATACTTGCTCCCATGCTTTTTCTGCATGCTGTTTTCAGTGATGTTGTCAGGCCCCTTCAGTGGAGATGAAGATGGCACCAAGGTCAGCTACCACACGGAGCTAGTTCTGGCAATGTATAAGTCGAGAACAAAGGACAACAAATTATTTAACTTGAAAAGACTATAAGTCAAGACTAAAGTTGTAGGGGAATTGGTACATGACTTTTTGTTTGCAGATGATTCTGCACTCACTGTAGCCTCTGAGGCAGAGAAGATGGATTGATTCTCTGCTGTTTGTGCTAATTTTGGCCTAACAATTCATACCAAGGAAACACAGGTTCTCCACCAGCCAGCACATCATCCATATGTGGAATCATCAATTATAGCAAATGGAGAAATATTGAATGCTATAAATAAATTCATTTACCTTGGCAGTATACTTTCCAGGGATGTCTACATAGATGATGAGGTTGAGAATGTGTGTTGACACAAAATAATGACAATTTTACAGAGAACTCAACGCAAAGCAGGTACTCACATGGAGGCCAGGAGAAAGAATACAAAGGCACTCTCAAGGTCTCTTTGAAGAACTTTGGAATTGATTATGAGATATGAGAGATACTGGCACAGGACTGCCCAGCATGGCATGCCCACATTAAAGAAGGTGCTATGATCCCTGAGCAAAGCTGAAATGCAGTAGCTCAAAAGAAACTCGAGATGCACCAGTGTAGAGTCATCTCTACCCCAAATGTTCATATGGACTGTTGGTGCCTGACCTGTGGCAGAAACTTCCAAGCTCTCGTTGGTCTGATCAGCACCAGTCAGACACACTGTACCTTGGCCCCGATATCGTGACGACATCTTAGTCCTCTTCAAGTGCGAAGGACAACAACGAAGCACAATTTGTTCATCTGTTCCCAATTTGTGGACACCCTCAAAGATCAGTGTTCTTTGTCACCTCAAAAAGAGCCAGAAATATTCTTATGTCCTTAGAATTAACCCTTCCTTTAATCTACCCTCCCTCTATTTTCTGTTCTCTTCTCTTGCCTTGTTGAGTGAAATGTCTTGCTATACTCAGCTGTGTGTGTGTGTGTGTGTGTGTGTATTTTTCCTTCTTTTGACCGGCTTAGATGAGAGTCAGATTCAGCTGCTTCTCTCCACCCTCTCCTCCTTGTTTGTATAGACATCTATTTGTGTACCTTGATTATGGGGGACAATTTTTCATAACCTTCCTTCCTCCCCTCAAGGTTTTCCTCTTCCTCTCTCTTTCATTGTTTTCTTAAGATCAAGATAGAAAGTTCAATTTTATTTTATTTTCAATTCCAGATTCTTTTCCTCTCATCACCCCTCCCCCACCCACTGAGAAGGCAGGAAATGGAAAACCATTTATAAAATATGAAGTCATGCCAAACAAATTTCCACATTAGCCATGTTAGAAAAAAGAAAGAAGGAAAGAAAATATGCTTCACTCTGCCCTCTGAGTCCATCAGCTCTGTCTGGAGGTGGGTAGTATGTTTCATGATGAAGCCTTAGAAATTGTGGCTGCTCATTGATCAGAGTAGTGAAGACTTTTAAAGTTGATTATTTTTACAATGTCATTGGCTTCCTATAAATGGTTGTCCCTCTTCACTGCTCACTTCACTATGTATTAGTTCATACATATCTTTCCAGAGTTTTCTGAAACCATCCCCTTCATCATTTCTTATAGCACTATAGTGCTATCTATCACATTAACAATGGCCTAACTTTTTCAGCCATTCCCCACTCTTCATGGTTCCCAGGCCATGTCTGGAAGCCATGAGGATGGTAGGGTTTAGGGCAGGGGGTGGGGGCATGTGTCCTCTCCCCATGCTGGAGTATGAGCAGTTTCTCCTTGTTGGATGCTTTATCACTGTTCGTTCACATTGACCTTTTTTCTGTTTCTCTTCAATCCTGTATTTGAACTTCAGTTTCTGCACAGCTCTGGCCTTTTCATCAGGAATGCTTGACTACAAGTCCATTCTCTCTGCCCCTCCCCCCCCCCCCAGCATTGTTCTTTATTTTGCTGAGTAAGTTCTTCTTAGCTGTGCGATCCTGACTGCTCCTCAGCACATGAATTCTTTCTCTCTAGCTGCTTACGGTATTTTTCCTTTGACCTGGAAGGTCTGGATTTTGGCTTTGATATTCTTGGGAGTTTTCATTTGGGGATTTCTTTCAAGAGGTGATTGCTGGATTCTTTTCTGTTTCCACTTTGCCCCCTGGTTCTAAAAGATCTTGACAGTTTTCTTTCATGATTTCTTGAAATAGGATGCCTACACTCTTTCTGTGGTCATGGCATTCATATAGTCCAATGATTCTTCTATTTTTCCCCTCACCAGTCCAGTTGTTTTTGCTATGAGATACTTGCCATTTTCTTCGCTTCATTTCTCCCAGCCCTTTGTCTTTGTTTTAATCATTCTTGTTGCCTCACGGAGTCATTGGTTTCTATTTAATCTACTCTGATTTTCAGGGAGCTTGTGATTTAGACAAGATTTTGTTCCAAGCTGCTAATTCCCTTTCCAGTTCCTCTAAAATTCTTTTCCATTTTTTTCGTCAGGTACTCTCATTGCATTTACAAAAACATTTTAACTTTTTAAAAAAATACTCTTATTTCATCTTTTCCAGGAATTCCAGTTGAGTTTGTACCCAAGCTGTGTTTTTTTCTGAGGCTTTGCTTCGAGATGTTTTAGAGGCATTCTCTTCTACATTTGTGTCTCTGCCACCACAATAGCTCATCATGGTGAGCTTCTTTTTGTGTTTATCCATTCTTCCAGCCTGCTTCTTGAGTTGAGATCTGATGTCACACTTGTGGAGGGAAGGGCTGGGTTCTTCTTGCTGCTGCTTTTTTTGGGGTATTGAATGTTGTGTGGTTCCAGGATCTCAGAGATGGCTCAGGCTGGGGACCTGCAAGCTTTCAGTTTTCCCAGAGGGGTCTGATCTAGGGCAAAGTCAGTTGCTTCCCCCTGCTCTGAGCTGTGCAATTTCCTGACCTGGTTGTGAGTCTTAGCAGTAGTAGGCGCTGCAGGCCTCAGCTCCCAGCAGCCAGCTGGCAAGCTCTGGTGGTTCAGAGCAGCAAAATTGTAAACTCCCCTTTGGTCTGAGTTTCCCACCCTGGCTACTTCTCTGCAGGCTGGCTAGATACTGGAAGTGAGAGCCCAATTTGGTCCTGGGGTCTGAACTCCCCTCTCCCCACTAATTCTGACTTCTGAACTTCCTTTTTTTCCATTGAACAGGGCAGAAGTCCCCTTCTCAGTCTGCCCCAGATCTGTGCCTCAAACGTCACATGGCATTTCCCAGTTCCTTTCCCAGTGCCCTGCCTTGTCCTCAGTCTGTAGACAGCTTTGCCTGTCTTTCTGTGCTGAGGTGGGCTGAACAAAGGACTCATTGTGGCCTTTTCTGGATTTCCCCATCACGATTCAGTCTGGTACTTTTTCTCCATCTGTCTGGAGGAATCTGTGGATAGGAGTTTACCACACTGCTACCTATCACTCTACCATCTTGGCTCCAAATTCCTTAACTATTTTTTTTTCTGCCCAGTTTTGTCAGAGAAGAAAAGCCTTTGACTCCAAATGACTTTTTCTGGGCATGAATTACATTGCACACAATCTTAGGGCCCTTGTCTAGTTCCTTTCATGTCTGCTCCTAGTCAGGGCTGGCACTTCCATTATATCCACCACTGCCCCCTACATGACCCATAGGACGCATTTAAGAAGGGTCACCTGTGGCCTTCTCCTTACTAATGCAACAAGAACTCTTCCCTCCATTTTCACCATGAGCCTCCCCAGTCTCTTCCAAATCTTCAGTCTCTTGCTGTCTATTGGCTCCGTCCCTGATGTCTGCAAACAGCTATATCTTCTCCATCTTCTCTGCACCTGCATCTGCACTCGATATAACTATGTCTCCTCTGCTCTGTGGCCAAACTCCTTGACAGGTACGTCCACATGTTCTTATCTCACTCTCTTCAGAACTAGGTAGTCTGCCTTCCAAGCTCATCACTCAGCTGAGCCCAGCCTCTCCCAAGCTCTCAATGATTTCTTCCTTGTCAGACTTCTCATGGCCTTTCTTCAGTTTCATCTTTCTTGATCTCTGCAGTCCTTGATGCTGTCCATTCCCTTCTCCTGGATACTTTCTCCTCTTGAAGTTTTCATGATACCATTCTCTCCTGGTTCTCCCTCTACCTATCTGACCACTCCTCTCTTCAGCCATGTCAAGCTCCTGGGTGTCCCCGAGGCTCTGTCCTGGGCCCTCTTCTCCTTCTCTCCCATCTCACCTGGTGATCTCATCAGCTCTGTGGATTCGCTTATCTTCACCTCTTTACTCACCTCGGGTCTCACACTTCTGATTGTTTTATAAGACAACTCAGACTGGATGTTCCTGAGACATCTTTCAACTCAACGTGTCCCAAATGGAATTCCTTCTTTTTTCCCTGAAGCCCTCCCTTTTTCCTAATTTCTCTATTACTGTGGAGGACGCAGCCGTCCTTTCAGGCATCTGGATGCCTAACTTGTCATTTTGGGCAATTTGTACCTTCATCATCCATATGCATAGAGATGTTGGACTTGGTATTTTCTTGTGGAATCCCCACAGTCCCCTTTTTCATGTGGTGGAAAGGTAAAGATTGTTCCTGGCACCTGTTCCACGGGTCTATAAGGGACTGGACCAGTCCCTTAACTCCTGGAGACATTGGACCCTGGAGGTAGAGCTCCTCCAATTTTTCTGAGATCCAATAGAAGCAGGGCTGGGAATGCGTGGTCATCACTAATAAGGCTTGGTTTCAAAATCTGGCAAATAAAAAGTCAGAATCATTGACTCCTGGCAGTGGTTATTCAATGGAGCAAAAGTGTTAAAAAGTGCCAGCAGAACCCAACTAAAATGTGGTTGGGAAATATTTCACAAAAATAAGTAAGAATACAATTAAACAAGAACACAGATAATGTTAATATATCTGGTTTCCTAAATCAATATGCAACCCCCTCCCCCATTCGAGTTTTACATCGACATCACTTCTGTGTTTCACAACTCCAATAATTTCCTTATAATGCAGGCCCTCCGAACCAAAGTCCAATATCCCATGAATAGAAAGGAAACTTCATTGACCCAAATGAAACGTCATTCTCAGGTACAGGAAACCAGGGAGAAATCTGTTCGTTTGTGATGCACTAGAAAGTCATGAGATACAGAAATCAGGGCCAGGTACAAAGCTGAGGTCACCTAGTCATTCAGATGGAAATCTTCGCCCACGTCACAGCCTTTAATCCACCACTTTAGCCAGATTGCTGGGTGGTTGGGAGAGATGCCCACAAATGACTGTCATGTTTCAAGGAAAGATTGTTCAGGGAAGAAAGGAAATGCCACATGCTCCAGCCCCCCGCATTTTGTCGAGGAGGAAATTGAGGCAGAGTAGCCCTGATAGTTATGTGCGGAAGGTGGGTTTGGGACTCCTGTTTCCCCGACTGACTCCAGGGCCAGCGCTCTCTCGTTAGCATAGTAAGAGGTGAGCGAATATTCAGAAGGGTAGAAGGCGAACACCGGCCTGGCTCCCTGCGGCGGGCGGGGCGGGAACCTCGCGGATCACGTGACGGAGCACTGGGTCCGCCCCTCTCCAGGCTCTGGCCTGGCTTCCTGCAGGCCCCGCCCCTCGGGCCCCCTCCTCAGCCGTATCACGTGACCGAGCTGCCCGGGCTCGCCTCCCCGAGGGGCTCGAGTGCGCCTGCGCTGAGTCGTTGCTAAGGAAGCTGCGTGCGGGGCACCCGGCTACTGGGAGGAGGCCGGAGGTGGCTCTGGCCAGGCCGGGCAGCCGCCGAGGCCGAGCGCTGCGGGCCTTCTTGCCTTTGGGGGCGCCTCGCCGAGTCTTCGAGTGACTGACGGCAGCCTGGCGTTCGCCTCAGCGCGTGCGCGCCAGCGGAGGCCGGCCTGGACTCGGATTCCGAACGATCTCCAGGGAGGAGGGAGCCTGTAGCTAGCCCTGCGCGGGCTGGGGGCTCCGGGGCTCCCCCAAGCTGAGGGGGCGGAGGGCATGTGGCGGCCCCATATAGCATCCAGGCATGAGATTCGCCCAGGCCCGGAGGGCTTCCCGGAGGAGGTGGTGTAAGCGCAGCTCTGGGAGGGGTAGCCCCCAAGGGGCGCGTATGCGCGTGCCAGGCACCCCGGCTCCGGCTCCGAGCGAGAAGGTGAACGGCCCGGGCAGCTGGGGGCGGGCAGGGATGCGCAGAGCTGAGCGGGGCCCTGAGGGGCATCGCCCTTAGCCAGGCCACTGGGGCCAGGAGGATCGGCAGAGGGCTCGATGGGAGGAATGCCCCGAGCGCCAGGGAGGGGGAGAGCAGACCTCAGGAAGGAGGCAGATCGCCCCCCCAACCACTCAGGGCACGAAGCTGAAGGAAGCCTGGGGAGTCACTGGACCCACTCCCTTCTTCCACAAGCCGGACCATGGACCAGTACAGCATCCTGGGCCGCATAGGTAAAGGGGCCCATGGCATCGTCTTCAAGGCCAAGCACGTGGAGGTAAGAGGGGACCAGGCTGGTGCACGGAGCAAGCCTGGGCCCTTGTTGGAAAGAAATCCCTCGGAGGCTCCTCCAGCCCTCACCTGCCTCTCCCCACTTCTCTTTTCATACTCACTCCATCTTCTTTCTTGTGTCTCCCTCCTTGCCCCCATCTCCCTCCTCCCATATTCCTTTCCTTCCCTCCTCCTTCTCACTTCTCTTTCCCTGTGTTCTGCTCTCCCCTCAATGGCTCCCTCACATCTGTTCTCTCTCTTCCCCTACCTCTCTGTTGTTTTGTCTTCTTCCCCCATGCTTACCTTTGTTTCTCCATCCCCCCTTCTGCCCTTTGTCTCCCTTTTCTTTGTGAGTTCTCTCAGTTGGTGATTTCCAGGATCCAGCCATCATCCCCGTGGGGCTGATTCCTCGCCGCCTCCAGATGCCATTGGCATCCCAAACAGTAGATCCGCACCCTCTCGCTGCTTGCTGGGCTCCTGGACACCCTCCGTCCTTCTGAACATCTTGATTTCTGGCCTTCAGACCCTGAGTCACTTGTCCAGTCTTGTCATTTCCACCTCCGCGGCGTCTCTCCCCTGCTACCATCCCCACTTGGACTAATGGCCCACTACTGATGGAGGGCCCCCCCCCCACTCCAGTCCACCCTCCATTAAGCCACCAAAGAGCAGATCCAACCATGGCCCCCTCCTGCTCAGTCGACTCCAGTGGCTTCCTGTTACCTCCAAAATCAAATCCCAAACCCTCTGGCATTCAAAGCCTTTCACAACCTTCCTTCTCTTCCTCCGGGTCTATCTTTCTGTTTGTCTCCACTCCAGCCCAGCCTGCTTCATAGGCACAATATCCTATTTTCTGAGAAGCTCTGGCTCTCCCTTCTTCCTCCCTGGGGCCTTTCCTGAGCCCTCCAGGGGCCAGTACCTCTGTCTCCACCCTTGAAGTGACCACATACTTTACTTTAGATAGGTTCGCTAGCCACAAATCATCTGGGGACTTAGTTTGTTTTGCTCTGTAGAACAAGAGGCCAGGAATGAATTTGGCTTTGCCCCAAGTTTCACTAGGGCTCAGCATGGCACCCAGTATATATGTATACTGTACTGAATATTTATTGAATGATAGGTCTGGTTTCTTGGGTTGATGGTATGGTGCATAAGAGTGCTGGACCTGGTGTCAGAAATCTTCCTGAGTTCCAATCTGGCCTCAGGCACTTCCTAGCTGTGTGATCCTGGGCAAGTTACTTCACCCTGTCTGCCTCAGTTTCCTCATCTGTAAAAGGAGCTGGAGAAGAAAATGGCAAACCACCCCAGGATCTTTGCGCAGAAAACCCCAAATGGGGCCACGAAGAATTGGACGTGATTGAACAACAAAGTGCTTTCTCAGCCTTTTCGTCTCTATCCATCGGTCTTTGAACTTTCCTCTGGTTCTGCCTGTCTGCTGCATACAGGTCCTTCTCTTTGACTGCCTACCTCAGTCTCCCTCTGTGTCTGGGTGTGTCTTTCTTTCCTAGACTGGGGAGACAGTGGCTCTAAAGAAGGTTGCCTTGCGGCGGCTGGAGGATGGAATCCCCAACCAGGCCCTGCGGGAGATCAAGGCTCTCCAAGAGATTGAGGACAACCAGTATGTAAGTCATTCCCTCCACTTCCCTGCCTGGCACTGTTTGCTCATCTCTAAACTGAGGCTTAGGCTTAGATTCCTTGCAATGCTAGATTGGGGCTCTTGTGATCAGTGAGCCGCAGAGAAGATGCTGAGGTGATGTTGAAGCTTCCCCAGACCCAAGGACGACCTCAAAGCAGTGTTAGCTCTTGGGGTTCCTTGTGGGTTCACAATGGGCAGAAGAGGTTGGGTTTGCTGAGTTCTTAAGACCCTTTGAGCCTGTGCCCTCATTCTGGAGCTGGTCGAAAAGTGATGATGTCTAAGCACATTTTTGCCTCTTTTCCCCCTTCCGTAAAATGAGCTTGGCTCGAATGCTCCCTGGTCATCTTGAGAAGGCGTCTCCACTCCGGTTTCCATCCTCATCTCTCCACAGTCGCCCAGTCCAATGGCCTTTGCCCAGTGGCCTGATCTTTGCCCTGATATCACTGTGGCTCACTCTCTCCTCCTTGAGATTCCCTTCTCTTCTCTCCTTCCTTCTCCTCCTCCCTTTCTGCTTCTTGGGCTCCTTGGCTGCATCGTCATCATCACCATCACCATCATCAGAGCTAGTATTTGCATACCACCTACTATGTACTGGACTGAGCACTTCCCAAATAGGATCTCACTGGGAGGCAGGTGCTGTTCTTACCCTCACTGTACAGTTGGAGAAGCTGAGGCAGGCAGAAGTGCAGAGACTTGCCTGAGGTCACACGTGTCTGAGGCTAGATTTGAATGCAGGTCTTTTTGTCTCTAGGTCCAGGTCCAGCCACCTGGCAGCCCACTAAGCATGGGTGATGCCCAAAGCTCAGTCGTGGGCCCTCTTCTCTTTCTGTATCCTCTCACTTGATGAGCTCATCAGCTTACTTGGACCCAGTGACCATCTCTCTGCAAATGACCTCTGACCTCTCTCCTTAGCTTCATCACACATCACCCTGTGCCTTTTGGACATCTCCTGAAGGCCACAGCAGTTGGCATTTATTCCTACTCCCACTTGCCCCACTACGTGGCCTCCAGGCTTGGAGCTCAAACCCCACTAAGAGCAGCAGGCCTTTCTTTGCCCACTTCCTTTTTCTTCTGTCTTCTGAGTGTATTCCTTGCCATTAGACTAAGAGCTCCTCAAAGGCAGGGACTTTGGTCTGCCTCCCTTTGTATCTCCAGCGCCTGGCACACAGTAGGCGCTTAATATGTGCTTGTTGACTAACTAACCATCTCTAAACACCTTTTGCTTTCCTTCAGTTTCTCCTGTTCTATAAATTGACTCAATGTACACATATTGGTTTTGGAGGAGATAGAAAGGGGAAGGCAGCAACGGTGTGTTAAGCGCCTACTGTGTGCCAGGCACTGTGCTAAGTAAGCGCTTCACAATTATTTTCTCATGTGATCCTCACAACCACCCTCGGAGGTTAGTACTATGATGATCCCCATTTTACAGCTGAGGAAACTGAGGCAGACAGCAGTGAAGTGACTTGCCCAGGGTCACACATCCAGTAAGTGGGGCAGCTAGGTATTACAGTGGATAGAGCACCAGTGCAGGAGTCAGGAGGACCTCAATTCAAGTCTCACCTCAGACACTTGACACTCACTAGCTGTGTGACCTTGGGCAAGTCACTTAACCCCAATTGCCTCATCCTGGGTCATCTCCAGTCATCCTGATGAATAGCTGGTCACTGGATTCAGATGGCTCTGGAGGAGAAATGAGGCTGGTGACCTGCATAGCCTTCCCTCACTCAAAACAAAGTCAAGTACAAGTCATGTCATCATTTCTCTGATGTTATGGTTTTCTTCGGCAACGAAGGACGAACACACATCCAGTAAGTGCCTGAGGCTAGATTTGAGACCCAACCCTCTATCCATAGCACCAGCCTAGCTGCAAAGAAGCTTTGCCTTAGTTTCCCTTCTCCTGTGAAAGGTCGAGGCCGAGATTGGATAGGTCAGTCTCTAAGCATCCCATGAAATGAGTTTGTGGACACAGTGAGTTCCAAGCACCCTTGAATTGGGGCCCAAGTGGAACAATCTCGAAGCCCCCTCCAGCCTAGGAAATGAGTTTGGCCACAAGTTTAACTGGATGATCCAGCAATACTTTCAGGCTTCAGTTTCCCTGATGGAATGAAAGCACTCTGGTGGCAGGAGGGCTTAGGATGCAGGGATCCCTTGTGCCTTCTATAAAACTCTCTAAGTGCCCTCATCAGGTATCCTGGCACCCACAGGTGGTGAAGTTGAAGGCTGTGTTCCCACATGGAGCGGGCTTCGTCCTGGCTTTTGAGTTCATGCTCTCTGACCTATCTGAGGTCATCCGGCATGGGAAGCGGCCTTTGGCCTCAGCTCAGGTTAAATCGTACATGCAAATGCTGCTCAAGGGTGTAGCCTTCTGCCACGCCAACAACATTGTACACCGGGTATGGATACCCAGAGGGCCAGTGCTCAAGCCTTTTGGGGAGGGAGGAGTTGGGATGGAGATGGGGGAATAAGGAGGTTGGGGAGCTCAGTTGAGCCTTGGCAAGGGGGCTGGACATTAGACCTTAGACTTCTTCCTTTCCTCCTTTCTCCCCCTTCCTCCCTTCCTCTCTCACTCCCTCCTTTCTTTTCTCTTCCCTTCCTTTCTCCCCCTTCCTTCTCCCTCTCTCCCTTCCTTTCTTTCCTCCTCTTTCCTCTTCCCTCCTTCCCTCCCTTCCTTCCTTCCTCCTCTTTCCTCTTTCCTCCTTCCCTCCCTTCTTTCTTTCCTTCCTTCCTCCCTCTGTCCCTTCCTTTCTCCCTCCCTTTCTTCCTTCCTCCCTTTCTTCCCCAGGACCTGAAGCCAGCCAACCTGCTTATCAGCTCCTCAGGCCAGCTGAAGATTGCAGACTTTGGCCTAGCCCGAGTCTTCTCCCGTGAGGGTGACCGACTCTATAGCCACCAGGTGGCCACTAGGTACACTCTTAAGCCTAGCAGTGGGGGATGAGGGGGTTGTGCATGTGCGTGTGTAGGGTAGGCAAGGGGAAACAGGCATCAGTTTTAGGCTTGGTGGTAGGAGGTATTGGTTAGCATGCCTCTTCAACCTCATCAGATCAGCTGCTCCCCTGCCCCCCATCCTCCCACTGCCCCACATCCCTTTTTCCAAACTGCCCCTGGCCTGCTAATAGTCTTTCCTTACCTTGCTGCAGGTGGTATCGGGCTCCTGAGCTCCTGTATGGTGCCAGGCAGTATGATGAGGGTGTGGACCTCTGGTAAGACCCAGGAGGATGGGACAAGAGTGAGAGGGGGGACCCAGGAGTGGGCTGCTTGGGGTGACTGGCTCCATGAAGAGTGCCTAAACTGTGTCCACTTGTGTTCACAGGGCTGTGGGCTGCATCCTCGGGGAGCTCCTGAATGGTTCTCCTCTCTTCCCTGGTGAGAATGATATTGAACAGCTCTGCTGTATTCTCCGGGTCCTTGGGACACCCACTCCCCGGGTATGGCCGGTGCGTAGCGGCAGAGAGTGAGAGGAATTCTTACACTTTATTATTGACAGCTGTCCACAGCCCCATAATTCCTCTATCCCTCTCATCCTCCCCTAGGAGATAACTGAACTCCCAGATTACAACAAGATCTCATTCAAGGAACAGCTTCCTCTGCCCCTGGATGAGGTGCTGCCTGATGCCTCTCCCCAAGCCCTGCGGCTCCTTAGCAGTTTTCTTATCTACCCCCCTCATCATCGGATCCGGGCTGATCAGGTATTCTCTCCCCAGTCACACCTGAGCTGGGGCTAAGAGGAAGTGGGCCCAACTTCCGTGTCCTCAGGGAGCTTGCAATGCAATGTCAGACATTTATGATGCACCAGCCCCTCCCATCTACTTCGAGATATTTACTATACACACATATGTCTGCACACAGGCCTGTCTTAGGGGTACAAATGAAGCAATCCATCAAGGAGCTGACCTTCCTTCGGGAAATATAACACATGCATAGGTCAGTTGTTCAGTTGTTTTACAGTTGTGTATGACTCTTCGTGACCCCTTTGGGGTTTTCTTGACAAAGATACTGGAGTAGTTTTCCATTTTCTTCTCCAGCTCAATTTACAGATGAGAAAACTGAGGCAAACAGGGTGAAATGACTTGCCCAGGATCACACAGCTAGTAAGGGGCTGAGACTGGATTGGAACTCACAAAGATAAGTCTTTCTGGTTTCCAGCCCAGTGTTGGATCTGTTACAGCGCCACCTAGCTGCCCTCATAAATCACTACGTGCAAAGAAATTGGGGCTCCAGTGGGGAGTAGTAATAGCTCTGAGGGAGTTGACTGGAGGAACTTGAAAGAGTCTGAGTTGGTGAGGCTGATCTCTCCTGAGTTCAGGAAGCAGCACGAAAATCAGCATGATTGGTCTAGTGAGTCATGTGAACGAAGTCTGTACTGGCAGGTGGCTGTCCTACTGCTGAGAAGTGAATTTGCAGCATTCTAAAGGGACCACTAGCCAAGACTTATACCTTTGTCAGTTGTGTATAAACACTAGAGGAAGTAGAGGTTTAACTAATGGGCTATTGACCGGGGCTCGAGAGAGAAGAATCAAGGAGCACCTGACTGACTGGAGGGGAGTGAGGTGCCCAAGGGACACCTGGGAGGATTTAACCAGCCAGCAGGTGTTGGCATGGTGGCTGACTAGGGAGCAGGAAAGGCCAGGGATTTGGGAGTCATGTGTGCAGGAGTGGTCATTAAGCTCCTACTATGTCCAAGGCCATCAGGGGCAGCAAAGGAGCAGTTAGGCCCATGGGAGCCCAAGTTGTAGATACCGATGAAGGAGAGACTCCATTGTAGAGTAGAGGGTGATGATGAAGTGAAGAGGTCAAGGAAAAGACTGATATGGGAGCCTGGAGTGTGGGGAGATACAGAAGGACACTTTGAGAACTGGAGAGGAAGGAACGAAGGGGAGGAAGCATCCCACAGATGACCTTGATTGTTCTCAGCCAATGAGAGAAGCAGAGGAGAGAACTGGGGACAAAGAGTGGAGGTCATTCGTGGGGGACGGTGAGGAGATGCCGATTTCAGGGTCAAACAAAGAGCCTTAGGGACTTAAAAACTCAAAGGTCCAGACTTGAGACTGAAAGGAGGCATGTGAATGGGCGCATAGTGTGAACGGGGCCAGGGCTAAAGCAGGGAGGAGCCGGCCAAGGCCAGGGCCAGGCGTTGGGTCTGCCCACTGACTTGTCCATTGGGATTGGCCGTAACAGGGTACCTTCTGTTACCACTCTTACTATGTGAAATGAAGCCAAGCACAACTCATGGTTGGGGGGGCAGGGGGAGGGGGGTAGATAACAAGCAGAAGACACCCCCCCGCCCCCTTCCCTGCCCCAGCCCACCAGAGACTTGGTCTGAGGCCCTGAAGCTCCTTCCTGTGCAGTGGAGAACACAGAGAACATTCTGGGGAATAACTCTCCCTCTTCCCCCCAGCCCCAGACAACCTCTTAGAAAGATGAATTAGTGGCAACCTGAAGGCAAAGCAAGGGAGTGCCCCAGCTCCCTAGGGAATTAAGGATACCCCTTCCCTTGGCCAGGGGAACATGAGCCCAGGTCCCAGGAGTACCTGAGGTAAAAGGTGCTTTGAGATCAGAACAGGAAGAGTATACTTCTGACTTTAGGGTGATGAAATAGCATTTTAGCCAAGTGGCTAATTATCTCCATGAGAGAAATGAATTGATTTGATTTCACACAATGGAAAGAGCTCTTGGCTCTGTAGCCAGCCCTGGGTTCAAATTCCATCTCCTCATAGGACTACCTGAGTGCCCTTGGGCAAGTCTTTCAGGTTTCCTCAGCAATACTTTACCAGCTCTAGAGGCTAGTCTTTTGCTTGCCTCCGGGTGCTCAACCTCCCAAGGTTGGCCAGCTCCTGGTCCTTTAGTGGGCCTGCTTTTAATGAACAGATTAGGCTGGCTCTCCATCTGCCCTTGAGCACCTGTTTGACTAAGGTCCCAGTTTTCATCTGACTCAATCCTGTTTAATGCCCTTAGGCTTTAATGAACGGATCAAAATGGCTCCCACGTCCCCTTCCATCAGGCCTCTGTCTGTAGATACCTTTGAGGAACACAGTCCCCTTGTTTCTTTTTAACTGAGCCCAGGGCTTGATAAAAATCTGCTGCTTGCCACAGTGCTCAAAGGGGAACTGTTGTCCTCCCAGCCCCCAGTTCTTGGTGTCGAGTGAATTCAGCCAAATTTTTCTTTGAAAGTGGAGGCCAGCAGTACCCATGGGGGACTGAAGGGAAGAAATCAGGGACCTACGGGTGAGGCAGGACCAGACCGGGCCAGGCTGGGCCGTCCCTTCTCACTCCCCCCACATCCCCACAGGCCCTGCTACATGAGTACTTCTTCAGAGCCCCGCTGCCGGCCCACCCCTCAGAGCTGCCCATTCCACAGCGTGGGGGGCGGCCCGGCCCCAAGGCCCGACCAGGCCCTCCTCATGTCCTCGACTTCAGGGTAGAGCAGCCCCTGGCTGAGTCGTTGCCAGATCCGGAGCTGATTCGTCCCTACCTCCCAGAGGGATGAGCCTCCCACTGCCCTGGCCTCCACCCAACTCTGCCTGGCCCCAAGAGATTGCCTTATCTGGGCACTCCCAGCTGCTCTCCCTGGCCTTCCTGCGGCTGGGGTGGGAGGGGACTCAGGCGTCCATCTGGCTTCCCTCCCTCTGGAGGTTCAGGAGAACAGACTTCTAAACTTGGCTGTGCCTCAGTTTCCCTGAGAACAATAAACACTACCTTGGACTCCAAAGGCAGGGTCAGTGGGAATATTCAGAGTGACTGGAAAATGGGAAGGAGGCCTCAGTTTCCCCAGCTGTGAGTTGGGCTTGGTGATTCCCATCTGTCCTGCTCTCCTCCCTCAGAGCAGGGGGACCAAGGTGTTACTTTGGGGGGAGAGAAGATGAATGAATTTCTGTGTCACACGGGTTAAAAGCAGGGGTGAAGGGTATAGACAGGGTCAGGGAGGCCCCAGTATCCGCTCCTTCTTTCCACCAACCTCCTGTGGGGTTGCTAGTTGCCTCAACCCCAACAGCCGAGGTCCGGCCCTCCATCTGATAAGACTTATCAGCAGGCCCCAGCCTTGGCCTAGCAGGGATCTGGTGTAAGTGGCGGTGGGGGATGGGGGGAGGGTGTCCCTCATCCTCCCAGACATCTGCTCCAGTGTATCCTAGGCCCTCTTCCCAGAACCTAATAAGAGACCCCCACAAAAAAACCAAAACAAAACACCAAAAAAACCAGCCTAAGAGCAAGAATCACAGAGGGAGAAATGGAGAGAGCCCAAGGGTCACATATGAGATGAAGGGCTAGAGAGAAATGGGGACCAAGCGGCCCTGACAGGCCAGAGAAGGAAAATGAAAAGGCCCAGAGCACAGGTGGGGCAGAGGTGAGGGACCAGGAGAGAAGCCCGGGTCTTGGTTGGCTGGTGCCATGGCCGTTGACTGGGGCCGGGGGGGGGGGGGGGAGGTGCCCCCAGTCATGTAAGACATGCTCGGGCATCAGTGCCAGCAGGGGGCGGTCCCAAAGCTGGGCCCCATCCCCCCAGGCCCCGCCCGTAGCCACAGCAGGAGGGGGGTGTGAGGGAGGGAGACAGTGTTGTCTTGGTCGCAGCCTGGACCCTGAGGAGATCCAAGAGAGACTGCCCCCCCTCCCTCCGCCTAAACACCTGCTCAGGTCAGTGCCCCCAAGCCCTCTAAAGCCCCGTTTGAGGAGGCCTTGAGCCCTGTCCCTAATCCTCCCAAAGCCCCCAACATTGTACCCCTAAGTCACCTCCAAGCCATTTTGAGGGGCTTGAACCCCAACCTTCATCTCTTCTTCCAACTGTACTTCTGTCCTTTAATTCTCTCTGCCCTTCCAGTCTTATCTCTCACCCCTCTTCTAGCCCCATACCTCACTCCCCCAATTACATCTTTGAGGGACCTGATCTGTCAACCTCCAAAGCCTCTCAGTTCCATCTGCAAGGGTCCTGAGCCCCATCTCTGATTCTGTTCTGGCTGAGGGTCCTTAGCTCTGATTTCTTCTTAAAAATCAACCCATATCTGATTCCCCACCCCACCCCACCCCTGCAAAATGAATTCCATTCCTTTAGAGTGGACGGTACCTGGCTGGGCTGGGCCAAACTTGGCCAGGAGCTGGCTCCCTGACTGGGCTTGGAGCTGGCTGCCTGGAGTCCCCAGGCCTGCTGGGAACATACTAGCCCCAGGCAGCTGATAAGAGGCCTTCATATCCCCCAGCCCTGAGATAAGAGTTATCTCTGCCATGGGGTGATAACTGGGGGAGGGCTAGCTGGAGGGGACTGAAGGAGCTCCCACTCTGGGCCTGGAGAGAATGAGAAACAGGCAAAAGAGGCTAAAGGGAGGCTGGGAGACTAGAAAAGAAAAATGGCAGGGGTGGGGGGTAAGCGCTGGGGAAGAAGGAGCCCAAGGTACATGACGGACCCCTGTGTACCCTGTCCTTTATTCTTTACCTCCCTGGAGCCAAAAGAATCCTCCCTATCTTTGGCCTCCAATTATCCAAGCATATATAAATGTATAAAATATAGACACATCCATCTATATATTGTATATAATATAGACACATCCATCTACATATGTATGTATGTAAATGTCTATTATCTCTATGTGGGCACACATGCATGTACACACACTCCATGGCTAAGCACAATGTGTGTGCGTGCCTGTGCACGCACGCGCATGTATAGCCCAGGAGTGCCCATTTAGTTGGGGTAGGGGACTCAACCTGTGGCCTAGGAGAGGGCCTAAGAACCCAACTGAGCAAGGTGTCTCGGGGCTGACAGTCCTGCCCCCCCCCCCCAGGGAGGCACCACTGTCACTGTTTCTGCTGAGGCCCCATGGATTTCCCACCTGGCCTGGGGGAGCCAGAGGCCCTGGCCCCTTTTGCTGAGCCTACCTTGCTGCCCTCCTCGGCCTCTGTCAATGCTACTGAAGAGCAAGGACTCTTCTCCCCAGGGCCTGAGGGGCCTGATACCGCCAATGCTGCCGCCACACTGTCTTACTACCATCGAGGGACAGCTGCCGATACTTATAGACACTCATCAGGTATTCTGGGGCTGGGGAGGACTTTGGGGTGCCATTTTTTCTGTCCCTGTCATTGTGAGGTGATACCAGTGATGCTAGCTGATGAATTACATTATGTAGTAGCGTGCCTGGCACATAGTAGGCACTATAGAAATGCTTCATCCCTTCCTTTCCCTTCCCTTCCCTCTTATTGGCTGGCCTCACTCTTCCATCCAGGGTATCCAGCACCCTTCCTCTGCCCCCTCTCCCCAGGTTAGACTGGGTTAGGCAAACCTTGACTTAATGGGTGAAGGTGTTCCTGAGCCAAGCCTGGAGGCAGGTTCAATGGAGATAGAACGCTGAGTTTAGGGAGCAGCTCGCAGTTTAGTTGACTTGCATGGTAGATAATAGGAAGGGAAGTTAGGTAAAATAGATCTAGACAACTCAGGGAGAAACATGGAGGGTTTTAGTACCAACCTTAGGAGTTTTCATATTAGCCCACCAAGCAGGGAGTGACATGGTCAGAGCAGGAAAATCTATTCAGCAGCTAAGATTAGAAGGCTGGGCTGGTAATGGTCTGAAGTGAAGTGTTGTTAGGGCCTAAATAAAGGTAGGAGCTGTCTGGGAGTGGAGGGAAGGGGAGGGATTCCCAAGGGAAAAATGAACAGCTGTTTGGCTGTGAACGGCAGGGAGGGAAGTCAGTGTTGAGGTTCAGCCTAAAGCTGTGAACCATTCTTGGGTTTGAAGAAACGATGATGCCTTCAAAGGGAATAAGGAAGCTTAGAGGGGAGAAAAGCAGGACTTCCATTTTGGACATGTTGATGCTGATGGGATGGGCAGGTGAACATAGTGGGCAGTATGGGATGAAAGCTCAGGAGAAAGATTCTGGCCGGGTGGCTGGATCCAGGGAGCAAACGAGATCACCCAGGGGAACGCTGAGAGAGAAAAGGGTCAGCCACCAAGGCTTCTGTGGGGCAGGGGATGGGGAATGAGCGAGGGAAGGAGATAGAGACAGTCCTGTTGGGAGGAGGGGAAGCAGGAGAGAGCCAAAGGAGAGGACACCGATGAGGATGGGAGGGGAGAGGTAGGAGGGTTGAGGGCGGACAAAAGTCTGTTGACTTGAACAGTTAGGGGACATTGCTGGGAACAGCAGCCATCGGCAAACTTGTGGATCTCTTTCCACTCTTCAGAATCACTGAGGACATGCCAAAGAGCTTTGTTGTGCCTTAGTCGGGATGAAAATATCTTAGTGGCTTCATGGGCCCCCTGCCAAGGGTTTCCAGAGCCCCAAGGAATCAGTGAGTGGCAGCTGGATCATTGTCAGATGGAGTCTGTAGGAAGCAGCATGTCCAAGGGCCTGTTTTGTGCACATATCTGAATTACTTTTCTTATTTAGTTAACAAGCCTTTATTTTCTGTGTCTCTCCCATTCTCCCCTCCACCCCCCCCCCGGAGAAAAGTAAAAGAAAAACCAAACACTTGAAACAATTGTGACATCACTCATAGTCACCAAGGTGTAGCCACATGTGTAACAACACTACATGTGCTAACCAGGAGGCTGTTGAGGCAGATGAAAGGTTTGACCTCCACAGAAGGAAAGGGCATTTAGCGGGGCTGGGGGTAGGTTATACGGCTTAGTAAAACTTCTGTTAGGCTGAGGGCTGAGTGTGGGACAGAGGGAGGATGTTCGGAGGAGGTGAATTGTAGTTAGATAATGTAAGGTTCAGAGTACTGGCCAAGGTTGGAGGATCGATCAGTCAGTTAACAAGCATTTCTCAAGGATCAAATGAGATTGTCTTTAGAGGTGTTTAATTGCTTTCTCCTGAGGGCTTTCTATGTGCCAGGCAGTATTGAAAGTGTTGGATTTGTGTGTCCCTACCCTACATGACTGGTAGCCCTGCTGGGAGTCAGAATTGGGGAGTCATATTGCCAGGCCAACTGAGAGGTCCTAGACCACAGAGGCAGAGTAAATGGGGAATGGACCCCTCCCTTTCCCATATGCTGACTGAATGACCCAGATCAGTCACTTGACCTTTCAGTAACCCTGACTAGAACTAGACCATATTGGGGATTAGGCACCTGACCATTCCCTCACTCCTTACAGTGTGCCAAGTGTACCCAATTCTCAACTGGATGGATGGAGAGCTTGGGGGAGCCCCGTACGCAGCTGCAAGTTGGGCCTATGGTAAGGCCGGGTTGTACCCAGCCTCAGCCCTGGCCCCTACTCTTCGAGAGGCTTCCCCGCAGCTAGCTCCTGAGGGCCCTGATGGGAAAGGCAGTCCAAGGGGCTTCCTGGAGACCTTGAAGACAGAGAGGCTGAGCCCAGACCTGCTCACCTTGGGTGTCCCAGCAGCTGTGGGGCCCTCCCACTATGTGGCAGCGAGTTCTCCTGACTTCACTGCTGGTACCTTCTTTTCACCTGCTGGAAGCCCCCTCTCAATGACAGGTGGAAGCAGTTCCTACTCCCCGAAGCTTCGTGGGGCACTTCCCCTGTCTCCCTGTGGTGAGGATGTGGGTTCAGGATGCAGGGGAATACTCCAGGGGAGGAAAAGAGTTGAGGGACTGAGCTGGGGCTCAGCTCTTACTTTCTGTCCAATTCCTTGCCTTTTCCTCCCACCCAGAGGCCAGAGAGTGTGTGAACTGTGGAGCAACTGCCACCCCACTGTGGCGTCGAGATGGCACTGGGCACTACCTGTGCAATGCCTGTGGCCTATACCACAAGATGAATGGGCAGAACCGACCACTCATCCGGCCCAAGAAGCGCCTGGTGAGGAGAGAGGACTTGGTGGGATGGGGAGGGGTGAGGAGTGGTTGACTGGTGTTCCAGGGTTCACCCAGTTCCCTGGGCTCTTTCCAGATTGTCAGCAAGCGGGCAGGTACCCAGTGTACCAACTGCCAGACGACAACCACAACACTGTGGCGTCGCAATGCCAGCGGGGAGCCGGTGTGTAATGCCTGTGGTCTCTACTACAAGCTGCACAATGTAAGCCTCCCCTGCCCCCTCCCCTCCCTTCTAGGCCATCTGGAGCCAAGTTTCTCTGGCCCTAGCCTTTAGCAGGTTTGGGCCTGGATGATCTCCAAGCTCCTTTGGCAGTGGGCTGTATTTGATGAAATGAGAGTGATAGTTGGTCTTGGGCCTGTGTGACTTTGGGGGAAGGGCTCTTAAGACTCCCTCCCTTTTCCAGAAGAGCTGAGCCAGGGAATATACCTCCTAGGTTGCTGAACTGTGGGGGGAGGGGGGGGGCGGGGAGCATGTGGCGCAGATCTCTGGGATGCCTCTTTTCACGGTGTCAGAGCCTCTGGGTTTGTTTCCCCCACCCCAGGTGAACCGGCCTCTGACCATGCGCAAGGATGGTATTCAGACCCGGAACCGCAAGGTGTCTGGCAAGGCCAAGAAGAAGGCCCGGGTGGGCCAGGCCCTGATGGCGGCTGGGCAGGGGACAACAGCGGCTGTGGTGGCCTCAGGTGGCCCAGGGGACCTAGTGGCTGAACCGCTCTACCCCAGTCTAGGGTCTGTGGTCCTCTCTGGCCACATGGCCTCAGTGGGCCACCTGGTCCCCTTTCCCGGGACAGCACCCCCCCTGCTCGGGGGCACCGGAGTCCCCTTTCCCGGGGCCACAGGGGTAGTCTCGGCCCGGGATCCTGAAGACAGCAGCACACAAGCCATGGCCTTGGCCTAGGCCTTGGCCCCTGCCCTGGCCCCCCCCTCCCACCTCTACTGCTCCGGTGGCCCCGCCCAGGCCCCACCTCTCCAGCCCTAAGTCCTCCCTGATTGGCTCCGCTTTTTCCCCCTCTGCCGAGGCTTGAGGACAATAAACCGGTAGCTGCTCCACCACCCGGAGGCTGACTTTTTGTGCGTGCGTGCGTGCGTGAATGCGTCAGGGGGGCGGGACCAGGACGGTAGGCGCGTCACGTGGTGCCATCTTGGCGTGTGACGGAGCGAACGGCAGGTGACAGCACTTCGGCGCGCAGCTGGGCGCGTGGCCGCAGGTCCTTCGGCCTCTACCTCCCTCTTCCGGCCCCAGCTTGGGGAGGCGGGGCCCCGCCCGAAGAGTCTAGGAGGGCCGAAGAGGCAGGGCCCAGTGAGGAGGGGGCAACGGGCCGGGTCGGAGGCGAGGGGGAAGGGCTGGCTTCTCCGGGGTTCTGAAGCGAGAGTCCCCCTGACGGGGGCGGAGCTGCCCTGAGGGGAAGGGCCGGTTCCCAGGGGGGGTCGGAGAGCGAGCCGCCCTGGGCGGAGGGGCGGGGGGTCGGAGCTGCCTTGGGAGGT
>CM053775.1:506920-558709 GCA_028658325.1 Potorous gilbertii
AGACCCAATCCAGGGGGAGGGACCCTGTCCCCCTGGTTGGAAACTCAGAGCTGCCGTGGGGGAGGGGTCAGTTTCCAGGGTGGTAGAAGCTGAGAATCCCCCTTGGGGGAGGGGCTGGGCCCCCCCAGGGGTCAGAGGCCGAGGGCCCTCCAGGTGATGAGCAGAGCAGGCTGCTAGACCATGAGGAGAAGGAGGAGGGTGTGCTTGGACCATATCCTGAGAATGGAGCTATCTCCCCTGTTCAGGTCAGGCCCATGGCATCACCGCCTGAGAAGCCAGGCCCGAGTCATCGAGGAGAGAGCCCAAGACGACGCTCACCCTCTGATACCCGGATGCCGGTTAGTTCAGTTGACTTGAGGCTGGGAATCCCCTCTGTAGTATGAGACAGGGGGCGTCTGGGAGGTCCTCCACGAAGCTGGAGAAGGAAGTCAATGCAAGCCCCAGACATGAGGAGGGCAGGAAGAAGTTCCCCAGGGATGAGGGTCTTGGGAACACTTCCTGAGGATAGTGGAGTCAGCAGGAGTGCCTAAAGATGCTCCCACTGTCTGGGCTGACTTTCTGTGGCATCTCTAGGGGCAAAAGCGAGGAACCCGGAAGGGATCACCAGTCCCTCAGGCCAGCCCACGTTTAGCCGAGGTCCTGCGCAGAGGACGAGCAAGGAAATTGAGTCAAGTGTCTGAGCAAGATCTGGTAACCAACCTGCAGGACCTAGTGAGTTTGTGTCCCTTTCCTTTACTATCTCACCCAGGGTGCTTAGTGCTCTGTTTTATCTGCTTTCTCATTTCTTATATAAGACTTTAGGGGGAGGATCTCAAATTGCCATTAGCCAACTCTTTTCCACCCTTTCAAACATAGGTTTTTCAGTCCTGATTAGGGAAAAAGGATCTCCTTAGTGGCTGACCTCTACCATTTCCTTTCTTCCTTGTCCATTCCCTTCTAGGACCTTGAGGCTGAGTCAGCTGTACCCTCAGGGACAGGCCTGGTGCTAGATGAGCGAATGAGTGGTTTCCACTGCCCCTGGGATGAAAGGTGAGCCAGCAAAGGAGAAGGAGGAAAGGGTGCTCAGCCAGAAGATAAAACCAGACTCAACTTTTTCATTGTATGGTTCCTTAGTTTCCCTGAAAGACCAGAACGCCTTCAGGCTGTGCAGGAACAACTGGCCGAGGATGGTCTGCTTGAGCGATGTGTCCACATAGAGGTGAGGCCAGTCTCCCCCTCTTACGCTCCCATTGAAAGCATTCAGGCTCACCCTGTCCATGGGTTTCTCCCCTTCCAAATCATCAGCAGGTATTAAGTGTTTAGACTCTGTTGCAGATCTCCAGTCTGAGTCCCCCAAGGCCAGAGGGGGCTTTCCATAAAGGACTTTGTTCCCACAGGCCCAACCAGCCACTCCCCAGGAGCTGCAGCTTGTCCATAGGTGAGCACAAAGGTCTCTCCCTTCCCTTGGGATTCTCCACTCTTGGGTGGCAAGCCTCCCATGACTGTAGAATCCTCTCTCCATCTTTCTGTGCAATAACAGCCAGGAATATGTGCACCTGATGGCGTCCACCCCGCAGATGACTGAAACGGAGCGGAGGGCCCTCTCGGACACTTATGATTCTGTCTACCTGCATGCGGTGAGCCAGCGCCCTCCGGCCAGGCTGCCTCCGGCATTGGCAGGGACGGAAGAGCTCAGATGCTGCTTAGCAGCCTCCTCCCACTTCTTTGTTTCTTTCTGCCCCTCTGTCTTTTTGTTTATCCTTCCCTCTGATCTTTTCTGTTTCTTTTTTCTAGTTTTTCACCTTGTCTTTCTTTCTCTTTCCCTGCTTTCTTTCTTCTTCGTCTTTTCCTTCTTTTCTCTGTCTCTCTCCCTCTTTCTCCCACCACCCCTGCCCTTTATCCTCTCTTTCCGATCTTTTTCTGTGTTCTCACTGATCTCTTGTTTTCTCTTCCTCACCCCTCTACTGCTGGAACAGAACTCATTCCCTTGTGCCCTCCTGGCGACTGGGGCGCTGCTTCGGCTGGTGGACGCCTTGATGCTAGGCGAGATCCGAAACGGACTAGCTCTTGTCAGGTAGGTGCCAGGGAGGAAGGGTAGAAGATGGTATGAGCCTGATCTCCCCTTACCTTCAGTTCCTGGTCTAAGGGAATCTGTCACTGTGTCCTCTCAGGACCTCATGCTCCACTTCTAGAATATGGAAGCTGGTCCAGAGAATTTTGAAGCTCTGGCATTGCTGACCCTATATGTACCATGATGTTGATATAAGATGTAGAGGTTTATCATTGCCTTTTTTTAAAGCAGTTTGTTCTGAGCTTTGCTTGAAATCAGTACCTAGGGGTCCCTTCTGAGTTTGTGCTTGGCCCTCTGGTCCTAGGCCCCCTGGCCATCATGCACAGCGTGAAAGCATGAATGGCTACTGCATGTTCAACAATGTTGCTATTGCTGCCCGCTACGCCCAAGAAAAGCACCATGTGTCAAGGTAAGGCTAGGGGTGATGTGGGCTTTCTGGGGAATCCACTCACCAAGACTTTGCCCAGTGACAGGCCCCTGCTTCTCTGAGCAGGAGGGAAACTCTCAGGGGGCCCTTAACCTTTTCTAGGATACTCATTGTGGATTGGGATGTCCATCATGGTCAAGGCACACAGTTCATCTTCGAGCAGGACCCCAGGTATGTTCAGAGTGGGCCCTCCAATTAGTATAGTTAGAGGGCTTGGAATTCCTTCCCCTGCCCCACCCCCACTCGCCCCAAGCCATCTACTCTAAAGTCCTCCTTTTCCTTCTCCAGTGTCCTCTACTTCTCTGTTCACCGCTATGAGCAGGGCCATTTCTGGCCCCACCTAAAAGCTTCTGACTGGCGGGCAACAGGCAGTGGCAAGGGTCAGGGATATACAGTCAACGTGCCTTGGAACCAGGTCAGGCCCCTAGCACTTGAAGAAGGCCCTGGCCTCATAGGCCTTCTCATGTGGGTGCACTCATTGTCCATTTCTCCCTCCCTAGGTGGGGATGAGAGATGGAGATTACATCAACTCCTTCTTACATGTGCTGCTACCCATTGCTCTGGAGGTAATGGAACCCAGGCGGGGCCCCTTAAAGAGAAGCTGAGGGACTGAGCCAAAGGGTTGAGGTCTGGGAAGGAGATGGAGCCTGGCCTCGGGACTGAGTTGGGGAGAGCTTTGGGGACATGGTGGACTTCAGTTTGCGGAGGTAAGAAAACGTTGGAGTGCTGATGATGGCCACTGCCGCCGGGGATTTGGAATGCGCAGTACCTTGGCTGGTAGGAAGAAACTACAAGACTTCTGGATGGGAAAGGTTGGGAGGAAGGTTCAGAATGGAAGGCAGGCTGCTGGGCCCTTAAGAAGCTGTGTAGGCAGGCCACAGAGCCAGGAGAGCCAGGCTAATGTTCTCCTTCTCCTTCCTCTCTAGTTTCAGCCTCAGGTGGTTCTGGTGGCTGCTGGCTTTGATGCTATGCTGGGGGACCCCAAGGTAGGCCCCTTGGCTAGTAGGGACAGATTGGATACAGGAGGAGGGCAGGATCATGGTCTTTGGGTCACTCTCATTCACCCCTGACCAACTAGGGGTGACACCTAGGACACAGCATGGAGCTCCTCCCTCTCTTTCCCCAGGGAGAAATGGCCGTCACTCCAGGAGGGTTTGCCCACCTCACTCACTTGCTCATGAGTCTGGCTAAGGGGAAGCTGATTCTGTCTCTGGAGGTGAGGGCTCATTTGCATGTCTCTCATTCCCTGTGTGTGTGTATCTGTCTCTTTTTTTCTCTTCATCTTTTCTTTGTGTTTATGCACAGAAGTGCTTTTCATGCCTTGCTCACTGCATAGGGAAGAGGCTAGGTTCTAACTAGGGTGGGGTAGGTGGGGCCTGAGAACCTAAGCTCCTCTTCTCCCTGTCCCTTCTGCCTTCTTCCATCTTTTCTCACAGAGTCTTCTGTCCCCTTGAGCACTCTTCTTCCCTTGTTCTCAGTGTATTCCTACTTTCATGCGAGGTTCCCGTGAGGTAATGAATTTACCTCCAAGAGTGTCCAGTTCCTTTTCTTCTCTGAGTTGTGTCTCACTCCCTACAGGGTGGCTACAACTTGCGCTCCCTTGCTTTGGGGGTCAGTGCCACTGTCCAGACGCTCCTGGGAGACCCATGTCCCATGTTGGCAACACCTTGCGTCCCCTGTCCCAGGTGAGAGGCCCCCAAGGAACCCCTGGGGGGCGGGTGGGGAGGAATGTGGATGACTTCCCTCAGGTCTGGGTGACCTTGGACAGATCATTCCATGTCTTTGGGGACTGTCATCAGTGACCTGACCGCTCTTGTTTTCCTAACTGGCAGTGCCCTGGCTTCCTTGTCTTGTACCCTGGCTGCTCAGAGACCTTTCTGGAAGGTCATACAGAAGTTTCGTAAGTGAGGCACCTGAGAAGGTCAGGGGGCACTGGAGGCTGAAGGGGGTGGGCCCCACGTCTTTTTCCCACGCCTGTCCAAAGGTGTCTGGGATCTCAGCCCTCAGTGAGTGAGGAATGAGGGGGATGGGCTGGGAAGGAGGACAGCCACAAATGGGCCTCTGTGGGACAAGCAGAGGCAGTGACCCTTCCCCTCGAGAGCAAGCCCATCTTGTAGAGCTCAGGACCAACTGTAAATGGCGGCTTGATTTCCTAGGGCCCGCTAAAAGGAACAGGTGGAACCAAGTGATCTCAGACTTTTAAATCTGTCATCCTTTCATCCCCACCTCCATCCCCTATAATAGAATCTGTCCTTGAGGACAAGGAGAAAGAGTACTGGGAGGTGAGCCTAGGCCCCCCATCCAATCTTGAGGCCCTGGAGAAATCCTTGGAGGAGACCCTGCCCCTGCCTCTGAACCGAACAGGCTTGGTATATGATGAGAGGATGATGGAGCATTTCAATATGTGGGACAGGTACTAGGCTTGGGCCAGGGGCTGAGGGGACCATTTGCTAGGGGTCACATGAGCTCCCTCCCCTTTGCTGAGTCTTCCTGGCCCTTCCCCAGCCACCACCCAGAGCGGCCTGAACGCATTGCCCAGATAGCTCAGCATCACGCGGAGCTGGGGCTGAGCCCTCGATGCCTGGCCTTGCCTGCCCGTTGTGCGACAGACCATGAGCTGCAGAGCTGCCACAGGTAGGGGCTGCCCTTCATCCATTCTGCGTGCTCCTCTCCTCTCCTCCATCCTTGTCTTCCCCCTCTTTTCCTTCTGCGTTCTTCTCCTTAGGTTCCTTATCTCTTTTCTGTTCTTTCCTCTCCCCCACTTCTCTCTTTTTCCTCTCCAGTGAGGAGTATATTGACCGTGTTCGGGCCTCGAGTGGGCTGAAGCCTCGGGACCTCCACCGGGAGGGTGAAAATTACAACTCCATCTATTTCTCTCCCCACTCCTTCATCTGTGCCCAGCTTGCAGCTGGAGCAGCTTGCCGTCTGGTGGAGGCCATCTTGGCCAGGGAGGCACGTAGTGAAAGGGAGGCAGCTCCACCTAGGTGGGGGACATGGGATGGGTTGGAATTTACCTGGTGTGGCGTGGTGTAACATGGCTTGGCTTTGGGGAGGGGGGGGCGTGGAGAAGAGGAGGCAGGTAACAAACAGGGGCAGGAAATGAGGCGATCCTTTGCCTGTTGGCCTTAGCACAGGTGCAGAATGGGCTGGCCATTGTCCGTCCACCAGGCCACCATGCTGAAAGAGATGCTGCTTGTGGTTTCTGCTTCTTCAATTCTGTGTCCGTGGCTGCTCGCCACGCCCAGGAGGTGGCAGGCCGGGCCCTCCGGTGAGTATAGCTGAGGCAGGGAACTGGAGTGAATGAAAGGAGCAGTCAGCCTTCAGTCTCAAAGGCAGGGCTTTGTGACCCGGACTCTGTGGCCTTTTCTTGAGTTTCTCTCTGGCAACCCTCTGGCATCACCAACCTGACTGCCCACAGGGCCAGGCCACACAAGAACTGCTGCATACTCAGTCCAAGGGGAACCGAAGGGAATGAGTTGGGAGGGCCTCAAAGTAGTGGCTCCTTGTCTCCCCTTACAGAATCCTAATTGTGGATTGGGACATTCATCATGGCAATGGAACACAGCACATGTTTGAGGAAGACCCCAGGTAAGACCTGAGGAAGACCAGGAGCCTACAAGGAAAGGCTAAGACAGGGCTCAGGGCGGCCTCTGCCTTTGCCTTCTGACAAGCTTTTCCCTGGCCAGCGTGCTGTATGTGTCCTTGCACCGCTATGATCATGGCTCCTTCTTTCCCATGGCTGAGGATGGCGCTAGTAGCTGCGTGGGCCGGGGCCAGGGCCAGGGCTTTAATGTCAATGTGGCATGGAATGGGCCCCGTCTTGGAGATCCTGACTACCTCGCCGCCATGCACCATATTGTGATGCCCATTGCCTATGAGGTGAGGTTGGCAGCAGAAGATGGTTGGGGGTGGCATGGCCTCTCCCCCCGAGAGGCTGGGCAAACATCTCTCATGCTTCCATTATGTTGTAGTTCAACCCTGAGCTGGTGCTGGTGTCTGCTGGCTTTGACGCTGCTCGGGGGGACCCACTTGGAGGCTGCCTAGTCTCCCCAGAGGGCTACGCACACATGACACATCTGCTGATGGGGCTGGCTGGTGGCCGCATTGCCCTGGTCCTTGAGGTACGATTCATGCAGGACTCTCCCATTTCCTTTTCCTATGGTCTTCCCTTCATCTTCCTCACCCATGACTCCAGACCCTCCATGCCTACTTACCTCTCTTCCCCTAACTCTAGGGTGGCTACAACATAACATCCATCTCAGAATCCATGGCTGCTTGTACCCGGACCCTCTTAGGTGACCCTGTCCCGCTGCTCCCCTGGCTTCGGCCTCCACTGCCCGGTGCTTTCCTCTCACTGGCTAAGGTTGCCCACATCCACCAGAAGTACTGGCAGAGTCTTCGGCTTCCTGGTGAGCAGGGCTCCAGTCAGGGCTATGGAGGATTCCACAGGATGGGAGGGTGATTGGCTTCTCCCTATTCCGTTCACTGTCCAGCAGTAGAAGTGGAAGTGGAAGGAAGGGAGGCCCCACCGGAGTCGCCTGACAAGGAGAGTACCCTGGAGCAGAAGCTTCTTGAAGAGAGCCTCCCAGAGGCATTGGCCACAGGACTGAAGCTAGAGGACCAGGACCGGCCTCCATCCCCTGTGCTTGAAGAAACCCTAGGCCTGGAGGTCCTGCGACTCAGTGCTGCCATTGCTGAAGAACAGGACCCTGAGGAGCCTGGCCTTCTTGGGGAGGCTACTGGGGGAGAGGTCCCGGCCCCTCCCACCCAGCTGATGATAGGCGATCAGTTTGATGCTGAGGGGGTGAGTCTGTGTTTCACCCGCAGACCCCATCTGATGAAGGTGTGCTGGGAATCCCACCGTGCCTAGCCTTAGGCCTCAGCGCTATCTCACACAATCTTTTAGGCCATGTTCTATGCTGTGACCCCGCTGTCCTGGTGCCCACACCTGGTGACTGTGCGTTCGGTGCCTGAGGGGGGTCTGGATGTGACCCAGCCATGCCAGGACTGCAGCACCCATCTGGAGAATTGGCTCTGCCTGTCTTGCTATCAGGTGGGCCAAGGAAGGTGGTATGGAGTGTGAAAAGGGCACATTTAATGGGCATCATTTCAACCCCTGGGGACTGGAAGGGCTTGCCCTCATTCTTACGGTGGCCAGGGGGTGCCATAGTGCACAAAGGGCTGGGCCTGGACTCAGGAAGTCCCCAGCTCAGATCCTGCATCACACACTAACTCTGGTGACACCAGGCAAGTGATTTCACCTTTGCCTCAATTTCTTCACCTGTGAAATGGGGGTCACATGTTTGTAAAGGGCTTACTTAAGTAGCACAGTGGCTGGCACTGAATCAACGATTACCCCTTCCCTCCCTGGCATCTGGCAGGTTCACTGTGGTCGCTACATTCAGGCTCACATGCTCCAGCATCATGAGGCCTCAGGCCACCCGCTGGTCCTAAGCTATGCTGACCTCTCAGCCTGGTGTTACTCTTGCCAGGCCTATGTGAACCATGAGGTGAGTCCCCCTGAAGTGACTGCTGGGTCCCACAGGCTGGGCAGCAAGCAGAGGGCTCCTGAAAACTGTTGGACCTTTGTCTAGGTTCTGTTGGAGGCCAAGAAGACTGCATACCGGTCCAAATTTGGGGAAGAGATGCCGGCGTTGCCATGACAGCTGACTGCCCTGTGGCCTGTCCTTGCTGCTGCCTCACTTTGGGATTATTGTCCTAATTCCTCTGTCTCTCCAGCAAAGATACAGGCTTCCCTAAATAAAAGAAAATGCAACAAGACTTGCTTCCCCACCCACCTGTTTTGTAGTTGATGGGGGGAGGGGACAGGTCAGTTGTTAATGTAAGGCAAGCCGGCATTGCTGCCCTGGGGTGCTACTGTGGGAGAGACTGTTTCCAGGAAATTGGAGTGAAGTTGAGAGGTGAAACCCAAAAGGGCCTGGGAAAATGCCTCAGAGGTTGACAAGGGGTGTGGGGACCAGAGATGAGACAAGACTCTGCTTTGCTTGCAGGGGCAGGAAGGAGGCTATTTTATTGGTACTGAGGCGGGGATAAACATGCATGGTGGAGGGGGAAGCCAGGAGGCAAGGAGCCTTAAGTGGCTGGAGACCCTGTCATTCTGGCCAGTAGCGTGTGGCACCAAGTGGTGCTCCCCGCTGGGCCTGAGCCCTGCCCTTGGCTCCCAAGGCCTCTAGGCGGTTTGAGCGGAATGGTGCAGTCCCCAGGTCCCTGCGCAGGCGACGCTGCAGGGGCCGTGGTTCCCCCCAGGCCAAGGTGGGAGGGATTCGGTTCTCTGACATCTTGGCCAACAGCCGGCTCATCAGGAATCTGTGGATGGAAAAACCCAGAAGTGTCTAGTGTCACCAATTTTGCCTCTGCCCGTGCCCATCCACCTTCCCTCCAGTGATACCTGAGTAGTGCCTGCTTGGAATCTGCTGCCTCATCCTTGGCCTGGGCCTTGGAACCAAGCACCATGGCCTCCTCCATGCTGACCTCAGGCTCGAGATGGGAGCTGGCCCACAGGCTCAAGAGCAGCTGGGCCAGGGCAGCAGCTTCAGCCTTGGTCTCCCGTTCCCACTCGTGCCACCCAGCCTCTGCCTTGAGAAGCCGCTCTAGGGCCTGGGCCAGCAGGGCTGCCTTGGGGGAACCAGGTGGCCAGTCCAGCTGCAGGGCCCTTGCCACTTGCCCAAGGTTCCAAGAGAAGGGCAGGGTCTGGGGCTGTGGGACCCAGAAAGAGAAGGTGTTCAGGGTTCCCATATGTTACTCAAGAACAGACACGTTATCAAAAAGATCCGGAAGGAGCTTAAAAGACCCAATTTCTCCAAACATTCCCTGAATATCCACCACATACCCTACCATTGCTCCTTGGCTGCAAGGCCACCAGGGAAAAAAGCATCCCCTCTCCCCTGTCCCTTCCACTTTAAGCTAGCTTTCCTGAAGGTTTTCCTGAAAGCAAGCCTAGGTGTACCTCTGTACCTCCCATCCATGATCTCTGCTCCTGCCTTTGGGCCAAGTTGAACAAATCCAATCTCTTCTCCCTGACTGCCCTTCAGATAAAGGAAGACAGCCAAGCATGTACCCCTCTTCAGCGTTCCCTTTTCCTGGCTACATACCATCAGTTCTTCCAAATGAGCCACACTCCTTGGGTTTGACATCAGGCCCCCCACATATCCTGCCAGTGACCTGCTGAATTCTGTCTACCTGGTGAATGCCCTTCTTAAAATGTAGCATCTCCCTATCCCTAGGAAATCAAAATATAAGGGAATTTTCATATCACTGGAAACATGGAAGTGTCCATCTATCGATCTTTTGTGGGAAAGGGAGACATCTTGAAAAGGCTTTGGAATGTCAGATTTGGCCATGACTCACGTGCCCCCCCCTACACGCACACACGTACACACACACGCGCGCACATACACACACACACACAAAATGCCTGAGTTGGAGACTTCATCAAAGGGCAGGGATAGTAAGAGTTTTCAAGCTCTTTGCTAGGCCTCTGGTATTGGGAAGTTTCTGTATATGTGTGCATACATATTTATCCTCTTTTAATCCAGAAAAGACCTTCAAGACCATGTAGTCCAAGTGGAACTCTCATTTTACAGGTGAAGAAACAGGCCCAAGGTCACAGACAGAATCCAAATCCTCTGAATCCACAACTGGATTTCTGGCTGACTTTACCTCCTGTTTCAGCATGTTACAATCATGGATCATTTCTGGAAGCACTAGCAGAAGCTCCCTAGACAGAAATCTTCTGTTGACTCAGCAGGGGCTTTTTCTCAAAGACTCCTTTGATCCGGAGCCTCCCTCCAAGTCCACCAGAGTCACGAGTTTGGGGGAAGGAGAGCCTGCCCTTTGGCAGAAAGGACTTTTTGCATATCAGACAAGGCAAAACTGCTAATCACAACTGAGAAGAAGGCTTAGATTTGGAAATGGATGTGACATCAGACTATCTAGCACAAAAAGATGAACAGAACTTAAATGAAAATGATCCAACTGCTTAGGCCTTGAAATCTCTGAACTCATCACAGAAGCACACAGGCTCTGAGACAGTCACAAGCCTGATCTCCAAATTTCTTGGCTCCCCTTCCCCACCCTCAATCCACACTGGCCTGGAGGAGCTCCAAGGAGATGGAGCAGGGAGAGGAGTGTGCATTTGGAGTCATGTTCCATGCTGCCCAGATCCCCACCCCCACCGGGCAACCCCTGACACCAGATCAGGCTCCATGTCACACAATTATCCGCAGACACATCCTGACCATACATAGAGACACATGACTCCACGCAAACACCACATAAAGCCACAACCATGACGAAGCTAGGCATTAAGACACAATGACAATTACACACAACTGTGACCTCACAATATTACAAAGGTCAAATGTCTAAAGAATCCTCATCCAAAGACAACACAATCACATACACATAGTATCACACAAAGACCTAAATACATCCAGACACGTCCCCAGCCTTTCTCCTTTCCTCCAGGACCTCGGACAGCTCCAAACTCTGGTAAGGCTTCTCCTGCTGCCGGATCCAGTAGACTAGTGATGGATGTCCCCCGACCATTCCCAGGGCGATCCCTTTCCTTACTTGGGAAGAGTTGGTCTGGAGAGGCCCTGATGAAATTTGGGTGGGAGGAATACCTGCGCAAAGATAGCGCCATGGGTCGCCGTCGGGAGGAGCAGGGCTCCAGCCCAAACCAAGGTGAGCAGCAGTGGCGGCGGCAGGGCTGCTGCCATCCTCCTCCAGTGGCTTGCTCCTCCCTCCCTCCCTCCTTGTTCTGCTGTCTGCGCAAGCGCGTTACTTCCTCCTGGCAGTCCTGCACCAGATTCTAGTGCACATTCCTCTTGCTCTGCTTTCTCTTGAGGAGAAAGGGATCTTAGAGTCATAGAAGGTCAGAGAGTTTAGCTATCATCCAGTCCTACCCTCCGGAGAAAACTGACCCAAGGAAGGGACTCTGTGTACTCACAATTACAGTTAAAGAGGAAAGGCGATCACTTGAGTCATTGCCCTCAGCTCTGGCTTTCAGGTTGACTCACCTATTGCTCCCAAACCTCCATACCCAATACTTTGTCTCCTTCAGGCTATGGCACTGAACCTGTCCACCCCACTCCCACCCCTGCCCCGGCTTCCTCCATTTGATCTGACAAATATTGGGGTAAAAATGGAGAACTTCAATGTCAAACAACAAATATTACACCCCAAGGAAATGTGGCAGCGAGGAAGAACCCTACTTCTTGGCCATGGAGAAATCAAAAGAAAGAATGGAATATGATCTTCTCTAAAGCTAGGGCTTCTCATTTGCAATAAGAATGGGAGTGAAACAAGGATGGCCATTATCACCACTATTATTCAATATGGCCCTAGAAATGCTAGCTGTAGCACTAAGAGAAGAAAAAGAAATTGAAGGAATTAGAATAGGCAAAGAAGAGACAAAGGTATCACTCTCTGCAGATGATATACTTAGAAAATCAACCAAAAAGACTACTTGAAATAATTAACAACTAAAATTTAGCAAAGTTGCAGGATATAAAATAAACTCACACCATCAGCATTTCTATATACTAGCAACAAAGTGCAACAGGAAGAGATAGAAAGAGAAATTCCATTAAAAGTAACTGTAAATATAAATACTTGAGAATCTACCTGTCAAGGAAGGTAGTCTACTTCCCAACCTAGGAATTATAAATATGAACACAATTACAAAAACCTTTTCACACAAATAAAGTCAGTTCTAAACAACTGGGAAAAGATCAGTTGTTCATGGATAGGCCAAGCTAATATAATAAAAATAACAATTTGACATAAACTAATTTACTTATTCAATGCCATACCAATCAAACTACCAAGAATTATTTTATAGAACTAGCAAATATAACAAAATTCATCTGAAAGAGCAAAAGGTCAAGAATATCAAGGGAATTAATAAAAAAAAAAAAATGCAAAGGAAGGTGGCCCAGCCACATGGATTCCAAAGCTACATTATAAAGTAGCAATCATCAAAGCTATTGGTCCTGGCTAAGTAACAGTGGTGGATCAGTGGAATAGGTTAGGTACACAAGACACAGCAGTCGATGTAAACAGTATATACTGTTTTACAAACTCAGTTTGATAAACTCCAGTTTCTGCATAAGAACTCACTGTATGACAAAAAGCGCTGGGAAAAGTGGGAAATAGTATGACAGAAACTATTATGCATAGACCAACATCTTACACAGTATACCAAGAAAAGGTCAAAATGGGTCTATGATTTAGACATTTGCAAAGAATAGTTTACCTGTCAGATATGTGGAGAAGGGAAGAATTTATAACCAAACAAGAGATACAGAATGTTATGAAACGCAAATGAATAATTTGGATTACATTTAATTTAAAAAGTTTTGCACAAAGCCAATGCAACCAAGACTAGATGGGAAACAGAAAGCTGGAAAGCAATTTTGACAGCACATGTCTCTGATGAAGGCCTCATTTCTCAAATATATAGAGAACTGAGTCAAATTTCTAAGAATACAACTTATTCCCCAACTGATAAATAGTCACAGGATATGAACAGGCAATTTTCAGATGAATAAACTAAAACTATCTATAGTCATATGAAAAAAATGCTGTAAATTACTATTAATGAGAGGAATGCAAATTAAACAACTCTGAGTTATTATTACATCACACCTATCAGATTGACTGGTATGTTAGAAAAGAAAAATGATAAATATTGGAGATGTGGGAAAACTGGAACACTATTGCAGTGTTGGTAGAGTTGCAAACTGATTCAACCATTCTGGACAGCAATTCAGAACTATGCCCAAAGGTTAATCAAACTGTGCATACCCCCTTGATCCAGCAAAACCACTGCTAAGCCTGTATCCCAAAGAGATCATAAAAGAGAGGAAAAGCCAAAAATATTTATGACAACTCTTTTTGTGGTGGAATTGGAAACTGAAGGGATGTCCATCAATTTGGGAATGGTAGAACAAATTATGGTATATAATTTTGATGAAATACTATTGTGCTGGAAGAAATGATGAGCAGGTGGATTTCAGAAAAACCTGGAAAGATTTACAGGAACTGATACAAAGTGAAGTGTGTAGAACCAGAAAAACATTATAGACAGTAACAGCGATATTGTAAGATGATCCCCTGTAAATGACTTAGCTATTCTCATCAATTTATTGATGTAAGACAATTCCAAAAGACTCAAGATGAAAAATAGTATCCACCTCAAGAGAAAGAACTAATGGAAGTCTGAATGCAGATCAGAGAATACTATTTATACTTTATTTTTTTCAAGGTTCTTTTTTCCTTTTGGTCTGTTTCTTCTTTCATAAAATGACTAATATAGAAAGGTTTTACATGATTGCACATCTATAACCTATATCAAATTGCTTACCATTTTAAGGAGAGGGGAGGAGGAGAGAGGGAGAAAATCTGAAAAGTTTTTTTAAATGTTAAAAATTGTCTTTACATGTAAGTGGAAAAAGTATTGTTTAGAAAAGAAATCCAAACTATCAGTAACCAAAATGCTCTAAATCACCAATAATTGGAGAAATGTAAATTTAAAACAACCCTGAAATCCCACCTCACATCCATCAAATTGGCTGAGATGATAAAAAGGGGAATTATAAATGCTGGAGGAACTGTTGGCAAAGAGGCACTCTAATGTACCCTAGGTGGAGCTGTGAACCAGTCCAACCACTCTGGGAAGCAAGATGGTTAAAAATGTATTAAGCTCTGCATACCTTTTGAGTCAGACATACAGCTAGTAGGCAACTAGCCCAGAGATCAAATCGAGGAAAAGGACCCACCCATTTGTGGAACAATATTTACAGCAGCTCTTTCTGTATTGGTGGAGAATTGGTACCCGAGTGAGCGCCCAACTGTGCTGTAAGAAATGATAAAGGGGGTGGTGTCGGAGGATCCTGGGAAGACTTGCATGAACTGATGCACAGGGCAGTGAGCAGAACCATAAAGGCCCATCTGGATGCTACCCGGGATAATGGGAATGCCTTGGGAACTCTGTGATCCACCTCCCGACAGGCAGCCCGGCTGACGCCATTTTTGTTAGGACGGGGCCAACTGATCTTGGTGGGCTATTAATGTTTGTACCCGGGATGCATTTTTCTTGTTTTCTCAAAGGAGGGAGGCGGGGGAGGAAGGAGGGGGAGAAATGCGAAACTGAAAATAAACTGCAAATTTAAAAAAGAAAGAAAAGAAATTAGGGAGGATCCAAAGTGGGTAGGGCGAGTCAACGACGTAAGAACAGAAGCGGGCGACCAAGCGCACCTAGGCTCTGGGCTCGCCACTGGGCGGCGCTCCACGCCCAGCGCCCTGTGACGTCACGGCGGCCGCGGCCCAATCGGGCGTGGAGCCCGCGATCCGGGCTTGCTCACGCGCCGCGGCCCCCGCGGCCCCACCGCTCCTCTCCTCCAGCTCTCGCGCTGGCCTGAAGCGGGGCTTCCTGGATCTCCGGCCCCGCCGGGCTCCCGGAGGGAGCGAGGCTCGACCTCGGGCCGGGGCCGGGCGGGAGAGCGTGTGCGCGCAGGCCCAGGCCCTCTGCACGGAGGTGGCCGTCATCTGCTCCCAAGTCGAGGCCTTCTGGATTCGGCTTCGGCGATTGTGCCACAGGGCGAGGGTCCAGGCCGAGGCGTGCGCCCGCGGGTTCAGAGCGGCCTACCCCCATAGGCCCCGCCGAGCCAATCCCAGCCTCCACTCTGACGTCATGTCACCGCCCCGCCCCCCGCGAGAAGAGTCCCGCCTATTTGGGAAATTGGCCAGGGGGCAAAGCAGAGGTGAGCCGGTCTTTCCAACTCCGGCCACCGCTGCAACATCTAGAGAGAGAAGGCACCCGGTGTTTTCCTGCGGGGCTTAATCCCAGCTCAGGGAACTGGGCAGTGGCTCTCGCCATTAGGGTCAATGGGCGGGGCGGGGGGAGGAACGGACTACAAGTCCCAGAGGGGAGTGCGCGTGCACCTGTGCTGCTTGCAGGCCGGCGCTCAGTCGGCCCGCCCCCGCCCCCTAATGGGTCAGGGGGAGAAAGGGGGGGAAGGAGAGTGGGGCTCTGGGCCGCGTGGTCCCGTGGCTGCATTCCGTGGGCTGGCTGTCTGGTACCGGTTGGCAGGCTCGCATCTGGGATGGAAGGGCACCTACCCTCAGGGAGGCCGGATGCCGGGACGGGTGGGTTCCCCTCTGACGACCCCTCGAGCCGCCTGACAGGGATGAATGGGGCTGTGGAGCTCTTCCCCGCCCCCGTGGGCCTGAGTCACAGACTAGGGTAAGGCTGGTTCCCGCTGCCTTTCTTCAGGGCTACTCTCGCCTGCCTCGTGGTCCCCCGGCTGAGCCCTAGGAAACTAGCATATGGAAGGCCCTTGCAGCCCCTTCGGGTCCTGCCAGGCTCCAGGTAGACTTTGCTAGTACCTGGAAGGCCTCAGTCCTATCAACTCCCTTGGATCCCATCCATCCTTACTGGGGGCAACCAGCCGACCTTGCTCTGACCTAGCAGAAGTTACTTGCTGCATACCTTGTACTCTCATCTACCCCATCGGCTTTTGTCTTCTGTCATTCCTGGCCCCATATGATGGCTTTCCAGTGTCTCTCAGTCCTTGTCTCCAACTGTCTTTTTCCCCATGGTTACTGGGCTATACATGCCCCAGATGAGTACACTCAGATGCCACTCCCCTCCCTGGTCCCAATATCCTTGACAAATCCTCCAGCTTGCCCCCGAAGTTCTGGGTCTTCCCACCTGCCTGAAGCCTGGAGGGAGTCTTGTTGCAAAGGTAAGCAAATATTCTGGTTCAAGAGGGCTTTCGCCCTTTCCAATCACCTCTGGACCAGACCTTCAATCTGCTTTATTTCCAACTTCAGCTCCTCATCCGTAATGTCACCTGTGACAAGCCCAGGAGCAGCCACAGTTCCAGCGCTGGTGAGTTGGGCTGCACAGAGGCCTTGGCTTGAGACTAGCTGGGGGAAGGGAAGGTAGCCTCTAAAGAAGTCATTTGGCCCCCTCACCAGTTAGCTTCTTCCTTCAGGAGGCTTATTTTCCCTTGTCAAGACTGCTTTTTCCCCCTTTTCCCTTCATGGCCAGCCTTTCTCTCCTTTCTAGAGTATAACCTCTCCCTGCAAGGTCCATCCAAGTTTCCTCTCCCTATACTTTGACTTGTGACCATCCACATTCTGACTCTGCCCCTTTCTCAGTGGCAGGCCTAGAGCCCATAATCTCTTTGCAGCAGGTCCTGGCATTCAGGAAGGTGGAAATGCATCAATTCCAACCTCTACCCTCTGTAGCTTAAGAGTCTGGTCAAAGCTGAGGAGGGCAGAGACACCTGAGTACACCTTCCAGCCAAGTAAATACAGACCAAAGGACAGCTGCCAGCGGAGGAACAGCTGAAAACTGGCTTGAATCAGTGGGGCCTGATTTGATTCTCTGGGCCATGGGGAGCTGCTGAACCTTTGGAAGCTCAGGAGGAACTGGGTGGAGTTTGGGCTTTTGAAAATGGAATCTGGCATGGTGGATCATAATGGTGGAAAGGCTATGGGGGAAGGAGTGGGCATGGCCATCAAAACACTGAGAAGATCCGGGGAGGCAACTACCTGTGTGGCCCTGCTCGAGGCCCTGACCTCAGTTTCCTCACTTACAAAACGAATGTTAGGGTTGGAACACTCCCTCCCTGTCAGCCCATCTCTACTCCAGAGTCCACAGTTTCAGTCTCCTGGGTAACTTCCCTTTGGAGGATATCACTGTCCCTCTTCCCCACCCAGAAGCCCGTGTGGTTGTCTGGGGCCATGCACCCTTGCAGTTTTTGTCCCCAGCATACTGAGCTCCCTCCCCCTGCCATACAGGAGCTGTCTCTGGTGCTTCCTGGTCCACTTTTGCAGCCTACTTTCTGTGGTCTAACTCTTCCCTTCTTGGTCCAATTTCCCCCTTTGCTCTCTCCAATTCCTGGTATTCCTGGTCCTTTGGTTCCTTCTGGGCCAGCCTGCAGGAGGCCCTTCGTATTGCTACAGGACACTAGTCTGCTTGTCTCAGCAAGAGGCCTACATCCTCAGAGAAGACACCTCAAGGGTGAGAGCAGGAGCAAGTGGGCGAGGACCAAAGCTTTAGGCTCCCCTTCTGGGCCCTTGAGGAACAAGTCAATAAAAGTCCTCGGAATTCCATAGCCCCAGTGTCTACTGCCTCTTCATTGCTGGGGAGGCTCAGAATTAGGGAAATAGCTCACACACAGCGTGGGTACTTGTGCCTTATCTAGTTTTATCTGACAATAACAAACCATTTATAAAAAGGGGAACTTTCTAGTAGAATGTGGAGGTGGAAGACATGGTCTCAGGGCCCTGCCCTCCAAGGACCCCTCCCCCCCAAATCCCCAGAGCCCCTTTGGGGGAGGGGGGGGCCACAGTGGCCAGGACTCCAGCGAATGCCCAGGACAGGTACAGAGGACCCACAAGGGGGAAGAAAGAGAAGGGGAGGTGGGGGAAGGCCCTCAGCTGATGAGGCGATAGAAGATCCAGCAGCTGAAGGTGAGCCAGTGACTGGCCCAGCCGAGCTCAGACCACTTGCGGACAGTGTGGGACATGCCGTAACCCTGGGAAGGGGATGAGCATGGCAGTGGTGAAGAGGCCTGGGCCATCCCTGCCCTAAGGGGCCTGGGGACAGGACAGGGCTGACTGTGATGGGCATTAGCAAGGGCCACCCAAAGAATGGCCAAGCAACTTCCATCCCTCAGGCTTTTTCCAGGCTCTCCATTTGTGTGTGGGTGACTCCTTCAAACCCTACCTGTTCCTCAGTGGCATCATCAGTGTCTACATCAAAGAGAGAGCCCAGATAGGCCAAGTGGAACACAGCTAGGGCCCTGAAGAACAGGTTCAGTGCCTGCACACCCAGACCCTGGAGAAGAAATGGAGAATGGGGTAATGATACTTGGAGCTGGTCTGAGGGAGAGGTGAGAGTAATCCAGAAAGGGGTGGGCATGGGTATGTCCAGGCATTAGGAGGAAGGGATGAGCGGGTAGAAGCAGAGGGGCCAGGGAAGGAGACAAGGGCACCCTGGTTTAGGCAGGTTCTGGGGGAGGAGAAGGGCGAGTCATCTCACCGTGCGGTGTTGGTGTGGACAGTCTGGAGGGCAGCGCTTAGACAGGACACAAGCATTGAAGATGGTGGCCAGCCGCTTCCGGAGCACTGAGGACCAGAAGAGGAGAAGAGGCAGTTCTTTGGAGGCTGGGGTTCCCAAGGGAGTTAAGGAAGGAAGATGGGAGGCTTCCAGGGCCTGGGGAAGGGGAGGGAAGTGGAAGAGGGGAGGAAAGAGGCATCTCACCGTGTTCCACATATGTGATGAAGGCAAGAGTGAGCAGCACGGCCCCCAAGTGGAAACTGAAGCCCTGGGGGGTGGAGAGAAGGCCAGGCCATGGGGCAGAGGTGGGGCAAGAAGGGATAGCCCCGAACCTCCACCTTGCCCACTTCTTACATGCAGGAGTGCACTGGCAGCATAGGTCACAAGGAGGGCTGAGAGCTTGCCGAGGCGAAGGGAATTCTTGAAAACATCTGGAGAAGGCCAGGGAACAAGCCTCACCATTCCCAATTGGGTTTGGTTTGGTTTGTTGTGGGAGAGGGCAGGTCCCAGGTCTCCTTCCCCTCCCCTTCCCCCACCACCCCTCCAAGGCTTCTCATGTCATCTGGGAAGGAAAGGGGATGAAGAGAGAAATCCCTAACTTCCTCCCTCCCCAGGGCCAGATCCCTGGCCTGGCCTCCCGCAGCGGGACAGGGATGGGTCTCACAGGAATTGAGCCAGTGTGACATAGGCAGGTTCCAGCTGGTGACGACCTCCACCATGGACCTGGGCAGCTCCACGTGCAGAGGCCTGGACACAGTGAGGTCCCTGCAGGGATGGGGCCAGTGGTTGGGAGGGGGTGGGGCTGCACCAGCTGCTGCCTCACCAAGCTCGGCCACACAGTGGGATCACCTACCACCGCAAGTGATCCTTCTCCTCTGTGAAGCCTGCCCCGGCCAGTGTCGTCGTGCCTTCTGACAGGAAACCCACAAAGTAGTTACTGAAGTGGAACGAAATGGCACTCTCATAGGCATGCAGCCACCTGGCAGGGAGGAAAGCGGGGTGTCACAGTGCCCCCCAGCCACCTGGGGTGGAAGAAGAGCAGGGTGTCGCAGCGTTTCCCCCGCCCCAGCCACCCAGATGTTAACTTGCTTCTCCACAGAGACTCACCTGGCCACAGCGCCCCTAGGGGGTGAGGTACAAAGAAGGGAAAAGAGAAGAGACAAGCGTCAGCAGGAACGTGGAGGACAGAAGGAGGGGCTGGTGAACCTGAGCGGGCAAGCTGGATGCCACTTACCTCGCTTGGCGTTTCTTGCTGCAGATATGGAGGCATGGGGAAGGGAGAGGAGAAAAAGTCAGGGGTGCTCGGAATGGGAGGCAAGTTAGGAGCCAGAAGAAAGGGCAATGCTGGGGGCGGGCCACAGCCTGTCCCATGGCTCACCTGCGCAGCAGCCGGTCCCCATAAAGCGGGATGAAGTAAGGAAAGAGGTAGGGGCCCACGCAGGTAGAGACCACCAGGCACAGGAGGGCCCGGACCAGGCTCCCCGCCACTTTCCCCAGCCATGTGAGGCTCTGCAGAACATGGGGAGGGGGCAGGCAGAGGGAAATGGCCATCAGGAGCTGCTCAGGCCCGCCTCCTCCCACCCTGTCACCAAGCCAAGCCTGCTCCCTTCCAGCCCACAGCCCCCTGCCCTGTCACCAGTGGTCGGCCCTCGACAGCATGGAGATAACTGCGGAAGTGGAGCCAGGGCCCGAAGATGATGGTGCCCACGAAGTAGAGGTAGCCCATGAACTCCACAGGGGAGGGCACTGCACCCAGCTCACCCCGATCCAGGTCAAAGCCCAGAGACACGGCTTTCATGGCGACGATCATCTGAGCCCCTGCAGGCGAGCGAGCAGGCGGACGACAGCGGAAGCATGCACCCAAGGGGTCCGAGGGGGATGACCAGCCAACCAACCAGGGGCCAAGGAAGGTACTGGGTAGGGGAGGGCCAAGTTTGGGAGAGGGAAGGGCTCAGGATTTGGGTAAGGCATTCCAGAAAGGCCTGTCCTGGGTGGGGCACTTACCCCTCATCTTGTGCCAGGTCACAGTATCCACCATGTGCATCTCCCTGGGAGGGTGGGCCAGATTGGGCTAGTTTGCCTCCCCAAGTCTTTAGGTGCATTATTTGTTTCTTCCCCGACTCCCTCTGCCCACCCCAGCATAGTGCCCAGGGCTCCTACCCCATGAGCAGGTAGATGAGAATGGTCACAGAGAGGAAGACCCCACGGTGAGATGAGTGTCGGCACAGGAAAAGGACCAGGTAGCACAGGAGGCTGAGCAGCACCACCCACACCATGTGCCGTTGGAAGAAATGGTACAGGCTAAAGAAGCCACCGGCAACCATGCTAGCATGTTTCACAGCTGGGGGTAACCCTGCAGAGTGACAGGGGAGAACCCTTCCAGCCTCCAGGAGGGCCTCCCCTGGAGTCAGCCTCTCAGAAATGCCCCCTCCCCCCAACTGAGGAGCTAGCCTCTAGGAAGGAAACTCTGTAGCCAGTCTCTAGGAAATGCCCCCTGCCAACCCTGAAGAAGCAGCCTCCAGGAAGCCCCCCTGCCCCTCTCTCCTCCCAGAGGCATCAAGGACCAGGGCCAGCCTACTCACCAAGTCTCCAAAGGAGGCGGCAGGTCAGGCAGACAGCCAGCAGAAGCCACAGCTGGTCTAGGCCCTGCTGGGCAGTGGGGACCACGCAGCCCTGCACCAACTGCTGGAAGAAATCCTGCCGGCTGAAGGTAGCCATGATGATGATGATGAGCCAAGGACCTGGTCAAGGATGGGAGAGTCCTCCCTTGCACATGGGGCCAGGCATGTGACTAGGACGTATGTGAGTTCAGCCTTGTGAATGCATGTCTGTGTATGGAGTGAGCAGGCATGGCGATGTGATGTGTGAGGGGCTGCTACACGCTGCTGTTATGTAATGGGGAGACTGGCCTGTTGGCCAGTGCAGGGGTATATGTGTGTGTGTGTGTGTGTGTGTGTGTGTGTGTGTGTGTGTGTGTGTGTCGGCCCGTGCGTGTGTGCGTGCATGCGTGCCGGTCTGGCTTGCAGGTGTGTGCGTCAGTGTGTGTTCGATGGGCTGGCCTGCTGGTGGATTCCCGTGAAGGGGGGGGCCTTAAGGGGCTGCGCGTGTCCCTCTCTCTACCATCGCTCCCTCTCCCTCTTTGGTCCGAGTGGAAGGAGATGGAGGGGGATGATGGAGGAGATGGGAGAAGATGGGGGGAATGCTGCCCAGGGACCTCCTCTTCTTCCCTCCTTTCCCTTTTCTTCTCCATCTTTGGCCTAGAGGATGGGGAAGCGATTTTCCTCCACCTACCCCTTACCTGGCCGCCTCGTCCTCTGTTGGTCACAGAGGCGGCTTCCTTTCCAGCCACCTTCTCCACCAGCCCAAATCACGCAGGGTTGAAGGCGGCCCCTTTAACGCAGCGGGGAGGCCGGCTCTGAGCCAGGGAGTTCGGAGCCAATGAAGACGCGTAGATCGTTTGCGCAACCAATGGGAGTGCGGTGAAGTCGGGGGAGCAGAAGGATCGGAGGCAGCCGAGGGAGCGGGGGGGGGGGGGGGAAGTGGGGGGGGTGAAAATGAAAGAGGTGACCAATGAGCTTGAGTCGAACGTTCGGCAGACCAATGGGAATCTGTCGAAGCCGGGAAAAGGTACATTACCGGGGCTGGCGGGGCTGGAGGAGGTGAGTGTAGGGGGAGGCTGCTGCCAATGGACACGCGCAGAATATTCGCGTGACCAATGGGAGTGTGGCGCGGGCGGAGGAGGAAGGGAGGTGGGGAGGCGGAGGAAGAAAGAGGAAGAAGGAGAAAGGGAGAAAAGGATCAAAGAGGTGAAAAAAAAGAGGAAGGAAAGGATAGAAGGAAAGCGGGACCAGGGTGGGAAGGGAAAGTAGAGAAGGGGAACCAATCTCCAATTAGATTGTAAACTCCATGAGGGCAGGGACTATCTTTGCCTTTTATATCCCCAAGTATAGTGCCTGGCACATTGCTTAATAAATGTCGATTAATTGACAAAGAGAAAGACAGGAAGGGGGAGATGTAAAGAAAAAAGGGAGCAGGGGGACCTGAGGGGAGGGGGGAAAAGGGAGTAGAGGACTCAGCGGGGGAAGAGGAGGAAGGGAAAAAGGGAATAGGGCACTTGGCTGCTTTGTTCGAGGATCTTCCTCTGTCCAATTTCGGATAGGCTGGGCAGCCGGTGTAGCATAGCTGGCTGTGCGGGGGTTCAGAAGATGCGGGATCACAGTGTGACTCAGCCCTGCCTTGATGTTGGAGACTCTCTGGGGTTTTAGAGCCAGCTAGATTCTATGTCCTTAAGTAGTTTCCTACTGGATTCAAAGCTACAAGTATTTTTACCAAATCTACTTTGTAGGTGGGGGGGGGGGGAAGGGGGCGGAGAGAAAACAGCCCAAAGAGACAGCCCCAGTCTCCCCTCCGAGAAATTGCATTCTAGATAGGAAGACATGTTCAAGATGAATTTCACACGAAAATTTGAGGAAAGAGAGAGAGCGCTAACAATAGAGAAAAGCCAAGAAACCTAGCCCTCATGCCGTGGGCGGCACCTAAGCAAAACCTAAAAGAAAGTCTAGGAGGCGGAAGTGAAGTGTCTTCCAGGCCCGGAGCAAAGTTCCAGAGGTGGGAAATGGAAGATCATATGTGAGGAGGTGCTGGTGGATGAGGTTAGTCATGGGAATGCCTCTGCCCTCTAAGTTTGGCAAGGACTCCCCTTCCTCACTCCCGGCCCCCTCAGTGGTCTTCATCAATGGCTTGTTAGGTGGTTACGCGAACGTTTTGAAAATCGTTCTCTTTCGCGGACCCTTCCCTTCCTGCTCAGGTGGCCCTGCTTCTCCGTGGGTCTCAGTTTCCTTCTCTACACTGAAGGGTGGGGTTAGACTGGAGCATCTTCCAGGTTTGATCACCGGGTACTCTAAAAGGAGGCAGGAACAAACCTGTCTCGAGCGAGGGAAAGAGTTATGCACTGCCTGGGGACCCGGGACAAGGAGAACTGCCGAGACACCAGCATGGGGCGGAGGCGGAACTTTCAGCACTCTCAGCTCCTATTGGCCCCCTGAAGTCAGGAGGCGGGGACTGACGTTCCCAGAGCCGAGATGGCGGCACCGGCGGGTTTGGGGAGGTGGGGAGAATCGAGTGTGCGTGCGTGGGTTTTGTGTATTTCTGGGTGTGTGGTGCGCCGGCTGTGCGTGTGCTAGGGCATCGCAGTGGACGCTCATTGGCCCGCTCCAGGTAGGGCGCCGGGGGCGGGGGGGGGGGGTCTTCCGCGGCTTCCAATTGGCCACGGGACAGCGCCATATCGGCCTAGGGCGGTCCTCCAGTCAGGAGCCTGGATGGGCAGGGAATCTGAGCCCGCGCGTTCAACCCTTACTGACTGCCTTGGACAGCAGGGGCGGGCCTTAAGGAGTTCCTATGGCAGTGATTGGTGGGTTGCTCGGCGGGGGATGCGCCACGGTGGGAGACACCTCCTGAAACCTGCTCGGAATGGGCGATGGAGGAGCGGTTGGGGAGGGGGCGGGGTGGGGCTAATCGGGCACTTGGTGGCTACGAACTCGGTAGTCACAGCTTCCCCAGCCAGATCCCGACACGTCTGGCCGCAGCGGGAGCCTCGGAGAAGCCTTGTGAGTCCGTGGCTTTGATCTGATCTCGGGCTCATGCTTGGGGCGGGAGGGGGTAGGAGGGACGTGCGCGCCCCCACTTGGTTCCGGCTCCCTAGGAAACAAAACACATCCCCGTCTCCTCCGAGCATGCGCCGAGCTTCCCTTGACTTCCCCCCACCCCCACCCCCACCCCCGCCTTCCCCTAATGCCTCACTGACTTCCCCGGTTCCCCTCAGCTGGCTCCCTCCCCCACCCCCTGGGCCCTGCAGCGGCGCCCCCAGAACCTGGAAGAGCAGCTTGAGGGCAGGGGAAGCTCCCACTCGGCTAGGTGTTGGCTTCTCTTCCAGCCTTCAACCCATTTTCTCTTTCTCATCCTAGGATCCTGGCCAAAGAGCTTTCCTTGCCCACCCTTCGCCATGAGCTCTCTTCACGTGGCACACCCTTACTGGCCTCGAAACCTCCAACTCAGTGATTATGTGCCCAACGATAGACCAGTGTGGCAGATCCTTGCAGTCTTCTTTTCTGTCTCGGGGGCGCTCCTAGTGGCCACCTGGCTGTTGTCTGGTCAGGGGAGGAGAGGGAGTGGAAGTCGGGTGCCAACTCTGGGCCCCTGGCGTCGCCTGGCAGTCTGCTGGTTTGCCATGTGTGCCTTTGTGCACATGGTGATCGAAGGCTGGTTCAGCGTCTACAATCAGGACATTGCTAGGGATCAGGCCTTCTTGTCGCAGCTCTGTGAGTGTTTTGGAAGGGAAGGCCAGGGTTCTTATCTCAGCTGAGCATGATTGTGGTGGACACTTGTGGGCACTTGGTGCTAATCCTCTCCATACAAGTAAAAGGTCACTGAATTCAGTTCAGTTCAGTTGGACCGTCAGGAGCCACTCAGTCCTCCCTGGGAAGCCCTCCCAAGCCTGGACTGCTGCATTATAGCTTGTGTTCTCTTTCAGGGAAGGAGTACTCCAAGGGTGACAGCCGCTACGTTCTGTAAGTAATCCCGAGTCCTCCTTTTTGTCCTTTCCTCCCTGGGCTCCCCTCCTACTTCTTTGGGATGTATGAGTTCTTCTCTGTGTTGGGCCACATGGATAGCAGTCTTTGGAAGTAGTGGGAATCTTCCTCATGTCCTGTATTGTACTTCTGGGACAGAGCAGACAACTGCATTGTGTGCATGGAGACAGTGACAGCCTGGGCATGGGGCCCACTCAGCTTGTGGGCTGTGGGTGCCTTTCTGAAACAGAGGCCAGAGCGATTCCTTCTCCAGCTTGTTATTTCCTTAGGTGAGTAGACCTTAACTGGGGGGATATGGGAGGGGGGGGGGGGAGATCCTGGCTCTCCTTTCCATATGGTAACTAGTCTCTGGGGGGCTTTCCTCTTAGGCCAGCTTTACGGTGATGTCCTTTATTTCTTCACTGAGTATCGACATGGCTTCCAGCATGGGGAGCTCGGACATCCACTCTACTTTTGGTTCTACTTTGTCTTCCTGAATTCCTTGTGGATTATTGTGCCTTCCATCCTCCTTCTGGATGCCTGGCGCCAACTGGCCTGTGCCCAGTCGCTAGCAGATGGTGCTGCTGGTCTCCAAACCGGAAGAAGGCAGCATGAGCATCTCCAGTGAAGATTTCCACTTGTGGGGGAGGGTGGGCTGGGTTGTTCTGGAAGCACTTTCTCACACCGAGCCATGGCTCCCTCTTGGCATTGTTGGATTTTTGTAGCATTGTATTGTGCAAGTAGCTCCTTCCTCACTTGCCCCCCAGTTCAGGGCCCTGGTCTTCCTCCCTCCCCCCAAGGATCTGCCCTTGACACTTTTAATAAAGGCTGCTGAAGGAGGCCACAAACGCTCCGCAAGTGAATGGGGTGCTGCTGCCGCGGGAAAGAGACCCCCACGCCCGAGCCGGAGTGTTCAGGGGAGGCGCAGTAGTAGTGGGTTGGCGGGGGCCCTGGGAACCTGGGCCATCGGATTTCACAGGTTGCAGGGGGAGGCGGGCGAGGCAAGGTGGCACGGCGAAAACAATCGTGCCAGGTCACCAGCCGAGGCCCGCGGGCACGTTAGTCCTAGCTGCGTGGGAGAGGGAGGGAACTCACACACTCACGGGCTAGCTCCTCCCACCGCCGTCACATGGGCTTGCCAGGCCTTCGCTTTGCGCCTGCGCACGGGGCCCCGGCTACCGTCGGCTGGCCCCGAGCGGTGGGGTCTCCCGCGGTAAGCAGGACAGGGGACTTAGGGTGGCACGCTGGAGCAGCGGGACGGGGCGGGGTTGTGCTCGCCCGCCTCCCGGGCTGCAGAAGGCGAGGTCATAGCAACTAAAATCCCGAAGGGGGTGGGAGAGGGCCGACTATTCCCGGCCACGAGGGAGTGCGCAGGCGCACGGCGCCGGGGGTTGAGGGGGCCTGGGGAGCGGACCTTTGAGCTAGCCCCCTGTGGGCGTGTGCGCCTGCGCACTCGGAAGGTAACTGTCACCCTGGGAGGCGGCGGCGGCGGCGGCGGCGGCGGCGTTGCCGGTGCGAGGCTACGGGTCAGAGGAGACGGGATGGCGGCCTCCCCGGGGAGCGGAGGAGCGGCGGGGGCGGCAGAAGACGAGGAGCAGCGGGAGGTGGTCCGGGTCCGAGTCAAGGTGAGGCCGCGAGCCCTCCTGACCCGGGGCGGGGGTGGGGGGCGGTTCCAGATGGAGACTGGACTGGAGCGGATGCGGGGTGGGAGACGCCGGTGTCGGACACACTCCTCCCCCCATAGACACGCAGACTCCAAGGACAGCCCCCAGAGGCCGTTTGGCCAGAGGAGGTAGCTGAGGAAGCAAGGGGAAGGGTGAGGGGCCGCCGGGTCACACAGCTGAACCCTCCGCACCAGGGCTCCTTGCCATGAGGCCTCTTGAGCTTTCAAAACTGAATAGAACTCCTGAAAGCAGGCACCAGCGCCCAAGCTGACCTTGGGCCTTGCCCTCTTTGGGCCTCTCCCAGGCCCTTCCCATCCCAGGACACCTATGAGGTCAGTCAGGGAATCCAGGAAGTACCAGATGCTGAGAGTCAGGGCATGGGCCCCAGAGAAAGGCCAGACAGTGGCTCCGTGTTGCCATCCACCACTACATCTGGGAACCTTGACTGTGAAAACTTTGTGTTCTCATTAAACAGGTGCTGGAGATATGTGAGAGCATCTGTCGGAGCTGGACTTGGGGGAGGGTGGGGAGTTCTGGAATTTGGCCTTAGGGACTTTGCAGGTAACATGATGTGGGTAACCTCAGGACCAGATATTTAATCCATCTGGAGGCGAGCAGAAAAACCTCAGTATCATGAGGAAGCTGGCCTGTGCATCTCGTTTCCCCAGCTAGCTATCTCCAATCCCACCAGGAAGTTCTGAGCAGGTTAGCTCCTAGAAACTGGAAACGAGGGGAGGACCCCTGGGCTGATTCAGTTCAGTCTCCTGGTATGGGCCGTTTAGACCTTGAGCCATTTCTTATATTTAGACAGTTGTGCAGCCCCAGTCTTCCTGCATGGCAGCAAGCCTGAATAGGAGGTACAAAGGCTCCACTTAGGGCCTGCCTCCAGGGACCTTCCCAGGTAAGAAGCCTGCGTTAGGGTGATGGTGGTGGCAGGTGACCCAGCCAGAGGAAGGCTGGGATCCTGGAAGGAATGAAGTCTCTTGGCATTTGTCATTCTCACCTTGGTTTTCACTCTTCGGGAGCCAGGGCAGCTGGCCCACTAGGATGTCATGTCTCCCTCAGAAATTTGAAGGCTTTCTGCAGCCTGACTTCCGGACATTCGCTGTGGATCCCCAGATCACCTCCCTAGATGTGCTCCAACACATCCTGATGCGAGCCTTCGACCTGAGCGGGTGAGCGGGCAAGCACGAAATCAATTAACATCGGGGCAGCCAGGGACAGGCCAGGCCAGTTTGGCCCCAGCTTCCCTAGCCTTCTCTGTTTGGCCATCTGTGAGAAGTGCCATTTGGTGCTGGTTAACAACGCATGCTCTCAAGCAGCTTCTATTCTACTTCGAGGAGGAGGCTGGCCTCAAAAAATGCAAGGGAATAATTTGAGGAGGGAGAGGCTGTGAGAAAACAGGCCCCTGAAGACCCGGGATGGAGTTAGGAACAGGGCCAGTACTTGTGGAGAGATTTCATTTCCCAAAAGGAGGAGGAAAATGATCCTTGTCAGTCAGTCATGCCCTGCATTGTGCTAAATGCTCAGGTTCAAGCCATGTGATGTGCAGATGTTTATCACTGAAAAGTGTCCCGGTCCCTGCCCCCTTAGCAGACAAAACCCTGTGTATGGGGGGATACAAATACATCTACAAAGAAAGGGAGGGAGCTGGAAAATGGGAGGGGGCAGGGAGGTGTTGGACAGGGTGTATCTGTCACTAAGAAGGTGCCTGAGATGGCAGGGAGGAGCCTGGAGACCACTGAGGCATGTTCCCAGGAAGGGAGATTCTGGCAGAGGAAGTCCAGACTACACAAGTCTTCTGGGGACCATGCCAGGACAAGGTCCAGGAGGAAGCCCAGATGTGGGCATCCCTACTCCCTTTTGCTCAGTAGACTTCACTTTGGCCCAGCATTCTTCCTGCTTGCTGGTCTGGCTCTTCCTGTGTGATACCTCCCCCCACATTTCCTTCACACATACCTGTTCCATTTTCTTCTTCTGCTGGTCCTCCACCACAGCTTAGGGGGCTAGCCCTGCACCCCTTTCAGCCTGGATTCAGTCAAGCTTGGTTGGATACTGCTGGAGGCCAGGGCCTCACAGTGATTCTGCTCCGCATCTCACAAGCTGGAGGCTGCAAAGTCTCAGCCTCTAGTTAGTTCCAGTAGCATGGGCTAGCCAAGACGAAGGCAGAACCAGGCTCAAGGCTGTCCTGGACTTCTGCCTTCCCAGGAAGAAGCACTTTGGCATCAGTTATCTGGGCCGGGAGAAGTTGGGTCCTGAGGCCTATATCCCACTGACTTCAGAGGGAGATCTGAGTGCAGCCTTCAGCAGTGCTTCCCAGCCTTACCTCCAGCTTCGAGTGGATGTCAGGCCTTTGGAAGACAGTGAGTATGAAGCCCCCATTAAGCCCCTCCCTCACTCCATCGAGTTCATGTGTTAGTACAGATTGTAATGAACTGGCCTGAAAATATTGGACCCTTCAGGAAGAGAATTTTGCAATCTGCTTACCTGGGCTACTGGCAGGAACCGGGCCCAGGAGTGGCGAGGTCTGGGATTGGGCCTCTTTGGGGGAGGGGGGGGCGGGCACAAGTCCGGCTCCATCTCCAAGTACTGAGGGGCCTCCTTGATCTCCTTCCATCATTTGGCAGCATAGCCCAGGCTCGGCCTCTTGGCTTTTCCGGAGGCTTAGTGCTGCATCTCATTCAGGTCCCCTCTTGGAAGATTGGGACATCATTAGTCCCAAGGACGTCATTGGCACTGACCTGCTGCCTGTGGAGAAGCGTTCCCTCACAGCTGTGGCCCTGCCTTTCACACAGTCCATCATTTCTCAGGTGTGTCAGTATCATCTTTGGTGTAGAAAGCCATGGGGTCTCCCCTTTCTGTGCCATGCTGCACATTTGGGAACTTGGAGTCAAGACACTTGAGTTCTCATCTTACTCCTTTTCTTTGGACCTTGGAAGAAATCGTTTGCCTTCTGAGCCTTGGTTTCCTCATTTGTAAAACGGAACAAACCTACTGTTTGGCCTTCCTACCTTGTTAACTTCCAAATACTAGAGAAGTGGAAGGCCCTGTCATTGCTGCTATCTTTCTACCCTGAGCTCAAATGTCTCCTTATTTCTTTCTGGTTTTTGTGGGGAAGGTGGGGGTAGTCATGGGGAATTCCATTCCCCACCCCCACTTTGGTGTTTTATAGGTGGGTCGGACCCTCTCTAAGGTCCAACAGGTCCTGAGCTGGTCCTACGGGGAAGACCTCAAACCCTTTAAACCCCCACTCAGTGATGCTGAGTTTCACACCTACCTGAATCGGGAGGGCCAGTTGTGCCGGCCTGAAGAGCTACGCCTTCGCATTTACCACGGAGGAGTGGAGCCTTCGCTCCGCAAGGCAAGGCCCAGCTTCCTTGCCCAACTGGGGTTGGGGTTGGTGATTTCTTCATGCCATGCGACATGAGGTGACCTTCCTCTTTGAGGACACAGGCTGCTTCGACTTTCTCTCCTCCTTGGGCCTTTCCATCTTGACCCCACATTCCCCCCAGTTTTGAGCCTGAAACCTTCTGTTCAGAGCTGCTTGATGTTGCTGCAGGAGCTGAACCACTGTCAGGGAGGGACTGGGGAGATTCTGCTAAAACCCCACCCCCCCCACCTGTCCCGCCCCTGGCTGCAGCATAACCAGGCACATGGGTGTGGGATTGCTTGTGCATGCATGCATGTGTGTGTATGTGTGTGTGTGTGTATGTGTATGGGATTGCCTCTGTGTGAGCACGCTTGTGTGGGCACATAGGATTGCCTGTGCATGGGCGTGTATGTGTGGGCACATGGGAGGGCACGTGCATGTACATGTGTGTGCATGTCTGGGCACATGGGATCAGAGTGCAGCAACATGTCAGCACAGGTTCCTTTGGCCTCACTGGATCCGTCGCTAAACCCTGTTGCCATTTGTCCTTGGCTCCAGGTGGTGTGGCGATACTTGCTCAATGTCTACCCCGACGGGCTGACGGGCCAGGAGCGTATGGACTACATGAAGCGGAAGACCCTTGAGTACACCCAGCTGAAGAGTGAGTGGCAGCAGCGCGCCAGTGCTGAGGACCTGGAGTTCATCCGGAGCAATGTTCTGAAGGACGTGCTGCGCACGGACCGGGCTCACCCGTACTACGCGGGGCCTGAGGATAACCCCCACCTTATTGCTCTGCACGACCTGCTCACCACATACGCGGTCACTCACCCCCAGGTCTCCTACTGCCAGGGCATGAGCGACATTGCGTCTCCCATCCTGGCTGTCATGGATAACGAGGGCCACGCTTTTATCTGTTTCTGTGGCATCATGAAGCGCCTGGAGGCCAACTTCCGCGTGGATGGGGAGGCCATGTCCATCAAGTTCTCCCACCTGAAGCTCCTACTCCAGTATTCAGACCCAGAATTCTATAGCTACCTTCTCTCCATTGGGGCTGATGACCTCTTCTTTTGCTACCGTTGGCTGTTGCTTGAGCTCAAGCGGGAGTTTGCCTTTGAAGATGCTCTGAGGATGCTGGAAGTAACTTGGAGCTCCTTGCCCCCAGACCCACCTGAAAAGGAGGTAGAGCTGGTGGGCTTTCCCGCCCCAGCCCGAGATGGTGAGCGGCCTGTCCGCCAGAGGCATATGCTGAGGCCCACGTATTATGGCTTGGATGAAGCTGGAGACAAGGTTCTGCACCCAGGGGGTGAGAAGAAGGAACAGAACCTGGGAATGGAGGAGAATGAGGAGGGCCTTAGGAAGAGGCCCTTCACCAGACAAGCCAGTGTTGGAGACCATGAGCCTTATGGGGCCCAAGCTGGACAGGATATGCAGTGGGGCATCCTCCCCCAGCTGGAAGAGTTGGCAGCAGAGGAGGGGGATGTGACGGCCAGTGTTCTCGTCCCACTGGCACTGCCTCTTCATATGACCAAGTCCTTCTCAGCTCCTTCCCTGAGGCCTTCGATTGCATCTTCCTCCCCGTCAGCAGCCCAATGCCCATTGTCCACAGAGCCCAACCAGGTAGAGGAGGAGAGTGACAGCACCAGGACCCCCCCTGACAAGGGCAGCTCCCTGGGGAAAAGCCTGTCCTCACCCTGCTCATCTCCCCTCCTGCCACCTGCTGGGGCAGCTGTGAGCCTGCCCCCACCCCAGGAGTTTGGCCGGGGGAACCCCTTCATGCTCTTCTTGTGCCTAGCTCTCCTACTGGAGCACCGAGACCACATCATGAAGCGGGGTATGGACTACAATGAGCTGGCCATGCACTTTGACCGCCTAGTGCGGAGGCATCACCTGGGAAAGGTTCTGCACCGAGCTAAGACACTGTTCGCTGACTACCTGCAGTCTGAGGTGTGGGACTCTGAGGAAGGCGATGAGGCTGCAGCAGACTCTCCACCCCCTGCGGCCACAACTTCATGACCCCAGGAACCTCCCCTTCCCCCTTCTCCCTCTCCATCCTATCTGTGCCAGCTGCTGCCAAGAAAGGGGATCCCAAGTGGCATAAGCCACCAGCTACCTCCCTCTGCCTCTGTCTCTGCAGTCCCCAGGAAGATGCAATAGTTGGTACTCAGTCTATGTCCCAGCAGCTCACAAGGTTTCTACATGGACAGCCCAGTTTCCTTCTGTTGGCCTCCTAGAGTCACCCTGAGTTGAGAAGCTTTTCCCACTGCTTCAGGGGAGGGGATGGAGAAATCTTAATGCATTAAGGTCTCTAGACCCCTATTTGCTTTTAGGGGGTATTTCAGGTCAGGGTATTTCAATGCCTTCTTTTGACCCAGCAACACTTTTGGGTAGTGGGTTTCCTGAGTCCTATGTCTCTGTTTACATTCTTACCTGAGGCTGGCTCACCCACATCACAGTAATGGGAGATTGGGGCAAAATGGCTCCTGGGGGGTGGTTATGTGGCATCCAAGGGAGGCAGAACTGAGGGTGTGCCAGTCTTCAGGTCCCAAGATCAGAGGCTCTGTATCTGCTGGGGAAGCTGTGGGGTGAATTCTCAGACTGCCAGCTCCCTTGTGTGCTCCTTCCTTACCCCCCAGAGATACTCTCACTGTGGCTGCTTGTCCCGTCCACTGGGGAGGTAAGGAAGCATCGCCAGGCATTCCCTGGAATCAGCTGCTTTATTGTGTGAACAATAAACACCTGCCAACTTCCAAGGACTGGCTTCCTGTTCCTTTTTTAAACAAAGGTTCAAAGTGCCTCCTTGGGAGGTTGAGGGGCTCCACTGCTGTATGGGAACAAGTCTGCCACCTTGTTTTCTTGGAGCGGGGGTCAGCACCTGGTTTTCTTTCATCACCACTTTTCTGCTTTGTGCTGTGAGGTATGCTTACATGTATGAGACTGAGGTGGGGGAGCAGGATTATGTTTGCTGGTCATGGTAGCTTAATTCTAGATCCCTGGAGGCAAACATTACACTTCATTGGCAGGCGGGATTCTCAGAGAAGGAAAGAGATGCGGGGGCACAGAATTTTGAGGAGGCGGCTCTTCTCCATGAGTGCATTATTTGGAGTTCATAGCTTAGGAAGGGAACCTTTAGGAAGCCAGATTGCATACCAGGCCCTGTGTTGGAGCGCAGGGAGGAAATGGGTCTGTGGACTGAGACACCAAGCATTTGGGTTATGCAGATTCAGAGCAGAGTTTGGGCAAAGACTAAAGTGGGTTAGGATGGCTTATTGATACAGCCCCATGTAGACAGATAGGGTAAAGGATAGAACCCAGTGACCATTTTGTGCTGCAGCATGTGCTGGGAAGGGGACAAGGTTGTGTGCACAAGTAGTGGGGGGATATCAGAGTAAGATCAAGGGCTCAGAGTTGCCAGGAGTCCTGGTTTTCAAAGAGTCTATATGGCAGCTATTACGTTGTTAGCGTACTGAGAAGGGTCTGGAAAAATGAACCAGGAAGGCCTCCTCAGCATAAGGAGTGGGGGCTTATAGTGATGCCACGTGGATAAGCTGGAGGGAGAGTTTTGGCAACCACCAATTCTTAGTAAGATTTCTGGCACATAGTAGATGCTTAATAAATGCTTTAGTGACTGACTAGGCCTGGGTGAAGTTGAAACCTTAAGCATACTAGTACTGTGCCAACAGACAGATTTAGGAGAGCAGGATCATAGACACCTTTATCTAGCTTGCCTTCAAGTAGCTTCTATGGGAGGGTGGGGGGTGACCGTACTTGAATGGCCTACAAGGAAAAAGAGAGTATGAGAGATTTAAGCATGGGGGGGGGGGGAGGGCGGAATTTCCTGCCGAGGGGGAGATTGGAAATGAGAATGTACCCGAAGAAACAATACAAGGAAGAAACTGGGGCACAGGGTGAGAAATTGTCATTAGGAATGAGGAGAGCACCTGGACTTCTGGGGACATGGTCTCAGTCTTCTCCATCATCAAATGCCTCCACGCTGGAGTGGGATTGGAGACTGCAAGAAAGGTAAAACGTTCTCTACGGGGAATAAAATAAATTAAGAGTAGAGGAGAAAGGGTTATTGAGGAGCAGGGAGGACTTGTGGATTTGTAGATAGTGAAAACAATGCAACAATACATAGCAAAATCAGATCAATGCTATCATTTCAATGAGATTACCTGGCAGGGACTTCTGTCTGAAAGGAGACATTATCCCCAGCCCCTAACTGAGAGGACATAGACCACTCTAATCTTTTTCTCTTGGAATGATTATAATCCCTTGACCTTCCAGACCAGAGTGCAGCAAGGTGGAGCATGGAGGCCCAGCTATCCAATAGACACCTGGTTAAATCCCAGCTGCAGGGTGAAAAACGACTACTTGTAGCAGAAGCCCCTGCTGGGTGACCTGGGCTTGCCAAGGCAAGCTTGAGAGAAGAGTTTCTATATCTTCAGTTCCTGGCTGTCTCATTCCGCCTTTCGGTGGTAAACAAATCAGACACTAGAATTCCTGAAAATGGACATCATTGACCCTGGGGATTACCTCTTGGATAGTCCTGAGATCAAGAGTCAGGCCTCCCAGAGGGAAAATATTTCCTTAACAAAGTGTATGTATGTGTTCAACCGTAGTCTGACTGAGAAAAGATTACAGATCTCTGCCTGCTCCTGCCATGCCTGCCTGCCTCCAGTTTTTATATACTTATATAACTCACCTAAGAGAAATAGTAAAATCTGCACCTCCTTCCTCCTTCTTTCTCCTTGTCTTTCTCCTCTTCAAATCTTCAGAACAGAATCAGGCTGCCGGCACCCCACCCCGCCTCCCGCCCCTTCTTATTTAACTCCTCTGAAGATATTCCAGGCCTTGTTTTTTCTCCCTCCAGATGAATGTTAGCCCAACCTCAGCATATAGCTCCTTCCAGTTGTTCAAATAAATTTGCTTTTCTAGGTTTCTTTTTCTTTTTTTGTCCTCTTCAAAACAAGGGACAAGCAACTTTTTGGATACTTGCATTTTTTCCTTTCACAAGGAAGCTCTGGATTATAACAATGACGTTCCTGGGCTTTTTCCTGTTGGAATTTCTTTCAGGAGATGATAGAGTCTTTCTGTCTTCATTTTGCCTGCTGTCTCTAGTAAATTTTGGTAGTTTTCAAGTATGATTTCTTGAAATAGAGTGTCTTGGACTTTTAAAAAACATGGTTTTCAAAGAATCCAAAAGATTCTCACATTCTCTCTCCTTGACCTAGTTTCCAGGTCAGTAGTTTTTGTTAGCAGAGACCCTACATGTTCTTCTATTTTTACAACTTCTGATTTTATTCTAACATTGCTTGTTATTATTTCATGGAAATCATATTTCATTGATTTCTCTTTGGACTGTTCTAGTTTCAGGGAGTCTGTTATTTGGGTTAGATTGACCACGTTCTCTTCTAACTTGTTTATTCTTCTTCCAATTCTTTCCTCTAAAGCTTTTTCTTTCTTTTTCTCTTGCTTCATTTCTTTTACATATTCATATCGTCCTTGTGCAAAACTCTTCCTCCTTTGAGGAAGGTTTGCAGTTGTTAGGGAATTAAATTTGCAATAATTGTTCATACTTTCTGATGTATTCACTCCTCTCCAGCTTTAGTACCTGAATTACCTTGTATTTAACTACTTTGTATATATTTGTATTTATTAACTTAATATTTATGTTGTGTATATTTCTATGTGCAGTTAGGTGATGCAGTGGATAGAATGCTGAGCCTGAGGTCAGGAAGACCTGAGTTCAAATCCAGATGTGTGACCCCAGACAAATCACTTTGCCTCCATTTCCTCATCTATAAAGTGAGCTGGAGAAGGAAATGGCGAATCACTCCATTATCTTTGCCAAGAGAAGCTCAAATGGGGTCACGAAGAGTCAGATATGACTGAAATGGCAGAACAGCAATATATTTCTATGTGTATTTGTCTTCTTCTCCATTGGAATGTAAGCTTCTTGCAAATAGAGATTATTTTGCTCTTTGTACTCGTATCTCTAGTGCCTAGCATACTGCCTGGCATATAATAGGCAGTTAATAAGTACTTGTTGATTGATTGATTGTATGCACCAAAAGTTTACTTGAAGAGAAAGTTAACAGAATTATAGGGAGAAAAAGACCACAAAACTATAATATTTGGAGATTTCAATGTTCTGTCAAACTCAGACAAATGTAACAGACAGAAAGAAACTGAGCAACTAAGTAAAATTTTAGAATAGTAGATGTGATAGCTCTCTGTTGATGCAGAATGGAAACCAAAAGGAGCATACATACTTCAGAGCTATGCATGGTACATGTACCATGTGTGAGGACATAGAAAAATACAAGCAATAAGGAAAAGTAAAAATATTAAACATACTTTTACTGAACACATGATTTTAATAATTAATTTTATTTGGCAATTTGGTTTTCCTTTCTCTTTTAAAAAAATCATATGACTTGGTTTATCTTTTTTATGTGTTTCCCCCAAAAACAGCCCATTTTTGTACTTATATAATTAGAGTTATACAATTTAATGGTGTTTTGGCTTTCAGTTTTGTTTATATCCTCCTTCGAGGTCTTTTGATTAGCTATATGCCCAATTCTATTTGACATGAATTAATTAATCCTTATTTTAGAAATCTGTCTTACGTTCAGAATAAACTTTTATTGATCTTTTGTTTTTACGACACCTACATTTCTTTCCATATTCACCCGTCTCCTTCTGGAGAGCCAGCCTTTATTTCTAAAGGTAAATTTTATGGCTGTCTTGTTTTTACATCACCAACATTTCTCCCAGTATTCTTCCTCATCTTCCTCTCCCAGAGAACCATCCCACAGGGCAAAGAGTATTTTTAAAAGAAAAAAAACATGTGTTTCATTCTGCATATTTCATCCATCAGGACGTTTCATCAGGAATTGGATAGCATTCTTCATTCACTTAAATAAAATATAGTTCAATAATTAAAAAAAAAAACTCAACTTCTACAAAGGCCATTAACCAGATTTCAAATTTCAGGTCCCAATATCATCAGTAACTCCTGCTTTCTGACAATGATTTGAACGAGAAAGATTTGTAGTATGATACTTTCTTGATTTAAAGTTTCCATTTTTATTAAAACAGTTTTGACTACATATAATGTTAACAAGAATTGCACTACTGGATCTGATGGAGACTGGTATAGCTTTTTCCCTATTTTCTTTCAAATCACTCAAAAGTTAAGTTCATTCATTTTGTTTTTTTCTTGACCTAACCTCATGTAATATATCATTTAGCAGAAATTCCTAAACACTGTAGTTTGTTTTATGACCTTACAAACTTCCAACTGATAAGAATTATTTTATATTTTAAGTTTCTTTATTTTATCCTATAAAATGTTTGTTTGTTTTGAAATCATTTGAAGTTCTGCTTTTCCCTCTCAAAATTTTGGTGTTTTATACTTTTTATAAGCCATATGTTCATTTTAATTTGATCTCTTACAATCTGACCACCCTCTATTAGGTGTGCATGCACTTAATTTGTTCCTACAGCTATCTTTTTTTATTCTTGTTTAATTCTATCTTCAGTAATTCTTTCCCTAACATATTATAGTTTGTTTTACACAATTTGAACTTATTTTCACTAAACAATTGATTTCAACACAAGTTTTACTGTGTTTTAATTTACCTGAACAATTGATTTCAAATGAAATAGTTTCATTCAATTTCACTTACCTTCAGTTGCTTTCTGATTTCAAAACAAGTTTTCCTTTTTCTGGGATCACTTTGGGATTCCTCTTCCATCAGGAAGTCCATCAGGACTTGCTTGGTGTGCTGGTTATTTAAAAGCAGCAAACGAGAGCAAATGAACCCTAATTCTACCGGCTTTTCTTTTTTTCTTAAAAGAAGATGGTCTAAAATGTCCTTGTTCTTCCTTCTAATAATACACATTCCTTTCTGTAGTGAACTTATGCCAAGTTTAAGTACAGCTTTTTAGTATGCCCTTATTGCACACTAAAATTAAAACCCATTTCACAGATTGAAACCCCAAAACTTCAGACTTAGAACTTGGCTAGCTGAAACTTTTAGCAAATGTGTTCTGTGTTGTGGAATTATTTAAGCTCACAAAAGTCATATTCTAATTTCTCTATACTATTTCATAAGTTTTTCTTATTTTAACATTTCCCTAAACTCCTGTTTCACTGAATCTCTCCTGAACATATGACTAATAACACAGGTCTTAAAATTCAAACTTCAGCTTTAAATCAATCCCTAGGCATTTTCAAGGTCCCTTTTAAGGAATAAGTAATCTGTGAGTTTTGTTGTTTGCATTAAACTCTACAGAGTTTGCCAGTACCCCATAAGTTCATCAAAATACTTTTTCAAGACATCCAGATTATTATTTCAAAGGGAAAGAAATTAATTATTCCTTTTTCACAAATATGGTTTTCAATCGGTTTTTGTATCTTAGTCTTCAATTAATTTCTGTATCTGTCTTTCATCTCAGCAATTTCCAACCTGGCCAGTGTTGTAAACAAGAGAAAAGAGAGATCTATCTTCTTTTAAGACTTTTTTTGAAAGTTTCCTTTTTCCAGCCTGTTTTTGGTTTGATTTTTTTTTTTTTTTGGTTGATCATGCCAAAAGAAAAGGCATCAGTACAACACCTGTTGACTTGGAGCAAAGCAGGAGACACAGCACAGACACTTCTCTTCCGTTGTCTTCAGGGTTTTCTTAAGTATAGAAGGCCCTTTACTTTCTAAAGTAAGGAAGCTGCTATTCCTCATGTTAGTTTCATCATTTACAAAGCAAACACACACAGCACATATCGGAAGACACAATATGAAATCAGGCCTGAGGTTCTCTGGAGTTTTTTTTTCTCCGTCTCTTCTATTCAGTGGAGAGCTTACAGGCATCTTGTGGCTGAGGTCCTCCTGTCAGCCTAAGAGATTTTTTTTCTGTTTCCCAATTACATTAATGCTTTTTACTTCTTAAAGAAACCTATTCACTGAATGGGCCATCACCTCACTCAAAGTGAGCACCTGAATAGGCCTTGGGAAAAAAGGCCAAGGTCTCCCATGGCATCCTGGGCCATCTCCAGTCATCCTGAGGAATATCTGGTCACTGGATTCAGATGGCTCTGGAGGAGAAGTGAGGCTGGTGACCTGCACAGCCCTCCCTCACTCAAAACAAAGTCAAGGGCAAGTCACGTCATCATTTCCCTGATGTCATGGTCTTCTTCAGCAACGAAGCACAAACACAATAACCACCAACGTTAATGCTTTTAGAATCTTACAAAAATGTAACTTTGTTACAAAACAAAATTGCTTTAGTCTCATTGACTTCACCCATTTAAAGTGAACTTTAGATGGAGAACAAGTCCCTGATAGAACAGAAGGTTCAAGGTCGATTCCACAAGACTTTTTGCCAAAGTACAATCACAGGAAGAAAAACAGAAACTGAGTAAAACCAACAAATTGCAAATATTCGAAGCAGGGAGATCAGCCCCAGCCGAGTTTCCCTAGTTTTAGGAGATTGCTCCTAACTTTCTAAGGGCAGAGTAATCCAGAGTTCCATGCTTTGGCCAAAGAAATCCCCTAACCCCTTTGCAATCTCAAACCAAATTTTCCATAGCTTTTTCTCTCATCACCCCAATGGGGATCCTATCGGAGGTATTTCTCCTCTGATACCTGACCACATCTCTCTGGGGGCATCCCCAGACAGGAGTGGCGCTCCTCGGAGAACTTCCCTGGAGAGAAAACTGGACTAGATTCCCGATGTACCCACATTTTGGCTTACTCCCCACTGAACACACTGGAGGTGGTCCTCTTTGACTCTTTTTCTTTTTTGAAGTAGCATTTTTTCCAATTACATGTAAAGACAGTTTTCAGAAATATTCATTTCTTTAATAAGATTTGAGTTCCAAATTTTTCTCCCTCTCTCCTTTTCCTCTGCCCTCTGCAAGACAGCAAACAATTTGATATAGGTTATACATGTGTAATCATGTTAAATATATTTCTACATTAGTCGAGTTGTGAAAGAAGAAACAAAATAAAAGGGAAAACCCACCGAAAAGCCCCCAGTCGCAAAAAGGTGAAAATGGTGTGCTCCCCCTTGACCTTGCTGGTCTCAACCATGTGAGTTCTGCCCTTATGGGAGTCCTGTCCTCTCACTAACATCCCAGTATTCGGGGATTTCTTTTGGCAATTTCGACAATACTTCTAATTCTCCGCCTCCAGGGTCCTAAGACTGGTCAGCTAGAGTCCAAAGGTTCTTTACAAGTGTTGACCTGAAAACTTGATTAAAGAAAAGCCAACAGGCTAAATGCATACATTTTATGATTTAATTAATTAATTAATCAATTCCCTATTAAAGATAACAGTAACATAATGCATTACGGAGCCAGAAATGTTCTGGCTGGCTAGTACAGAAATCTTCTGGCTTATATACAGGGAATAGTTTGCAAAAGCCACTTCCATGTAGACCATATTTTCAGCAGTTTATGGCGACTTTCCTTTACAACTTCCTAAAAGCAGTTAGCTCTGATGCAAATCCAAGTGAAAATTATCTTACTGAGTGAAAGGGGGGCCTCTTGCTTTCCTCATCTCTGTAAAACTATGATGAGCTTTTTTTCTCAGGTCGGAAGAGGGTGAGCTTGTTCCCAGGGTGGCTCACAGTCTGGACAGCTTACGGCTGAAATGGGCCGTCTCCCTCCCCTAAGGCTATGGTGTGGCCCTAATTATTACTGCCTCAAGGTGGCGCCAGAGCCCTGGAGTGGGGAATCACTCCCCCAAGCCCTCCCCATTCAGGGACTGGCCGTAGGGTCTTGTCTGTGGGTTCCTTGGCCTTCTTTCTGTGAGCCAGCAAAGTTCCCCTTCAACCAATTTAAGAGATTGCTAATGACAAGAATGGTTTGTTTATTTCTTGTTGAAAATTTAAAGGCAAAAAATGTATTTTAACCCTGTCAATGAGAAGTTTTCAAATGAGTGAGGTGGCAAGCTGGCTGAGAAGGAGGAACTAGCAATTCCACTGCTGAATTTCTAACAAAATGAAAGTAAAGAATACAAAGGAAAAAGAAAGAAAACCCAGTAGCCTCTGTATACAAAGTTAAAATTATGGCCATGTAATTTTTATAAAAATAGAATTGGAGTGCTCCAGAGCTTATAAATTTAGACAGGTTAGTAACAAATTCAAACTGTGCCTCTTAGCCCAATCAAGAACCTTCTTAAAGAAAATGAATTTAGGGTAATTCAAAGCAGACTCACCAATCTTCAGCTTGCAGAGACTTAACCTCGAGCTCAGAGAATGTGAGAGGCATCTGATCTCCCAGGGCCTGTATTCATGGGGTAGCTATTGGCAAAAATTCATCTGGGTGTGCATTTCCTTTTCAGGTCCTTTGCAGGGCCTGGCCTAAAACGGTCCAGGTCCACTCATCATTGTCCCATTTGGGTTGCTAAGAGTGTAGAGTTTGAAACTGTACAATCTACAACAGAGCTCTGAGCCAATGGCACTTTATTAAAGGGTCCATGATGCTTTCTAATGAAGTGAACCTCAGATCTTCCTCAGGCTCTGAGATGCCCCGCTTCCTCCAGGCCCTTTTTCATAAGGTTTGATATCTAAACAGTGTAGAGGTGCTACACAAAATACCAACAGGACTTGCTTCAAGGGCCAATGTTATCTCATTGAGATGGGGGTGTCTCTGGCTGGGTGAAATATGGGGCATCTCCTTTGACTAAGTGGTCATAAGATGGTCACCTGCCCACATTGGACAAGAGAGAGTGGTCTGGAGGTACAAAAATAAGTTGGGGGACTTTGTATAATTGAGTCAACTCTACCACACTGGGATTGGTCACCACAACAAGGTGAAACAAAGGTGGAGGACCTCTAGTTGGCTTACTATGATTAGGCAAGTGAATTTACAGTGTGCAGTTCACTATTCTGGAATCTAATATACGGAACTTACTACCCCTTTAGAATTGTAACAAACTGATTAATACTGATTAAAATAGAGTATGAGCCCAAATGAGTCATTTCTCACACAGTTCAGTCTCCTGGCGGTCCACTGTGGGATTTGAGCTCAGCCCTTCCATGATGCCCAGTTGAGACTTGATTCTGTCCCCTGTTGTGGCCCTTAGAGGCTCCAGCAGAAAGCTGGAGATCATGTTGGCCTCAGGCCTCCTAAGAACCTGGAACTAAGGCTAAGTTTGCCCCATTTCCTATCGTGTCCCCCAGTGCTTTGAAGAGTCACTAGCTGGGTCCAAGTCTGCACAGTGACATGTCTCTGCCTCTGATCTGGCAGTCCTGGATCTCGTTTCTAGTACCTGCTTGCCAGAGCTCATGCACCTGGCTTGTCTTCAGTTCTGTTTGGGGGAGTTTATGCTGGCTCCTGTTTACCCCACATGGCCCTTTCCTCCTTCTCTGGAAGCTTCCATCTGCCTTAGGTCTACTTCCGGATTGAGTGGAAGAACTTGCTTCTGTATCTTTGGGGCTTAATTTGTTATTGGCCCTTCTCAGCTATTTGGGGAGGGGGGACCATGGGGGAGAGCTGGGCATCTTGGTGACCTCTCTTAACTGGAAGAAACCCTTGTCTCTACTGTACAGTACAGTACTACAGGTTACAGAGGAAGATCTCTGAGGTGGAGAGTGTCCATAGGCCAGGTAAGGTAAGGGCTTGGTGTGCATCATATGTGAGAATTTGGGAGAAGGGCCTGGAAATTGCCTGTTCCTGTCTCTGAAGGCCATATGGAAGGGGGAATGAATCGCCTTGGTGTGCTTAGCCCCAGAGGCCAGTACCAGGAGGAGCAAGGGGTGCAAGGTGCAGAGAGGCACCTTTAGGGTCCAGCTCAGGCAAAATGCTCCTCATGAAAAGTGGGAGGAGCTGTGTCAGGAGGAGGTCCCTGAGGAGAGTGTGGATGGTGGCATTTTGTATATGCTCCAGGGGGAATTCACCGGTCTGTGTGTTACACTAGGGGGCGCTGAAGTCTCTGCCAACTCTCCAAGTGGTACACAGAGAAGTAAAGCCATGAGAACTTGAGGGGAGAGTACCAACAAGTGAGTGGTCTTGGGGAGAGGAATCTGGGAAGGTATGAAAGAAGACAGGTTACTGAAAGGGAGAGAGAAGGGCAGGGCCAGGGCTTTGGTGGGGCCTAGAGCCAGGACTATGGTGAGCACAGAGCAGAGCTTTTGGGGAGAGGGTGGTTTTTGGTGGTGGGGTGAATTGGAGCCCTCTGAGGGGCTTCACCAGCTGATGTGGGTCCTTGCCAGGCCTCTCCCAGCTCCCCTCTTCCTTCGGCCTGACCCATGGAGACTTTTGAAGATGACCCATGTGTGATTGTGTCAGTGGCAAGGACTTGACCCCTCAGGGGCTGAGAACAATCTCACTTCCTTTTAAGGGAAGGACCTCAGCACCCCCACTGGGATCAAACTCCTTTGGAGGAAGCAACCCCTTAAACCTGCTAGTTCCTCTCCTTCCTTTCCCTGACCCCAGTCTGGCCAGAGCATTTCCCACCCCTACTCCCTTTCCTGGATTGTACATTTTAAACAGGTGAAAAAAAGAGAAAATTTCAGTGTGTCTGGTGATGGTAGGGAGATGTGTGTGTGTATGTGTGTGTGTGTATGTGTGTGTGTGTGTGTGTGTGTGTGTAGGGGGGTGTCTTTCATTGGCTATTTCCAGAACCTCTTTCTTGTCAGAGACAAAATACAGGGTGAAGGCCAAGGAAAATCAGACACACACACACACACACACACACACACACACACACACATAAACACATGTGTACCGAGGGAGACAGAGCTGGGGGGTGAGAGGTGGGAAAAGGCAGAAAGAAAAATGTAAGACAGGAGAGAAAAGTAAGGGGAAAAAAGAGGAGACAGAGGCAGAGATAGGGAGAGAGAGGGAAGAGGGGAGACAGGGGAGGAACCAAGGGCTGTTTGGACGAATGGTGCTGCAGATGGGAAAACTGAGACTGGGAAGTTTGGACCCTTGATCAGGGTGATCCAGATCAGGATGTGTGTGTGTCATGGATGGGATTTGAACTCATGGCTTTGTCACTTTGAGACCAGTTATCTACTACATACACTAGTTCTTTATCGTTACTGTTGCGTTGTTTTGCTAAATAGAAAGACCTTACCTTCTGTAACCACAGCCCACCAGGGATTAGAGAGTACACAGGAAAGAGGGCAAATGGACAACTTGCATTGCCCCAAATGGCGACTGTCTTGGCACCAACAAAAGTGGATGAGAAGGGAAGTCAGTAGTTAGGGGGGGAATGTCTGCCACAAGTTTCTCTAATCAAGATCTGGTTTCCAAGATCTCCAAAGACCTGAATCTGATCTAGAAGAATGAGAGCCATTTCATGATGGTTAAAGGACATGGACAGGTGCTGCTCGAAAGAGGGAACTCAAGTTTGTAACAAGCATGAAAGAATGCTCCAAATCACTAATAATTAGAAAAATGTCAATTCAAATGACTACAAGTGGCTACCTCTTGCCCATGTGATTGGCAAAGATGACAAAAAAAGGAAAATGAAAAATGTTGGATGGACTGTGGGAAGAGGCCTACTTGTACATTGTTGGTGGAGCTATGTGCTAAGTAATGCCTACTGTGTGCCAGGCACTGTGGTAAGTAAGTGCTTCACAATTACTTTCTCATGTGATCCTCACAACCACCCTCAGAGGTTGGTACTATGAGGATCCCCATTTTACAGCTGAGGAAACTGAGGCAGATAGCAGTGAAGTGACGTGCTCAAGGTCACACATCCAGTAAGTGATGCAGCTAGGTGGTGCAGTGGATAGAGCACCAGCGCAGGAGTCAGGAGGACCTGAGTTCAAATCTCACCTCAGACACTTGACAGTCACCAGTTGTGTGGTGTTGGGCAAGTCACTTCACCCCAACTGCCTCATCCTGGGTCATCTCCAGTCATCCTGATGAATAGCTGGTCACTGGATTCAGATAGCTCTGGAGGAGAAGTGAGGCTGGTGACCTGCACAGCCCTCCCTCACTCAGAACAAAGTCAAGGGCAAGTTACATCATTGTTGCATTTCTGTGATGGTGTGGTCTTCTTTGGCAACGAGGGACGAACACACATGAGTTGGTGCACCTATTCTGGAAAGTCAGTAAATTGTGTATACCCTTGGATTCAGCAAAGGCAATTTACTAGGCCAAAGCTCCAAAGGGATCAAAGAATGGAAAGGAAAATGAACCAGATGAGCCAAAAACTTTAGAGCAGCATTTTTTTATAGTAGCACAAATCTGACAAATGAAGGGGCTTCCCTTCAATTGGGGAATGACTGAGAATATCCTGGAATATTATTGTGCCACAGGAAATGGTGAAATAGGTAGTTCGTGAGAAAGCTGAGGACTTCTGTGAGGTCACTGAAGGCCAGCTCCAATTCTATTTCTTCCCCTGACCCCCTAAAGCCTACCCTTCAAGGGCTTCTGGAAAAGCTGGGAGCCACAGTTGGTATGATCATTCCTCAAAGCATGTGGGCACAAGGGTGTCTGGGAAAATGGCTCTGGAAAGTCTGTCCCGTGGTGGAATGGCCATGGGCATCCATGTGGCCAGTGCCCAAGCGGTGCCCGGTGCCCGAAGCTCCTTTCCCGGTGGCTAAAGGCTTGTACGCTTGACTCTGAGGTTACGGGGAAGGCTCCGGGCTTGGGGCAGGAGAGAGCAGCGTCCCCTAGAACTGCCACACTTGTGCCCTCCATCACAGAAGGGGGGGTGGATGGAAAGGAGGAGGGAAACAGCTTGCTGCCCCAGAGAAAGTGCGGGCTCCGGGGGCCGGGGGCGGGGCGCCCATGGGGCCGTGGGCGGGGCCTGGGCTCCTGGCGGGAGGAGGCGGGAGAGGCTGAGGAGTCGGCCACTGAGCCCCGCCAGCGATCAGCCAGACGGCTCGGCCTGCGATCCCGAGGGAAGCCAGGGTGAGCGAGCCCAGGGTGAGCGAGCGGGCGGGCGGGAGGGTCGGGGGGCGGGGGGCCGCCCGGGGGCTGGGGCATCTTCCGCCTGCCCCAGCTCCTAGCTCCGCCCGATGCCCCCGGGCTCTGGCCAGCCTAGGCAGTTCGCCCCCATTCGTGGCTCTGTTGCCCGCCACCATGTCCCCCCATCCGTGACCCCCCCGTGTCCCCCCATCCATGGCCCTGGCCCCTCCATGCCCCCCCATCCATGTCCCCTCATCCGTGACCCCTCATGCCCCTCCATCTCCCCCACCCTATCTATGATGGTCCTGATCCCCCGCCTTGCTCCCTCCCACCTCCTGACTCCCACATGCTTACTCGAGGTCAGATACCAGTCTAGGCTCTGAGAACTTAGAAAGAAAAATGAAACTGGCCCCACTCTGGAGAAGTTTCCGCTGTGTCTCAGTCTCTCTCAGGAGGTTGCATCAGTCCTTGTGTTTCCAGACACACTCCCTTACACATGGACAGAATCATGTGCCTACAGCTCCGGGATGGGGGGAGCCTGGCACTGAAAGGGGGAAGCAGAGGTAGAGGGAACTCCTTTCTGTCCTCCAGCCCTATCCCAACCCCTACCTAGGCCCAGCCTCTCTCTCTTCCAGGATGGAACTCATGATGGGGGAATCTAGGATGAATGGCTTGGTCCCCAGGGGGCCCCCAGAGCCTGAGCAGTAAGTAATGGGCTGGGGCTGGGGAGGCCCACTTAGCCCGACCCAGAAATCGTCAGCCAATCCCCCTGTCCCTCCTCCAGATCCCAGGCTGAACTAGCCAGCTTCCTGGCCCGGCCCCCCCCAGGGAAGAAGGCAGTGCAGTTCTCTGATGTGAGTGGCCAGCCAATCCCCTTTGTGCCAAGTTCACCTTCTCCCTATCCATCTCAGCTCCTCTGGGTCTCAGTTTCTCTTCCTGTCCCACACTGCAGTTTGAAGGGAAGACCTCTCTGGGAATGTCAATGTTCAACCTCAGCAACGCCATCATGGGGAGTGGAATCCTAGGGCTGGCCTATGCCATGGCCAACACAGGCATCCTGTTCTTTCTGTGAGTCCAGCCTTTAGGCCTGGGGGCAGGGTGGGGAGGTCTTTGGGCAATGCACAGAGGGCTTCCCTACTGAGCCCAGCCCCATTTGCTGCCTCCCCCAGAGCCCTCCTGTTGTGCATGGCCCTCCTCTCAGCCTACTCCATCCACCTCCTGCTCACATGTGCTGGCTTTGTTGGTGAGTTCCTCCTTCCCCCTCTCCACCAAACAAACATGTTCCCTCTGTTCCTCTGCCTGTCCCTTGGACCATCCTGTCCTGCTCAGCTCCTGATCCCTGCCAATCCAATCCCTTCTATAGGAATCCGGGCATACGAGGAACTGGGGCGCAGGGCCTTTGGAACATCTGGAAAAGTAGCTGCAGCTGGAGTCATCTGCCTGCACAACATTGGGGGTGAGGCCATACAAAGTGTTGACAGGGAAATGGCAGGGAGAGGGGTCTGGGCTTGTGGAGCTGATGTGGCCCAAGGCTTAACCCTCACTCCTTTTAGCCATGTCCAGTTACCTCTACATCATCAAGTCAGAGCTGCCCTTGGTCATTGGGACTTTCCTTGGCTCCCAGGTTACTGACTCCAGGTGAGCATTCCACATGCACGCGCGCGCGCGCACACACACACACACACACACACACACACACACACACACACACTCGGGACTTCCCATTACTGATCTCTCTAACAAGCTCAGTTCTGTGCAGAGATGTCTTGTTCTCACCCCACATCTGCTTTAGCTCAGCTTTCAGTTGTGAATGTCCAGAGTCACATCAGTCTTTCTGTCCAGCAGTGAGTGACCAACTCACTTTGTTCCAACTGTCTCAGCTTAACTGTCAAGCTGGGAGTTTCTCACTAGCTACTCTTGCTAAGCCAGCTGTCCTGACTTCACTGTCAAGCTGTGACTGTCTTGGCCATGTGTGAACACCTGTTTTGGCCTGACTGTCCAGCTGGCCCAGTCAGGATGTCTGGCCACCTCCAAGTGACTGACCTTCTTGCTCAGGAACACTCCTACGCACTTGTTTTGACCTTGTCATACAGCCTTCTCTCAGACTGGGGGACAGGGGCAGCGGAGCAGGGGGAGCAGGGTCTCTCAGAAGCCTAGCCACCAGCCCAGGCTGGATCAACCCTTCTTTTCTGCAATATCACTGCCAAGTGGGCCCCAACCAAAAGAAGAGGAGGCCCCCACCTCCCCAGGCAAGCTTTGCCATTCTGGGCCACCTCCCAGGGCTATGGAGGCTTTTCCCAATGTACCTGACTGGTCGTGCTGGGCCACCTGTCTCAATTCGGCTGTTCTGCATCAGAATTCAGTGACCATCTGTTTTCAGTCATTTGACTGGCTGTTTTGGCCTGCCTGCTCAGCTGGGAAGGTTTTGCCCAGGGGTGTCAGTGGCGGAGAATGAATGGCTGTCTGACTCTGACTGACTAGGTGCAGGTTTCAGTTTGTTTTTGTGGGAGTGCTGCCTGAATCAGGACATCTGTCTGGGATCCCCAGGCTATCTCAGCCTCCCAGCCTGTCTCTTGCCCACCCCTGATGTCCTTTGCAGCCCCTGGTTCCTGGACGGTAATGTTCTCATCATCCTTGTCAGCATTGGCATCATCCTGCCCCTGGCCCTCATGAGACATCTGGGTGAGTCAGAGAAGAGAAACCGACCTCTCTGGGGGACGGAAAGGGATGGGAAGGAAGAGGGACTGGCTCTGAGGGCCCCAAATCTAACCCTCCCCCTGCACAGGGTACCTGGGCTACACCAGCGGCCTCTCCCTCACCTGCATGGCCTTCTTCCTTGCCTCTGTGAGTTTTGAGGGCCTCTGAGATTGGGGAGGGGGGTCGTCGGGATAGGAAGCCCACCCCATCTGTCTCTGCTCCCACCCCCTGCAGGTGATCTATAAGAAATTCTCCATCAAGTGCCCCTTTCCTGATGTCAACCGCACCATGGAGACTTTCAAGAGCCACAATGCCACCTGTGAAGTCCAGCTTTTCACCATTAACTCCCAGGTCAGACTGCCTTCCCTGCTCACCCTCCTTCCCCTAGCCACTCACCCAGCCAGCTGGGTGGCCCATTGCTGGGCACCTGGAAGATCATCCCCACCCCCATTCTAGTGAGGACCAAAGTGGGTTTGCAAAGGAGGCTGGGGAAGGTCCTTGTTGGTGTCTGTCCAGTTCCAAGAAGACCATTCACATTCAATAAGGGGACAGAATGGAGCTGGGGGAGCCCATTCTGGGGAAAGTCACAGGAAGGACATCGTGTCAGTCCTTCTGGTTCCAGCCCAGATTTCCCCCCAGACAGCTTACACCATCCCCATTCTGGCCTTTGCTTTTGTGTGCCATCCGGAAGTCCTCCCGATTTACACGGAGCTGCGCAGGTACAGAGGGATGCCAGAGTTGCATGCTGGGGAAGTCAGGCCAAGGCTTGGGATGATGGTGGGACCTGGACACTGGGGATTGAGGAGCCAGGGCAACAGAATGGATGGGGGGACCAGATGAAGCTTCAGAGGAATGCAGACGCATGACCTTTCTCTGTCCCCAGGCCATCACAGCGCCGGATGCAGGCCGTGGCTAACATGTCCATCGGGGCAATGTTTCTTATGTATGGACTGACAGCAACTTTCGGTTACCTCTCCTTCTTTGGTGAGAGAAAGAGGGAGTCTGAGACCTGGACTCAGGGCCAAGGGAAGTGGGGAGGCTTGCAGGTGGTGTCTGGCTTCCTGCCCTGGGTTGACATCTGTGTGTGTGTGTATGTGTGCACATACATATGCACATGTACACACGTGTGTGTGTGTGTGTTTGCCCACTTTCCCAGGCCATGTGGAGGCAGAGATGCTACATATGTACAGTCAGACAGACTTGCTGATCCTTTGTGTGAGACTAGCTGTGCTCATGGCTGTCACCCTCACCGTCCCTGTTGTCCTCTTCCCGGTGGGTGTGTGTCTGGGCAGGGAGGGTGGAGAAGGGCGTCAGACTCCTGTGGCCCTCCTTGACTCTTGCGTTATCTTCCTGCCTCTAGATCCGCCGAGCTATCCAGCAGCTCCTGTTCCCAACCAAGGCCTTCAGCTGGGCCCGGCATGGCACCATTGCCTTTGGGCTCCTCACCTTGGTCAACATTCTTGTCATATTTGTGCCCAACATCCGGGACATCTTTGGAGTCATTGGTCAGTCTCCCCTCTTTCCCCCGCCCCTCCCAACTGGTGCTCCCACAGGGCCACCATGATTGCCTTTCCTTCCTCCCAGGAGCCACCTCAGCCCCCAGTCTCATCTTCATCCTTCCCAGCATTTTCTACATCCGAATCATCCCAAGGGACCGCGAGCCCTTGGCTTCTCGCCCTAAGATCCAGGTGTGGGGGCAGAAGTACCTATCAAAGAGCGAGGATCAGGAAGGAGAGGCAGTGGGTGGGAGGAGGGAGGAGGATGAGAGCTGAGGCCCAGGGAAAGATGGGAAGAGCATGAGATGGAGCTCAGGCCTTTAGCTCTCCTTCCTGCCCCCACAGGCAGCCACCTTCGCGTCTCTGGGCATGGTAATCATGGCCATGAGCTTGGGTTTCATCTTCACTGACTGGGCTGTAACAGGCCAGAGCAAGGGGGCAGGCCACTGACCCAGAAGCCCAGCTGGACCCTCCCCCACCTTGGGACCACCATGTGCTGGCAGACGTGTTTGTGTGTTTGGGTGGTAGGGGGGCAGGATTGGAGGGAGGAGGCCTCCTGGGGCTGAGAACAATCGGCCTGCCTTCCAGAGGAAGGGCCAGGCTGGGCTGGGTTCCCTCTCCCTGCAGGGATCAAAGTCCCTGGGAGGAAGCAGCCCTGGAGGGGCAGACCCCAGGCCTGGTATCTGCAGACCCCTTCCTCTGATGGGGGGAAATTGACTTGTTGGCTTCATGTTTGAGAAAATGCAAAGAATAAAGAGAATTTGAGGATCCTGGCTGTTGTGTGGTTGTGTCTCTGAGGACCGAGATGTATGGGAGAGGATCCATGTGGCAAACTTCCTCATTCCCAGAATCCTAGAGTTGGCCTCCCACCTCTGCCTGCAGGCCTTCCAGGTCACTTGGAACAGCGCTGGGTTGGAGGAAATGCCTCCAGTGGCTGCTCCTGCCTCTGCCTTTGGCTTCTGGACCCTAAGTCATTTAGAATCCTCAAGAAGCCCAATTCTCTTGTCCCCTGGCCCCTTGATTCTCTAGGATGGCATAGACTCCAGGCTCTTGGCCAGTCAGGGTCTCTTCCGAAATATGATTCTTATGGTTTTGGGTCTGAACCTTCACAGCTACCATCCCTGTCCCCACATACCATATCCTGGATATCACAGCCCATACCGTACATACATGTGTGCATATATACACACGTACACAGCCTCACAGATACCACACCACATATCATACATGTATGCACACACATATACCACATCACAGACACTAGACCCCATACCATATGTGTGTATGTGCACGCACGTGCACACACACACACACACACACACACACACACACACACACTCACACAGTGGATTTCTAGTAAGTGAGTTTCCAGCCCCACCCCCACATATTCCTTTGCTGGTTCTCTGTCCAACTGGGTCTCTCCCATCTGAAGTCCAGTGTAGTCACTCTAACCCCAGACCTTTCTTTTTTTTTTATTTTAAATAAATTTATTTAACTTTTTACATTCATTTTCACAAGATTTTGGGTTCCAAAATTTTCTCCCCATTTGT
>CM053775.1:559209-575561 GCA_028658325.1 Potorous gilbertii
GAAATATAGTTAGTCTTACACAACACGACTATTATGGAAGTCACTTGCAAAACTACACAGATATGGCCTATATTGAATTGCCTGCCTTCCCAAAGGGAATGGGTGGGGAGGGAGGGATGGGGAGAAGTTGGAACTCAAAGTTTTAGGAACAACTGTTGAGTACTGTTCTTGCTACTAGGAAATAAGAAATACAGGCAATGGGGAATAGAAAGTTATCTGGCCCTACAGGACAAAAGAGAAGATGGGGACAAGGGAAGGGAGGGATCATAGAAGAGAGGACAGATTGGTGATAGGGGAAATTAGAATGCTCGGTGTATTGGGGTGGGAGGAGGGGACAAATGGGGAGAAAATTTGGAACCCAAAATTTTGTGAAAATGAATGTAGAAAGTTAAATAAATTTATATTAAAAAAATTAATTATAAAGAAAGGCTAAGTCTGTGATCACTCCAACACTCTGCACCACATATTGCCTTTGTCACTCTCACATCTTGTCTGTCTCTTCTGTTTATAATCACATAGTCTATTAGATGCTAATGGTTGGTGTGAGGGTGCATCCATGAAGTTTTATTGTGTTTAGGTAAATGGAAGACAGTGTTGGTGATGAGAAGGTCATGTGATGCAAAAGTCTTCAGCAGGAAATGACCATTGCTCTTGTTGTTTTCATTCCTCCCTAAGACTCCCTGCCAAGTCTAGTAGTCTGAGCCTACTCTAGTATTAAAGTCACCCAGAATTATAAGCTTGTCTTCTTTTGGCGCATTGATGATAAGGATCTCTAGGTCATCATAAAATTTTTCTTTGACCTCATTAGGGTTCATCATGGTGGGAGCATAGGTGCTGATGATGGTGGCATGGTATTTTCCTGCAAGTGACAGTCACATTGTCATGAGCCTGTCATTCACTCCTTTTGGCAGGCATACCAGCTTGCTAACTGTATATAATACATATCTATAGGAAGCCCAGGGGCATGTGCTGGGCTTTCAGTCAGGAAAATGTTCAACTCCAAAGTGACCTCAGACATTTACTTCCTCAATCTGTTGCCCCTAGTATTGTTGTGAGGATCAAATGAGATACTATTTGTAAAGCTCTCTGCAAACCCTAAAACACTACATAAATGTGTGCTACTTACTATTATTCATCTGCAGTCTGTTGGCTCAACACAAATGTAATTTCAGAAATAAGACTGAAAGTCTTCTTATTAAAAGCACAGACATTGCCAGAACCCAAAGTAGTTGACTAACGGAAAACCTGCAACGAACTTTAGGTAGAGACAATGTCAGTTTCTGTTGGTTTTCTCAGTCGTAGGATGAGAAAACCATGAACCCCAGTCAGTCAAGGTTAAGTTCTTAATAGGAAGAAATTATGTGCTGCCCTCGTACTCAACTTCGACCAATCTGAAAGTACTGGCAAAAGGGAACTTCCTTGGATGTGAATTTTTGATTTTGACTTATTTCAATTTTAAAGTACCCCAGCTCTTGACATTTTTCTCTTGTAGATGGCAATGGCACGTCTCTATGGTCAAGACTGAGAACTCAAAGAAATGGAAATAAGAGACTATGTCAGCTCTTCTCTCCCCATGTAGAGATCTCAGGTGACTGCCTGTAAAATCCAACCAATCCTTTATTTGCTCATATGCGTTGTGGAATTTAACATATGACCAAAGGGTTGTTGGCATCAGACTGCTATGGAATGGATGATGATGATTTGATAATGATATGTATTTTGCCACACAGATCTTATTTTCTTCATGCAGCAAAGCAAACTTTTCTTACTTGTCCTACCTGCTAGTCACATGATGTTGAGAAATAGGGTATAAAAATGAAACAGCAGCCTCCCATACAACTTTGTGTATGAGAAAGTTTTCAAGTGTTCTAAGACAACGGCATTGTGTAGCCAAGGCTTTCATTCTTAAACCACTGAGGAAAAAGAATGAGCCATGAAAAAGACCTCACCAGATGCCCCAGGCCATGACCTTCAACCTTAGAGTCACAGGTAAAAGTAAACTCAAAGGCTTCTTGTCTTGGTACTTTCTTTCCTGCCCAAGAACAAGATAAAAAACAATATTTTCTCCATAACCTTGGAGATATTTTTGATAATGATGTACTTTTTTAATAGTATGTTATTTTTTCTCCAATTGTACAGTAAGAAAATTTTCAGCATTCATTTCTATAAGATTTTGAATTCCAAATTTTTCTCCATCCCTCCCTCCCATCTTCAGCAAATGGTAGGCAGCTTGATATAATTTATACATGTGCTATCATGTAAAAATATTTCCATGTTAGTTACAGTTGTGAAAGAAGAAACAGATCAAAAGAAAAAAAGCCACGGACCTCAAAGATATTAAACCACTTTGTTCATCATAACATGAACCTTTTGCTTTTGTAACTTTACTACATAATGCCATTGTTATTTTTGTGAATGTTCATTATGAAAATTGTTCTTGCTTCACCTGGCAAAGGAAAATGCCAACAACTTCTACAGGCCCACGACAGAGCCCTGAGGGACACCTGTGATTAGAGGGTATGATCTGGAGGAGGAGTCAGCCAAAGAGACTGAGGAAGAGTGGTCAGAGAGGGAGGAGGGGGGCCAGGAGAGAGAGGGGAGTCCCATAAACCCAGAGAGAAGAGAGGATCAAGGAGCAGAGAGTGACCCACAGTGTCAGAGGCCAAAGAAAATGAGGATGGACAAAAGGTCACTGGATTTGACAACTTTGGAAAGAACAGTTTTGGGGGAAAGGAAAAGTCAGATTTAGAAGAGAGTGAAGGCCTTGAGTACAGACAAACTTTCCTAGGACTTTAGCTGAAAAGGCCCAAACAGACATAGGATATGATGGCATGTTTGTGGGCAGTAGGGAAGGAATCAGGAGACAGGTGAACGTAAAAGTGGGGATGACAGAAAGGGGCATCCCTTGTGCTGGTAGAGGGCAGACACTGGTGAAGGAGGAGAGAGGGGCGGAAAGCACCAGAATTATGGGAGATGAGGAAGAGGGGATAGTGACAAATGGCCATTTTTTCTGTCAAATATGAGGCCAGGTCCTCAGCTGAGGGGAAAGGTTGGGGGAGGGAGAAGGTGCAATCAGTACTGGGGGGAGGAGGGGATGGCCAGGGAGGATGCATCATCAGCAGGCTAAGGATGATTTTCCATTCTTATATCTGCTTTTTAATTTGTTGAATTTGCTCTATTTTTGTGTTCTTCCTTTGTCCATATTACGCTAGTGAGCTTCATGTAATACCCACTCCCCTCTCCCTTCCATGTTTGTATATCCTTCTGCACCCATCGTGAGAAACAACGAGTTCCTTCCGCCTTTCTACACTTTGTTCCTTTTCTCCTCCCTTTTTTCCCCTCTCAGAACAGTTCCTGTCTTTCTTATTTAACTCTATTTAGACTGTTGAGGGATGTCTGTCTCTTCTCTACCTGTATAAATCTTCCTATGAGGAAAAAACAGAAATAATTGATTGTGAAACGGATGACCTCACCCATAAAACTGAGGAGGTCGGCAGAATGCCTTTAGAAAATGGTTTGTTCATCAAAAGCTTAACATAGAGTTGAGATGAAGGGCTGGGATGGAATTTCCTATGCCTCAAATAAATCCATAGTATCACAGGTGCCCATGATGATTTCTGCTGAGATGAGCAAAATCTAGCCATGATTAAAAAAGATTATCAGGGAAACTCTATTATGCTTAAAGGCAACACAGGTAATTAAACAATATCAATATTAAACATATATGCACTGAATGAGTCGTATGGGTTGGTCTGGAGTCAGGAAGACCTGAGTTCAAATTCGACTTTAGGCACTTACTGGCTGTGTGACCCTGGGCAAGTCAATTCACCCTGTTTGCCTCAGTTTCCTCATCTGTCAAATGAGCTGGAGAAGGAAATGGCAAAGCCCTCCAGTATGTCTGCCAAGGAAAGCCCAAGTGGGGTCCCAGAGCATCAGATCTGACTGAAATGACTGAATAACAGCAAATGTTCCCGGTGCTGTGCTAAGTGCTCAGAGTGCAGAGAAAGGCAGGTACTTTCTAATTTGTTGAATTTGCTGTATTTGTGTGTTCTTCACAGGAGAGCATTCAAATGGGAGAGGCAACATGCATGCAACTATATATGAACAGGGTATGTGGTGTTTTCTGAAGAGGGCCAATGATATCACAGGTGATGTCTTGACTCATGCATAAGTTGAAGTGAGTCAGAGCTGCACAAAGTCAAAAGGTCCTTTTGCAGGATTAAAGACAGGATGCCTGCAGAGCATGACCTTAGTGTCTTTCATGACTGACAGTTTGAAGCTCCACGGTGCCTGCTTCCGCCATCTTCATTGGACAAATTGTTCTCATCTAGTCATTCCACCAGGGGAAGTCTTCATGTATTTGGGGTAAATATCCCTTAACTCACTAATGCGTTTGAGGCCTGTTACCCTCAAACTGCTTTAGCCCATCTGCAGAGATGGTTTACAGGAGTGTGGCTACTGAACATACTACAGTTTCCTGGAACCACACGTGAGAAAGAGTTGGGTCCCAAGTGGACACCAAAGGTGCATGAGCAGCCCTCCCATCAGAGGGGCTCATCCTCCTGGAATACCCATACACCCCTACTAAAATAATTTTAAACCACAAACCCCTAGACTTGACCACCCTTCCCCTCTTCATGCCAGCCCAGATCCTGACCATCCAAGTCCTACTGATTGAATAGATCTGACTTTGCCATATGCAGCCCTTGATTGTCACGATTCCTCAGCTTGGAACTCAGAGCCCTCTGTAGTCTGGTTCCAATCTACTGCTCCCGTGTAGCCGCCCTTGCTTACAAGCTTTCCTTCAAGGTTTGGCTCAGATGCCACTTTCTCCGAGACCTCCCTCTCCCCCAAGATGTCTGTTCAGCAAGGTGGGACCTCAGTGAGGACCACTTTTGCTACTTATTAGTTGTGTGACCCTGGGTAAGTTCCTTAACTTCTCTGGACTTCAGTTTCCTCTGTAAAATGGGATAAATAATAGTACCTAGCTCACAGAGTTGCAGTGAGGCCCCAATGAGCTAACATAGGTGCTAGAGAAATTCATGCCTATGCTGTGAACTCCAATAGAATGTGAGGTTCTGCTGGGCAAGAACCATTCTCTTTTTGTCTTTGTGTCAGCAGCCCCTCCTGCTGGGCCTGAATCCAGATCGAGGTTTCATTAATCCACCTGCAATTATTCTTCAGAGGGAATGTGTGGATAAGCTTGGAGCTGCCAAGAGTTGGTGTAGATGGGCTAATGTGCCCCAAATGATGACTTGTGTAGACCTAGTAATAAGCCACCTCCACCCCAGAGGGTGTGTGTAGATGAGCTGTTATGTAGACTAGTCAATATCCAAATGGTACAGAGGGAACAGTACCCCAAAAGGGAGAGGAGAGACAGGTTAAAATGTCACTAGTGACAATGCAGATGGACTTAATACTCCATGAAGGTTAGCAGTGCTGTTGTTTAGTCAGGTCAGACATTCAGTGACACCATTTGGGGTTTTCTGGGCAGAGACACTGGAGTGATTTTCCATTTTCTTCTCCAGATCATTTTACATATGAGGAAACTGAGATAGGTGAGGTGACTTGCTCAGGGTCTTCCTGACTCTGGGCCTGGTGGTCTGTGCACTGCAGTGCTACCTAGCTGTCACACAACAGGGACAGTGCAGTAAGATTTAATATACTGTGAGACAGTAGACTTAGCTAAAACCACATAGTGGATGGTATAGCTGGCTTTCCATACCACTGGTAACAGTGTAGACAGGCTACATCTGACATGGGACTGTGTGGAGGAGTTAATATGACTCGATGGTGCGGATAGGTTGCCCTTTTCTGAGGAGGATTGGAGGGACAGGAAAAGGAGGGGCTGGCCAGGTGAGGCCCCGCCCCAGACCCGGGAGGGGGAGGGGCAGACCAGGTGTGGCCCTCCCTCAAGAGCCAGGTGCGGCCCCGCCCCAGACCCGCGGCGCATCCCAGGGCTAGTGGGAGTCGGAGTCCGAGCGCGAGTGCACGCCGAGCCGGCCGGGGGGCCTTCACTCCTGCAGATGGCCCAACGGGGCCCCGCCCGAGAACACCGACCCCCCGGGGGGTGGTCTCTGCCAAAGTAAGGGACTGAGGCGGGAGCGAAGGAAGGGGAAGGGGAGAGGAGGGGACGGACTCTGCTGGGCCCTGGCGCTTCGCTTTCCGGCAGCGTAGACTCGAAGAGGACTCGAACCTGGAGTTGCGGGGAGGGAAGCGGACGGGGGGCGGGGCCCCGAACTCTCGCGGAGGGAGGGGGGTTGGGAAGAGCTGCGCCGTTCCTCTCGCCCCCTCCTCCGCTCTCGCTAGGAGGGCGGGGCCGGCGCCTGCGCAGAGTCCAATCTTGCCCGGAGGCTGACGGAGGAGCGCCTGAAGGGGCTCGGAACCGGAGCGGAGCCGACTTGGGGCGGGGGCTGAGAAGTGGGGGAGGGAGGCGAAAGGCGGGAGGCGGAGGGGCCCCAGGCCCCGCCCCCAAAGGTGAGGCCCGTGGAGGGGGAGGGCGTGGGCTAGCTTGAGGGATGGGTCTGGAGCGAGTTTCCATGTCAACGGCGAGGCGATGACTGCCATTACAGGGCGGATGCGCTTGTCAGGAGCTTGGCACCCCACACCCATCCCAACTACCGAGAGGGGGCGGGGACGCGGGCGGGATAGAGCGCATGCGCTCTGGTTGGTCTCCCCCCCCCCCCCCCCCCCTCCGCTAAGTGGCCGAGCAGCTTCCTTCCTCTCTCTGCTCAATCTAGTCCCAGGCTGCCTTGGGTAGACTCCTTGGAGAAAGTGGCCAAGCCGGGCATGGCCGCCGTTTGGCAGCAGGTGCTGGCCGTGGATGCAAGGTGAGGCCCTTCATTGCTTTGCATGCCTCTGCCCTATTTCCTCTCCCATTCTCCTTCCCCATCCTCTACTGGGCTCCAGCCTCCCCACTTCTCCCCGCCATGCCTCCCATTTCTTGATGCCCCCAAAGGGCCCCAACTCTTCCCCATCCCCATGCCCTTGCTGGGCCTCTCTAGCCCTGGACTACCCTCTCCTGCTGTTGTATACTGGTGCCACCCCCAGGACCTCCCCCCCTTGACCTCTCCATATGCTGACTGGAACCCCCAGCCTCCTGCTAGCCCAGTGTCCTCATTGTCAGGGATGGACCCAACTCTGGCTTCTTCCCCTCCCTGGTCCTAGACATTGGTCGCCTCTGCCCCCCCAGAGGACAGCACATACTGGTCTCCTTTCCCTAGCCTTATTAACCTCCCTCCCCCCCAGGTACAACGCATACCGCACACCCACCTTCCCACAGTTCCGAACACAGTACATCCGGCGCCGGAGTCAACTGCTGAGAGAAAATGCCAAAGCAGGGCATGAGCCTACCGTTCGCAGGCAGTACCTAAAGCTGAGGGCCCAGCTGCTGGGCCAGCGCTATGGGCCTCTGTCGGAGCCTGGGAGCTTCCGAGCCTACAGCAACAGTGTTGTCCGAAGCAGTCGCACCACACTGGACCGAATGGAGGTGGGTCTGTTAGGACTCTGCTGCCTGTTTCCCTAGCTCCCAGAATCCATAGCCTTAGCCTTGAACTATTTAAGGTGATTTTCTGCTCCCAGAATGGGGTCCCTTAAGGCTTTGCAAGGATCCCCAATGCTGAGGGTTGAAGATGAATCCCTCTGCCTCATAGGACTTTGACGAGGACCCCCGGTCCCTAGGGGCCCGAGGACACCGCCGCTCGGTCAGCCGTGGATCCTACCAGTTGCAGGCCCAGATGAATCGGGTCATCTATGATGAGCGGTGAGGGAACAGGGTTGGGGGGATCGCCTTTTTGAGTGTGGATGGGGTCGCTTTTTCTGGTCCTCATACTCTGTTTCCTCTGACCCTGCTTTCTATCATCAGGACACCAGGCAGCGTCGTGCCCACGTCAGTGGCAGAGGCCAGCCGCGCCATGGCTGGGGACACTTCACTGAGTGAAAACTATGCTTTTGCTGGGATGTACCATGTCTTTGACCAGCATGTGGATGAGGCTGGTGAGAGCCAGTGGGAGGGAGCTTAGTAAATCTTTGTGGCACTTCGGGCACATCATTTCTCTCTTAAGCCAGTGCCTAGCACACAAGCAGGTTTTTACTAAATGCTTCTTCCCTCCCCCTCCCTCTCCATCTAGAATACTGAAAGAAAGATGGATTTTAGACAGCCTCTGTGTAGGCCATCACTCAACAATGCCAGCTTTGGGCACTGAAAATGCTCACGGAGTCAGATCTTCCCAATTCTTCAACAGCTGCTTTGCTCCTCTAGTAAAAATCTAGTGACTGGTTCATTGCCTGATATTCCTTGCTTGGGAAATAAATGTCTTCTTCATTCCTCCAGTTCCCAAGGTCCAGTTTGCCAATGATGACCGCCACCTGCTAGCCTGTTGCTCCCTGGATGGCAGCATCTCTGTGTGCCAGCTGGTACCTGCCCCCCCTGTGGTCCTGCGTGTGCTTCGTGGGCACTCACGTGGCGTGTCTGACTTTGCCTGGTCCCTGTCCAATGATGTCCTCGTGTCCACGTCACTGGATGCCACCATGCGCATCTGGGCCACCGAAGATGGCCGCTGCATCCGTGAGATCCCTGACCCAGATGGGGCTGAACTGCTATGCTGTACCTTCCAGCCAGTCAACAATAATCTCACTGTGGTGAGGTCCCCTGCACTGCTCCTGCTCAATCTTTTGTCCTGCCTCCCACTTTCCCTGGCCCGTTTTGCAGGTCAAAAGAACCTATTGGCTTTTTTATGTAGAGAGAAGGTAGCTATGCTCTCTGCTCTGGCCCTGACTTCCAAGGGCTTTAGAACCCCCTTCATGGAAGAATAACCTTCTGGGAACTTATTTCGTGTTGTGCCTCCTGCTCCATGGCCAACAGAGGGTTACAACCCTGTTTCCAGAGCCCCAGAGTCTCTGATAGTGCATCCCAACTATTTCCTGTGATCCCACTGAGTCCAAGGGCTCTGCTGTGGGATTTCCTTTGCCATACAGATCTGGGGAATGTCTGTGGCTGGGTGTGCCCCAGGGCTATTCATCCTCCCCCTCCCAAGTCAGGAGAAACTCTGGGGGATTCCCCAACAGGTGGGCAATGGGAAGCACAACGTGCATGTGATGAACATCTCTACGGGCAAGAAGGTGAAGGGTGGCTCCAGTAAGCTGACCGGCCGTGTGCTGGCCCTGTCCTTTGATTCACCTGGACACATCTTATGGGCTGGGGATGATCGTGGCAGTGTCTTCTCCTTCCTTTTTGACATGGCTACAGGTAAGAGGAGGGGAGCAACTCTGGTGGAGTGGTTGCCACAGAACAGAGAGTCAGGAGGCTCTTTGCCCACACAGGGAAGCTGACCAAGGCCAAGCGGTTGGTAGTACATGAAGGCAGCTCCATCACCAGTATCAGCGCACGGTCCTGGATCAGCCGGGAAGCCCGTGACCCCTCTCTGCTCATCAACGCCTGCATCAACAAACTCCTCCTTTACCGGTGAGGGACGGCCCCTTCTGTCGGGGCCTTTTTCCCTGCTAGTCCCCTGATAGATGGGGAGTTAAGTCTTAGGATGAGCTCTGGAAAGAGACTGTGAAGGCCAACCCTAGCCACCCACCCTGCCTCTCTCCTCCAGGGTGGTGGATAATGAGGGCACTCTGCAGCTGAAGAGGAGCTTCCCAATTGAACAGAGCCTGCACCCTATTCGAAGCATCTTCTGTCCCCTCATGTCCTTCCGCCAGGGAGCCTGTGTAGGTGAGTCAGGGCTTTGGAGAAGACTGGAGAGAGGGTGGGGACAAGAACTCTGCCTTTCAGTCTTCTTTCTCTCACTCCATTCCCCCTCTCCACCTGCTCTCAGTTACAGGCAGTGAGGACATGTGTGTCTATTTCTTTGATGTGGAAAGGGCCACCAGGGCCATTGTCAACAAACTGCAGGGCCACAGTGCTGCTGTGCTGGATGTCAGTTTTAACTGTGATGAGAGCCTTCTGGCCTCCAGCGATGCCGGTGGGATGGTCATTGTGTGGCGGCGGGAACAAAAGTAGCTCTCACCTACCCTGAAGCCTCCTGGGCCTGGTCTCAGTGAACTGAGGATGTGCATAGCAATAGTGGGGAGGAGTGGGGAGGACCAGGATGAGCTACCATAGGCATAGACCTTTGTAAATAATAAAAATCCATGTCTGGTGACCACTGTGCCTTCCTATATCCCCACTTCTGGTTAGGGGACGTGACCTAAGCAGATGAGGCCTACTCTTGCTCTCTTCCCAACAGTCCCCCCCAAGGGCCTACCCTGCAAGAGGAAGCAAAGCAGCGAGACAAAGACTAGATAACCACTGTATTATAAGCTGAGAAACAACTCCAGAAAAAACTCTTGAAAGCAAACTGTTGATGAGTTGAACATAATGTCTCAGGGAAAAAGAATGGATCTGCTTCCCAAGCGTTCCCTGCAGAAGACTGAAAACTGTCCTGAAAACACGTGAACTCAACTTAAGTGCAAACTGGGAGGGGGGTGGGGGTGAAGGCCTAGGACAGGTAAACTCTGGTTACCCGCTGCAGCCAAAGGGAAATGGTGGTGGCATGGGGGGCAGTAACTTTCCTGCCCTATGAGATAGGTCGTCTTTGCTTCCCCTTCAAACTGGTCGGGAGCCATTGTCCTGGCCCACACCTTTGTCCTGGGTTGTCGGGAAAACGAAGATGACAGGTACTAGAAGAGGTACTTCCGGCAGGATTCGGTTCCACATTTACACTTAATCCGCACCCACTTCTTGGGACAGCCTGCGAGACCAGCCAGACCAAAGTTAGAGTCCATATGTGTGCTTTCCACATCTAGTGGGTCCACTGTGAAAAGAGTGCTTGGTTAAGGGAGGCAGGGCCCAGATGTCCTTGACGTGTCCTTGACGTGTCCACCTCCTGGGCTCTGCTCAGCAGATTTCCATCTCCCCTCTTCACAGTGAGGGGTGGGGGCATCTCCCTAAGCCCTTGACCCTCTTCCCTCCTCCCCAAATATCAAAATCCTACCATGATCCCTGAAGGCAAATCTAGGTCTCAAACTCAATGATACCCCATCATACCTGATGCTACCACCAACCCCTTCCCCCCAAGTAATTCTGCTCCCCCCCCCCAACACCTGCAGAACCTTGCATGTTGTAGTCAAAGGTTAACTCCTCGCCTGCCCAGATAGTTCGAGTGGCAAAAAAGGCAATTCGTGGTAGGCGCTCGTCCACATTATCAATGAAGACATTGTAGACCTGGAGGTTGGGGCTACACTGCCCAGAGGAAAGAGGGGGCAAAGGTCACCATGGAGGAGATAGAACAGAAGGGCCAGCGTGAACCCACCCTTGCCCCCAGCCACCTACGCTGTGGTTGACAAAGTGGGAGACATTCCCGTAGTTTCCTGCATCCACTGTATAGACGTCCTCCACGTAGTCCAAATCAAAAAGGTAGGTGGTCCCCTTCTTGTCATAGATCTTTCCTCGCCGCTCTGCCTCCTTAGAGGTGATGATCTGAGGGTTCAAGACTCAAATGACTATCATTTCTGTAGCAGATTAGGTGATCTCGTGTGCCCCCCAAGGTAACCCCATGAGGGTCTGAGACTCATAGGGAGAAGTGGAAGGATTTGGACAGGATAGGTTTTCCCTCTTACACATCCCTAGGGGGCATCCCGAAGCAGTGTTTTCCTCCATTTCCTGATCATTTGAAAGGTCATCCTTTCATTTGGCCAAAATCTGCCTCCCTGGATGCATCCCCCCGACCCCCCCACACGTCCTAGTGTTGCCTCTTACAGCCTGGCACACATGATGACTGCCAAGGCACAAGGGTAACTTTTCTTCCTTTGATTCCAGTTCCCCCGCCCTAGCCTGCTCTTAGAACCCGCCTCTAGTGAGCCCATCAAAGAGGCCCAAGTCTTCCACCTTTCGCTCACCAAGAAAGTCCTTTCTAGGCCAGACACTGTCCAGCCCACACCCTCACTCCCTTCTGTTACGAGTACCTTTTTATGCTCACATCTCATGGGTTTTACAGCCATGAGAAAAACAGGGTAGGAAAACGAGGTAGAAAAGAGACTAACCTTGAGTCACACAGGATGCTGGGAGATCAAGGAAATCCATGTTGCCTAAATCAGGGGGTTGGCCATCTTTTCAATATGCAGTACCCATGTCATTGAATGGTAGAAGTGGAAGGGGGCTTAGAGAGATCATCCAGTTTAAACACAACCCCTATCCCCAACCTCCTGAGAAGAGAAACTGAGGCCCAGAAAAGAAGATCACAAAATGAGTTGGGGAGGCCAAGTGAGCTCTGTGTGACTCCACAAAGGTTGGCCAGGTCCCAGATTGGACAGAGACGAAAGAAAGCTCAGAGATCTAGTAAAGCTCATCCTCGTGTTCTGGAGCCTTGCCAAAGGCTAGTCATGGAGCTTGTAAGAAACCGGGCCGGGCCTCCAGAGTCTAGCCCATCGTTCTGTGTGAGTGATCATGTCCCTCAAACCCAAGCTGAAGCAAATTCTTCATCCTATCCCAGCCAAGAAGTCACTGACTCTACCCCCCCTTCAGTGGGCAACTGAGGCCCAGAGATCACCCAAATGGCTAAACTGGCAGGCAAGCGGGTCTCTTGGGACTTTATCTGGAACCCAAGGCTAGAAAAGGGCTTAAAGATCCTCCATTGATGTTACTGCTGGGAAGACTTAAGTCTCTCCAAGAAAGCAATGCATCCAGGGTCATCCAGAAAGTTTGGAGGGTCCACATATCTGTAAGACTGTTTCCAAATCTGGGGCTCCCAACCTTTCAGACTTGCTGAACCCTCTCCATCAAATGTCAGATGGAAGATGTAGGAGAGGACTTAGAACCCCTTGATTCTGAGCCCACTGCTGAACAGATAAAGGGGTAACTAAAACCCAGAGAGGGAAAATCCCCCAGGGATCTAGGGGGTAAGGGGAGAGGTAGATATCAGAATGACTGCTCGTCAGCAAGAAGTTAATTCTTGAGAGTGGAGGCTCAGTGCTAGTCTGGCTTAGGGAACTTCTTGTCAAAAACTGTTCACATGGGATACATATTATATTCAAGAAAGGAAGACAGAAGTCAAGAAACCAGAAACAACTTGTCCAGGGTCACACAGAGAACCCATGCCCATCCTCAGTGTCAACAATAGCCTTACCTCGCCCACGTACTCCATGACAAAGCTGTGGCTGCGAATCTTCTGGAGGGTGCGGACACCCCAGCCTCGCCCATCTTCTGTGCGGAAGATGCACAGGTTGTAAGAGATGCCCCTCTGCACCACGCGGTTGGGACAGTCACTGCTACAGCGGCAGCGGGAGTTACACTCATAGATAGGCTGGCCAGCTTTCACCCGCACCTGACCTTGGTTATTATAGGCAAACTTGGTCATGGATACACCTGGACAGCAGCCCTTGGCTGGCGCGCCCAGACAGTCTCTACACTCACAGCCGACAGCCCTGTGGTTGAGGATGATGCCTTTGCCCACCTTGTAATCGTTGATGTATGTGAAGTTCCAAGGGGGTTCATCTAAGTCCACTTCATTTTCCACTGAGATGCTACCTTTATGAGTCCGTTTGGCATTCAGCTCCCTCTCCCAACGCTGCAGGGCCTTGCGCTGCTGGGCCTTCTGCACCAGGAAATTTACCAGGGCTGCATCCAGGCGTCTACGGGCCCTGGGCCGCCTTCCACTCCGGCGAAATAACTCATTCTCCAGGTCTCGGTGGAACTGCTTCAGGGTCACAGCACACCTCAAGTTGTGGCGTGGCTCCCATGTGTTCTGAGAATGTGGGTAACCTCTCCACTTGACAAGGTAGTACTCTTTCTCCTGGAGGGTGAGCCAGAGAACAGCATGTGGGAGATGCCTTCGAGGCCCCCCCTCCCATCCAGATCCCTCTAAGGCCTAGAGTAAGCTAGGAAGGAACAAGACACCTGACCCTTTGACCATGCTGCCCCTGCCCTGGGGGACTTACCTTGATTTTCTTATAGTTGCACAGGTAGTCCACGTCAAAGAAACACAGATTATTTTGAGAGATGCCAAGTTCAGGGCAGGTGGTCTTGGCCAGGCGGCACAAGTCCTGTAGTTGTCTCCATGAAGACTTGCCACACACACTGCAGTCTGTAAGGTCCAAGAGAAGCTGTGAGGGGGTGCTCTGGGCCAAGGCTAATCCCTCCTCAGAACAAGAAACAACTGAAGGAAGAACAAGGGAAGAGGAGTGCCCCAGCTGCACCCCTGCCCCCAACACAGTGCTACAGGAAAAGGAAATGAAGGTCCTGGACTCAGAGCACCTGGTTTCAAGTCAGAGGACTCTGGAATTCAGTAGACTCACATTGTAAACTGAAGGGTTCTCCAAAGGCCTTGCCATCTGAGAACATTCGGAACCCTCAGGGTTCCCCTCACTGAGCTCAGCCCCTCTCGGATCATCTCTTCAACCCAAACTGTGAGAGAGGCTTCTTCCTTCCTCTCTGCTGAGATCTCCCTGTCAGTGACCTGCTCTTGCTTTTGTTCCCCACCCCCCCACCCCCATTCCTATCAAACACTGCTGTCAAACACACTGCCCCCTTTTCTACCATAGTTCCTGCCTGGAATCCCACTCCATCTCTCCCTTAGTCCTGCCCATTTTCTGTCCCATCAAACTGCTCTCCCCTTTATCTCAGGCTTCCCCTCAGAGCCCCCATTCCTACCACACATGTCCCCCAAAGTCCCTCCATTTCTTCAGATATTTTTGACTCTAAACCCTGCTCTACTGCTCAGACATCTCTCCTGCAGAGTCTGGCCCATTCCTCTCACACATATATACCTTTAAACCATCCCTCCTTTTTGTCAGATATTTCTCTTCAGAGCTCCCCATTCCTATCATATGTATCCCCTCTGAACCCCCCATTTTTGGCAGCCACTTCCTGCTCCAAGCCCCACCCCATTTCTCCTAGCCATCTTTCCCTTAGAGTCCTGCCCGTAAATGGCCAGACGTCCCAGAAAAAGGACCTGCCTATTTGTCAGATTTCTTCCCTTCACAGTCCCCCTACTCTATCAAACATCTCAACCTTAGAGTCCTCGAGGTTTGTTCCATGTCCCCTCTGAGCTCCATTCCTGTCACACAGCTCTCTTCATGGCTCAGAATTTCTGTCAGGCACTTCCTGCTGCAAGCCCTACCCATTCCTCTCAGACAACTTTCCCTCAATCATGCCCATTTCTGTCTGACAGCTCCCCTCCAACTGTTCCCCTTTTCGACCAAACATGCCTTCCAAGCACTCCCTTTTATGTCCCACATCTCCTCAGAGCATCCCATTTCTACCAAATCTTCCAATTCCTGTCAGGCACTTTCTGCTCAAACCCACGCCCCTTCCCACTGAGACATCTCCTTAGAGCCCCCATTCCTGCCAGACACCTCTGCCTTACAGGCCCTCAGGTACTTGCTGATCAATGCCCCACCCATTCCTGCTGCTCCCTCCTCTTAAACTGCTCCCGCTTTCTATCAAACATGTCCTTTCCTACAAATTGTTTCCCCTCGTGCCTCAATGTTTTTACGACCTCAAAACCCCTGTCAGACATTGCCCCCAGTTCTGGTCAAGAATAGTCTTTTCCTGTCAGGTATCACCCCTCCATTCCTGTCAGGTATCACCCCCAATTCCTCTCAGAAACCACACCCCTGTTCCTGTCAGAAATCGCCCCCACATCTCTGGCCCCGGTCTCCTCTCCCGCCCCCCCCCCTCGGTCCTCTGCCCCGTTTCGGGGCGCGCCCGGCGGCCCCCTACCCCCCCAACCCCGGGCCTGGTCAGCAGAGCTTTTTCCGGCTTGCGCGTCCCCGCCCCGGCCCGGCCGCACGCTCCCGTCCTCCTGCTCGCGCCCCGGCTCGGGGCCGGACTCGCCGCCGACCCATAGCACTTCACCTTTTAAATTATCCGCCATGGTCCTCCCCGTGAAGGACATTGGCGAGCGAAGCCCCGAGCCGCGCGAGAACAGCACGCGGGAGGAGCCCAGGAGGGCCTGGGGGCGGGGACGGAGGTGGGGCCGCCGAAGCGGCGGCCTTGATGGCGGCCCTGATGGCGGCCCTGATGGCGGCCCTCGCGACTGCCGCGTCCGCATCCCGGCCTCTGGCGGGCGGGCAGACAGCCAGAGAAGGAGGGCTGACTGAGGGGAGCTGCCAGGTTCTGCACCCGGGACGCGGCTAAAAGCGCTCTGGGGGCGGGAGCAGCGCTGGGGCCATCAGCCATTGGCTGGCCGCCTAGGCCACTAGCCAATTCGCAGTCGGCTCCCCCAATTGGTGGAGATAGGCCGGTTTTCTCTCCAATGGCCGGCCTCCTTCAGCCCTACGCTCCGCCCCCTCCTTCCCCCTCCCCGCTGGGGGCGGGGCGGTGGCAGCGGGGTCGGCAGAGTTAGAGTCCGAACCTTGCCTCGCAACTG
>CM053775.1:576061-613353 GCA_028658325.1 Potorous gilbertii
GAAGGGAGGGATGATAGAAGAGAGGGCAGATTGGTGATATGGGTAATTAGAATGTCCAGTGTATTGGGGAGGGGGGAGGGGACAAATGGGGAGAAAAATTTTGGAACCCAAAATCTTGTGAAAATGAATGTGAAAAGTTAAATAAAAATAAATAAATAAATAAATAAAAAATAAAAAAAAAAAGATTGAATATGAGATATCTGTAAGTTTAGATGTTTCCAACTAATTTACTTCATTAAAGTTTGGTGATCATCTTTTTAACATCAGAATAAAATTTAAGCTGTTTTTAAGAAAGGAAAATACTTTTAGAAGGAATGTTTAAGTAAAAAAAATCTTTTGTAAAAAAAAAACCCTTTGTATGATTTTTAGGTCTACTAAATTTTATTTGTAAGGCAATTTATTGCAATAATTTGGTAGTATTAAAAACAATTGTGTCTAGACCTGCTGTGATTAGTGAGACTTATTGTTTGAGGAGAAAGATTTTTCGGGGGCCCTGCATATTCTTTTTGGAGTTTCCTTCTTAGGTCTGTTATGTCCTTAGACCATCCTTAATGGATGCTTAAAAAAAAAAATTAGCAGTCAGTAGCTCAATGAAAGCAACATCTGAGATCTAAGGTTAGTGAACATTTGTTCCTGGAAATAAGGTAGTTATTTTCAGAAAGCTAAGAATGGACTCTCTTAACTCATCTTCCCATACAAGAAATCTGTTCACCCGGCCGCACATGCTAGGCTACTTATGTTGGTACAGACCTTGATTTATTACCATGTCCCTGCTTATAACTCTTATACCAAATTTCTATTATTAGGGTAGACAAACAGTGGAAGTTTGTTATTGCAAAACTGAATCTATTAGTTATCAGATTAATAATGAGGCATCTGAATTACTGTAATAAGCTGCAAGTGGGAAAATCTTGCTATTTTGATCTGAATTTATTGTCATTCCATGGCCTAAGCAACTGCACTGAGCCAGGCTTAAAGTCAGCCAGGTACGATATTTTCCATTCAAGAGGAAATGTCATACTGGGGAAACTAAGTCAGGAGACGCCTATCTTAGCCCATGCCAAAAGTCGTTCTCCCAACATTTCTCTTGAGAACTTCTCCTGCAATTCACGGATGTAGGTCCTCCTGTAGAGGAGCAGGAGAAGTAGACAAACCTACATGAGCCAGGGCTACTGAAACAATCATCAACTGAGTAAAAGTAAAGGAAAACAATGAAATGAGATCCTCACAACTTTGCTGATGTAGCAAAATGATGTAGCCTTTAGAGGAAACTTCAGAAAACTATAAGTTCACTGACAAATCAGAAAAGAGAGATTTAATAAACTGAGCGTGTCATTTTTTTTTAAAAAAAATAAAAAACTGAACTATCTCAAAAGAAGCACAATAGTAGCAACCTTGAAAACTGGAGAATAGATAAAAATGGAAAACCCGAAATGGTAATGATAGATATGATAGACCTACGGAAGAACCAAATGGGCTTTTTTATTTCCCCAAAAGAATATCAAAAGCAAGGGACCTTAGTTAATCTGTTCAAAAATGAAGAGACAGAGAGTGGGGAAGTGATCTGAATAAAAAATGAGCACATGAGCTCACTGCTCCCTCTCTAGTCCATCTTCAGGTGCTTCTTGGACATCTTGAAGGGGATGTCCCCTAAACAGAACTCTTCAGAGTTCCTTCTCAAAGCTCAGTTCCTCTTGCTACCTTCCTTATTACTGTTAAGGACATCATTGTCCTTCCCATCACTGAAGCTCACAACACAGGGGTCCATCCTCAACTCCTCACTTTCACTTACCACCCACCCCTCCGTAGCCAATCTGTTCTCAAGACCTGTTTGTTCTATCTTCACAAAATCTCTCCCATACGTACCCTTCTCTCTTCTGACACAGTCACAACCCTAGTAAGGTCCTTATCACCTCTCACCTGGATCACTGCAATAGCCACCTAATTGGTCTTCCTGCTCCAAGTCTCTTTCCATTCTGCTCAATCCTCCACTCAGCTGCCAAGGTGACACCCCACTCTACATCCTACCCCACATCTCCCTAAATGAACTTCAGTGACTTCCTAGGAACTCCAGGATGAAATATATACTCCTATGTCTGGCATTCAAGGCTCTTCATAGCCTTGCTGTTTCCTACCTTTTCCATGTTCTTTGCACCATTTCCCCCACTCCACATATTTTATGACCCTGTCTCCATGCCTTTGAGCTGCCATACCTGTAATGCTGTGTCTCTCACCTTTATGTCCTTCAAGACTCGGCCTCCTCCACTGCTCACTGTTACCCTTTTCAATCACCTTCATCTACTTTGTATCTTGTACCTTTAATCTTCTAAATACCTGCTGTTTGCATGTTGTTTCTCACAGTAGACTGGGAGCTCCTCGAGGAAAGGGACCCTGTCTTTTGCTTTTCTGTCTATCCCTGTACTTAGCCCAGTGCCTGGCACACAGTAAGTCCTTAATGAATGCATGCTGACTCTTCATTCTCTTCAGAACGTGAGGCTTTGGACTTGGAGGAGGGAGGCGCTCCTCCCCAGTCTGCTGCTGGTGGCAAGGAGAGCTCAAGGCACTGGCTTCTCTGAGCAGCTCTGATAGGGTTGTTTTCAAGCTTCCCAGCTATTTTGTGTCCAGGTGGCAGGAGGAGAGGCTCTGGTAACCAGCCGCTGGGAGATGTGGGAAGAAAAGGGAAGGAATGATAGCAGTTCATCAGTCTCACAAAGTTTTTCTTCTGTTTTTGTTTTATGTCTTAGCTTCCAGGGAGGCATAATAGAGGTACAGCTGTTTCACATGTCATGTCTCAGTCCACGCATACTTAGGAATTTTGTAGTATTCTGAGTGCCCTTTCCATAGTAGACAAGATAAATAGCTGTCCTGTACCTGGACAACAAAAGGAAAAAGGTATGAGAGAGAAAACAATTACTATCAATACCTATTTTTAAAGGAAATGGATGATTACCCACAAAAGTGCACATTAACCAAATTATCAGGACAAAAAGGAAAGATCTTCACTCTTTATCTCAATCTCAGAGACTGAAATTGAAAAAGCCATGAAAGAACTAAGTAAACAACTAAGAACCAACCAAAGAACTGACCAAGGGGGAAGGCCCCCATCCAAGTCTAGAAAGATTCGCAACCGAATCCCACCTGCTGCCAAGCCAAAAGGAACGCACTCAGCCCATCTCCATTTATGGGAAAACATTGCTCCTGATGCCGGAATTGTGCAGAAATGAAGCAGAGACACTGACCAAAGTCACTGATTCAAAACTCTGCAATAAAATCCAACAGAGAAAAGCAATTATAACAGGGCCATTGCTATGTCAATGCCAAACAGGATTCAACAAGTACCAAGTTGGAGTCATACCAGGGACTCAAGGTTGATGTGATATTCAGAAAGCAATGGACACAACTCTATGAAAAGAAAAGAAATGCCCCACAAGCCAATGTCTCAGCCTGTAGGCACCCCACAAAATGAATGGAGACTCCCCCGCCCAAAACTCTCACTGTCACACTGACATTCAGGGAAAGGCAGGAATCCACGGACCCAGAGTCCCTTGCTTCTTGAATCCTCACTGCCTTCCTTCTATTCATTTAGACCATATTCAAAGCAGCTTTGGAGAGTGCTAGCTCCCTGTTTATTCATACTGAGCTTAGTGCCCACTAACCCTTGGAGCTCTTTGGTAGTCCCCCTGATATGTCTCCAAACTTCTCCTTTCCATACATGTGCATGACTTTCCATTAAGCCGTATTAAAGTGCGTACACTTCAGCTTCATCTCTCAGTTCCAGTGCTGTCATGTTCTCTTTCATTCTCCTGCTCTCCCTCCGCCCTTTGCACCACCTTCCCATGCATGGTCCCAGTGATGGTGGCCATCATTTGGCTGGTCCATCTCTGGGGGCTCGCAGCCAAGGCCAGCAAACAGCAGGTGTCTCTGTAGTTTCTTTCTGGCCAGCTGCTTCTGGATCCCTGTGTGTCTTTCCCTCTTCTTCCTCCCCCTGGATGTCACCGATGGCTCTTTCTCCCTCCTCATTCTGTGCCACTCCTCCCAGGATGAATCCAGGAAAGGATGCCCCTCTTACAGAGCTTCCCCAGGGCACCAGTCCTGCCTTTTCCCTTTAGTGGTTGCATCACAATCATCCACCTCCACCCTCTTGATGGAGGCAGGTAAGGAATTCCCTCTGCTTCAACATTATTTTTCTTCATCATTTTCTTTTTGAAACCCCTTTTAAAAATGTTTCCAAAAAATACTTCATTCTCTCTGATACCTTCAGAATAAAAAATATTCTTCTACAAGAGAGGGGTCAGTTTCCATTTTAGACATACACACATTACCTGGCAGTGACAGAAATATAAACACAAGGCCACAACAAAACTCTCCTATAGTCCTGTTTATTTGGGGTAGCCCACAGATGGGCTTAAGCTCTGAGATGCAAGGACGAAGAAATTCTCCCTCCTGTGACACCTGGCTATTCACCCTTGGATGCAAAGGTGCTTGGGCCCTACTTGGCAGGAGTTAGCAATGACAAACCAAAGCACCCAACATGGAATTCCATTCTCTGCTAGGATCTCCAGATCACACCACCTTTCCTGCTACTCAGAAGCAGGGCTCTTCCTTCCTTCAACCTTCCTGGTCAAGAGGCTCCCCAGAAGCCCTGACAAATGCCCTTCCCAGTTTCTAAAATAAGATCATCTTGAAGACCATCCTCAGGCTCTGATGTCCTATGATCCCAAATCCTTGCCACTCTGGGCCTCAGTTTCCTTCCGTGTAAAGCAAGGGTGATAGATTAGATGGTGAACAAACTTAGCTTATTCAATAAACATTTACTAAGTGCCTACTATGTGCCAGGTCCTGATGGCATAAGACAAAGAGAAAATAGTCTCTGCTCTCAAAGAACCTACATCCTATTGGGGGGTGTGGGTGGAGATACAAATGTTCACAAAGATATTTAAAAGGAGGGGACAGAAATGAGTTCTCATGAACAATGAATATCAGGGAAGACTTTTCAGAGGAGTTGGCAACTAGGTGACATCTTAAAAGGCGATTTTAGAGAGCCAGCAACAATTGAAAACCGTACAAATATATGTGCGAGTGTGCATGGAAGAGGTGGCTAATTCAAGAAAAGGTTTCCCACTTTGACTGGAATGTAGATTTCTAATAGGAATGTGGGTGGGACAGGCCACTTATAGCCATTAAGATCAGGCTAAGGAGTCTGTTTTTTAACTTGTGGGCAACAGGGAGCCATTAAAGGCTTGTGAGCACGAGTAACATGGTCAGACCTGTGTATTAAGAATGAGTTTGGCAGCTATGTGGTGACTGGCTTATAGAGGGGCAAGACAGACTGAAAGTAGAGAGACCAATTAAGAGGCAAAGGGGATGAGGGGCTCTCCCAGCTCACATTTCCCCCAGATATCGCCTTACTATATTCCAAATCATCTATGGTGAATACACTAGTGGTGAGTGCAAGAGCTCGTCCTACTGAAGCTGGTAACAAATCGAACAAGGCAGCCTTCACCAAGTGCTGCCTTGTGAGAAAAAGACTTCCTCCATTGAAAGAAGTCAGACTGATAGTTTATTTGAGTCCTTCATTACCCAGACCCAGATAGGCTGGCTCCCCCCAAGAAGATGCAAGCAAATGGCATCACTGTGGGCTGAGGAACTGGATTGGATCAAGTAGTGGGTGCCTGTGTCTGGACACGATGAGAGGCTTGACGTCAGTGAGTGACTGAAGGGGAGAGTTACAAACGGGGGCCATTAGCCAATGGTTCTTCCGTGGTCCAGGCACCTGACAATGACAGAGTGACAAAAGCATGAAAACCTTGGGTGAATTGGCCCACAATGTTGTCACAAGGGAAGGCCGGTGTGTTTCACTCCAGTACAGACAGAACATCACCTCCTGGAGAAGAGTGACTTGGCCATGGCTGCTGCCACAGCATGGAAGAAAACTCAGCGTTCACGGACCACTTCTAGAGGAGTATGTTTCCAAAGTGATGATTTATTTTTTAAGTGATTAAGGTCTGAACTAGAGCAGTGGAAAGAAGTGGACTGTTATGAGACGTTGTGGATGGATGTTAGGATCGAAAGGACTTAGCAAAAGACTGGATGTTGGGGGGAAAGGTTAAGGAAGAATCTGAAGTTGTAAGCTTTGGGTGACTAGAGGCATGGTAATATTGACAGAACTGAGACATTTAGAGCAGGGGCAGACTGAGGAAGGCAGACAATGAGAAGCTTTGTGCATGCTGAGTTTGACAGGCCTGTGAAGTATCTGAGAGGCAATCTTGACCAGTGAAATTAGATTTAGGGGCAGAGGACTTAAGCTCTGCCACTTATCACTTGGGTGACCTTGGGCAAATCATTTGACTTCTCTAGGCCTGAGCATCTAATCTATAAAATGATAACTAGGGAAGGGAAAAGAAAGGAATAAGCATTAAAGAGTACCTACCGTGTGCTTAGCACTGTCCTAAGCACTTTACAAATACCATTTCATTAGATCCTCACAACAACGGAAGGTAAGTGCTATTATGATCCTGTTTTACACTTGAGGAAGCAGGCAAATGGAGATGAAGTGACTTACCCAGGGTCACACAGCGAGTAAGTGTCTGAAGATGGACTGGAACTCAGGTTTTCTTGACTATGGGCAGCTAGATGGTGCAGTGGATAGAGTGCTGAGCCTGGAGTTAGGAAGACCTGTTTACCTCAGTTTCTTCATCTGTCAAATGACGTAGAGAAGTAAAGGGCAAACCACTGCATCGTCTTTGCTGAGAAAAGGCTAAACAGGATCATGAGAAGTTGGCCACAACTGAACACCAGCGGCTTTCTTGACGCCAGGCCCAGCACTCTAGCCAGCCACCAAGCTGGCTAGGTGACTTGATGAGCTCTAAGTCTTTTCTAGCTTGAAATCTATGATCCTACGAGAGATGTCCAGTTGGTCCAGATGGCCATTGGTGATGCCACAGAGTAGGTTAGGAGAGAGATTCTATTTGGATAGAAAGATTTCTGAGTCATCTGTGTAGGTATGATACATAAACCTGTGGGAGTTACCTCTTTTCTGTTAAGGGAATCTTCCCAGGTACCAGCTTTGCAAGCTGAGTCATACTTGCCTTTTCTATCTCTGTCACTAGATAACTAACCAATGGCCTAGTTTTGTTGATGGTACCTCCACAACATCCCCTGCAATCCATCCCTTCTTCCCGACTCACAAGGCCACCATGTTGGTTCAGGCCCTTATCCTTTCTCACCTGAAATATTTCGATAGCCTTCTAACTGGTCTCCCTGCAGCTAGCCTGTTTTCTCATCTTCATCCTCCACAGTTGCCAAATTGATATTATCAAAATGCAAATCTCATTAATCTCCTACTTAGGAACTTCCAGTAGCTTCCTATTGACCTAGGACAAAATACGGTCTCTTCTGTTTGACATTTAAAACCATTCATGTTCTGATTCCAAACTATCTTTTCAGACTGGCACACAGTTGGGGAAAGAGAAGGGAATATTTATATAGGGCCTATTATGTGCCAGGCACTGTGCTAAGCACTTTACAAATATGATCTCATTTGGTTCTACCAACATCCCTAGGAAGTAGGTGCTACTATTATACCTGTTTTACAGTTGAGGAAACTGAGGTAAACAGAAGTTAAGTGATTTGCTCAGGCCCACACAGCTTGTAAGTGTCTGATGATGTATTTGAACTCAAGTCTTCTTGCTTGGTGGCCCCCCTTAGTCACCTCCTACCTTCCTGGTACTCTCTGTCATCTAGTCCACGCTTGGCCCCAGTTGGCCTAATTTGTTAGTTCCCATAAATATTTGTGTTCCACTTCCAAATCTTTGCATAAAGTACCCCCAGGCCTAGCTTTCTCCTCACCTCTGCCTGGTGGAATCCCTATTTTCTTTTAAAACACAGCTTAGGTGCTCGTTCTCACAGTAGGCCTTTTCTCATCCTATCTCTCTGAAATATCTCAGTATCTGTGTACATTCCGTGCCTCCTTATATGCTCCCCCCTACTCTGAGAGAAAGGACTGTGCCCCCATTGCCTGGCATATAGAGCCCCTCAGCAAGTGCTTATTGACTTGGATTGAGAAGACAGAAGAAGAGAAGGAAAAAGAGGGTGGGGTGGGGTCAAAGGTCATATAAAAGAGGCCTAAAGGAGATAGATGAGGAGAAAGCAAAAGACACTGAGAAAGGACAATTAGACAGATGGGAGGAAAACCAGGAAAGAACAGTGTCAGCACAAGCAAGGAAGGAGAGATGGTAGAAGTCAACAGGGTAAACCAAGGCTGTGGACTAAGAAAAGGACATTGGTGACTGGTAGAGAGTCTTGTTGGGTGGTGGGGACAGAAGCCAGACCATGATTGATTCACAAGGGAGTCAGAAGTAAGAGAAGAGCTAGTAAGTTAACTAGTTCTTGTCAACAGTTTTTCTACCTTGAAGGAGATCATGGGCTAAGAAATCAAGGCATGTTTATAAGCAGCCTGCAGGAGCTGGGAGATATGAAAAAGTTGAAAATTAGGGAGAAAGGGGATAATTGAAGGAACAAGATTTCCTAGGAGGTAGGAAGATAATGGATGGAAGGGGACAGGTAGAAAGGTGGCCCACATTAATTTGAAGGAGACATGTGTCTGTCAGATAGTGAAACAAAAGAGGAGAGAACAGGGGATAATGTGGAGGAGGAACCAGCAAAGAAGGATGGGGGCCACCAAGGAATCTCTCCAATTTCCCATTTCCAACTGCCAACATCTTGAACTGGCTGTCCTGTAGACCTCTTCAACTCAACATGTCCAAAACAGAATTCACTCTTTCTCTCCAAATCCTCCCCCAAGTCACTTCTTTCTTCCTGTTAAGTGCACCATTGTCCAAGTTCGCAACCTAGGTGGCTTCCTTGCTGTTTTGTCCTCTCTCACCCCACAATCGATTGCAAGGCTGGGTCAGATTATCTTTACAGTTTCTCTCATATGTAAATTTCCTACTTCAACTCATCCTCTATTCAAGTGCCATATTTATCTTTCTAAAGTGTGACCACATAATTCCCCCAATTCAATAAACTTCAGTGGCTTCCTATTACCTCAGGGATCATAAATAAAACCGTCTGGCAATCTGGATCTCTTACTTTTCTTTACTTGTCCCCATATACTCAGCAATGTAGTGCCACTCCATTTCCATTAACGCTGGTGCCTTGTCTCAGTGACTATATCTAATCCTTTTCTATCCAGACTGGCTTGATCGAGCTATTTTCAGTTATGGGAGTACCTTAAAGTCAGGATCCTCTTTTGCTTTTCTTTCAGTCCCCAGTATTTGGTACGCAGTATGCAGTAGGCATTTGCCTCCATGATCTTTTCCCTTTCGCATCAGTTGGGAGCATTTTGCCAGCTTGAGCTGTGGTTCAATTGGTTTTCTTCTTTCAATTCCTGGATTCTTCCGGTGTTGATGTGAATCTTTGTTTTTGCAAAAAGTAAAAACCATCTTGTTTGTGGATTGTTAGGGAAAGGGTGTGGATGGGTAGCACATCTGCATCTGGTACTATTAAAACAAAAATTAATAAACATTTAAAAAAGAAAAAAAATGGGAAACTGTGGGCTTAAGATCAAGCCAAGACAGCCCAAGAATGGCCAGCCAGCTCCTCTGGTATGAAACCACTGGCCCCTGGTGACCTAGAGAGGTAAGGGCAAAAGGAGTGGGGAGGGGGCTCTGGGGGAGGGGATGGACAGGCGGCTGGAATTTTCCATCTCATTCTGCGCATGGCTATAGCGCCAGCCTGCCGCGCCAGCCCGCCTGCCCGCCCTGGCCTCAGCAACGTCACCAAAGCAAACGTCAGTTCTAATTGGGCTGGGTCTGCCGCAGTGGGCAGCTAGCTTTCAGAGAGGCCGGTAGCTTGGTGGCTGGCTGCGGAGTTCCACAATGCGGCATAGACCCTCGGACCGCGCCCCCATCCCCAAGGTCCGCTCACCTGGCCTCTACGGCAGCGATCAACCATCTAATGATAGATCCAGAGCCGCTGAAGATCCGCTGATCGGCCGCCGCCGATCTTCCGCCACCGCCGCCACTATCCTGCCTCCCGCCTTTGTCACTGCCACCCCCCCCACTGCCTAATGCTGCGCCATCCTCTCCCCGCCCCCACCCCTTGCCACTTACCTGTCCGATTTGGGCGATCCTGGAGCCCACAATGGATGGAAAGGAGCCTTAATGCCTGGCTGGGCACTTCCCATCAGTGCACTCTCCGCGTTCCGATCCCCAGCCCCGGCTTCACCTGGAAAGGCACTGGACAGTCCATCACGGCGAAGACCACGAGGAAGGAGCCCAGTAAGGAGGCGGCGCATGGCCGGGAGACTGGGGGGGAATGCAAGAAGCCAGATTGGGCGGGAAGAGAAAGGCCAGGGGGAGTGAAAGGGGAGGAGGCTAGACAGGGGGTTTTCCTAGCTCGTAAAAATTGAGCCCTGACCTTGCCCCGGGTCACCGACTGGGCTGGAGCAAGGCTAGGTTCGGAAGGAGCGGGTGGAGGTCCCTTTTGTTGTGGGACTGGGCGGGCGGACAACACCCCAAAATGGCGCCGGCAAGCCTAGCGCTAAATCATTCCAGAAAAAAACAACCGCAATGACTGCTACGTTGCTACCCCTTGTGGTGGTTCCGAGAAGCAGGCATTTTATGCGCATGCTCTTTCTGCCTCTGCCTCCCCCTTCCCTGCTGCCTGCCTCTGTGGGCGGGCCCTGAGCCAGACCACACCTCCCACCCCGTCAATCTTCACTCCCTCCTCCCACCGCATTCACCCCGCCCTCGCTCCTCCTTCCCTCCTCCCTCCTTCCCTAAAATGAATGTCCAAGTCACATGGTCTGACAAACCCTTTCATTCCTCTTCTAGAGCCTTCTTACAAGGGAATCATCAGATGATATATCCAACAAGGTTTGTGTGAAAGCAAGTCTAGTCTAAAAGTTTTTAAGGTGGAATCTGTGGAAGTTAAAAAAAAAAGTTATGACCATTTCAGCCCACTTGCCTTCCTGTCACCTTATTGTACACGCTGAAAAGTTTCTCTCAAGGGAAGGGACACATCCCTGGCCACTGGCACTGCACCGGGGACTGTGAGGGTCCAGACAGGTGCAGGGTCTCTGAGGTAAAGTCATGGGCCTGGGTTGGGAGAAGGAACTGTACAAGATCTACAACTCATGGGGTGATGGGAGGGACAGGATAAGGCACACACACACACCAAAAATCTAAACAATATCTTGTATTCCTTTACTGTCTAGAGAAGGATCCAAGCACTTTAAGGGGGCCCTCTGTACAGGACTGCAAAAAATGAAAATGCACTCACATGAACAAGATTTTCATCAACTGAGATGGACTGAAAGTAGAGGGCCATGGGATGAAATGCCATAGAGGTCAGTGAGATTCGGTGGAAATAAAAACCTGCAAAATAAAGTTTTCTAGCTGAGTAGGACCTACACCTCAATGATACATTATACTCAGACTTTAGTGGCTTTCCAATCTTCTGCCCCTCACACTGGCAAATCTGTTCAGTCACTGTATTCAAAAGTAGTTAACTTCCCACAAGAAACACTCTCTGATATGAGGTCAAAGGACAATGAGCACTTTTGAAAGGAAGAAATGCAAAGTATAAATGGCCACATAAAAACCTATTTGACATCACTGCTGGTACAGGAAAACATGGAAAGACAACTCTGAGGTTTCACATCACACTGGACATTAGGGAAGAATGAGGGGCACAGCATTTAAGACGGATACACTGTTGGTGGAATTCTAAAATGGCCCATCCATTCTAGATGGCACTTTAGAATTCTGCCAGGAAAAATGAGGTTGCCCGGTCATAGTGAGTGGCCCAGTTCTCACTCTCCTGGGCTTGTCACCCAGGGCAGCCAAAGACAAAACAGATACCCAGAACTTTATAACAATACTCTTAGTGGTAGCAAAGACTCAAAAACAACGAAGGTGCCCACTGGCAAAGGATTAGCTGACTAAGCCTTGGCACCTGCAGGTGATGAAATATTACTTTGCAATAAGAGACAATGATGATGATCCCAAGGGTGCAGATACAGCCAGGGAGAACTATACAAACAGAACTAGTAAAGCACCACCCAGAGTGACACCTTGCAGGAGTCTGAACTCAAAATCAATGGGAAACCATGACCCCAGAAACCAAGGGTATGAGAGGCATTTGATGAACATCTGCATCAGGTATTCATAGGCTGGAAGGCGGACTGTGTAATGATTGACGTGAACACAAAAGACATCCCAAAATATTTTCAGCATGTTTTGGGTAAAAGTAGTTAGAAAATTAAAGGCTGGGACTTTTCAGGGCATTTTTCTTTGCAGAGAGGAGGGGACTGCTAACTAGTGAGATGAGAGGGCCTGGCCCATGTATCCCCAAATTCAGATCCAGCAAAGCTGCCTCAGTACCTTCTATCATCTTGCATGTCTGAAGCATTGGGGCCTCTTTACAGTGGACCAGCGGTGGGGAACCAGCCACCTTGGGGCCACACATGGCCTTGAGGTAACAGGTTTCCCACTCCTGTAGTAGACTTTGTTATGCTGAATTTCTACAGGTTTCATACTCACAATTGTGTTTAACAGTTAAAAGAGTTCATGTAGCTATGTAAGCCCAAACAAGGAACCCGATGAAAAACCACAACGATGTACGCTGCTGTCGTAAAGTGGGTGTGAGTGTTGACACAGAGCTTCTCCCCAGGCTGGAAGTCCTCTGCTCATCTGTCTTCATATTTGTGGGGTATAGTCCTCACCTCCATCTGAACGAGTCTTTCATTTGGAAAGTTTGTGTGCCACAACCTGGGGCTATTTTGGGGATGCTAACCTGTGCCTTTGTCCTTGGGAGGGGAGCCAGTCAGGCCCCAACTGCCTTTGAGGGCAGGGAAGCTCATGGCCTGGGTCTCCATCAGGAGACATCTTCAGGGGGCTCCATCCTGTGCCTCTAGCATATGGAAATTAGAGTCAGCTTTCATCTGAAGAAATGACCATTTATGCCTCTGCTACATTTGAGAAATCACCACCCATGACTCCATGTTTTCATTTGGGTAATTATTTGTGCTTTCACCTCATTTTGAAACTCATTTTTCCATGCCTCCCCATCTTTTACTTATCTATGCCTCCATTTTTCATTTGTCAAATCACTGCCCATGCTTCTGTCTCCTTTTAGAAATTGCAGCCCTTGCCTCCATGACCTTTTGGGAATTGCCACCTATGCCGGCGCATCTTCGTTTGGGGGAATCACGGTCTGCACCTTCCATTATTCAGAGATACATGGTGTATATCCATTGCCTTCTGGGAATTACCTCCTGTGCATACCCCTGGAGTCATCTTTTGGGAATTAACGCTGGTGCCTATATCACCTTCTGGGAATTAACCACCTGTGCCCGCATCTGGAGCCACCTTTCAGGAGCTCCAGTCTGTGCCTCCATCTTTTCAGAGTGGGCTCCAGCCTGTGTATTGGTCCTTGGGGGGAGGGGAACTGCAGTCTGATCCTCTGTGGCCTTCGAGGACTGAGAGGTTTGTGGCCTGGGTCTCTATTGGGAGCCATCTCTGGGGAGGTCCAGTCTGTGCCTTTAGCATCTGGAAATTAGAGCCAGCCTTGGGAAGCTCTAGTCAGAGTCATTTTTCATTTGAGAAATTGCCACATGTGCCTTCACTTCATTTGGGGAATTGCCACTCGTCATTGCACATTTTATTTGGAGAAGTACATTCCTTGTGCCTCCACCTCATCTGGAGAAATACCATTTGTGCTTTTTCATTTCATTTGAGAGTCACCTGTCCATGCCTCCATTTTTGATTTGAGGAATCAATCACCTATCTGGGCCTCAGTTTTTCACTTAGGAATCATCCACAGTAATGTCTCCCTTTAGAAATTACCTCCATCAAGGCTTTTGGGAATTACTACCTGTGCCTACAAGTCCTTTTGGAAATTTCCACCTTTGCCTCCATCTTGTTTGGGGAGGGCAACAGCCTGTGCCTCGCATTATGTGGAAACATAGGCTGTTTGTCTGATTGCCTTCAGGAAATTAACCATATATACTACCTGCTCCTTTTGGGAATTACCACCTTTGCCTGCACTGCCTTCTGGGAGTTACTACCTGTGCTTCCGCCTCCTTTGGGAATTACCATCTCCTTTTGGGAATTTATACCTATGCTTGCATCTGGAGCCATCTCTGGAGAGCTGCAGCCTGCATATTGGTCCTTGGGGGGAGGGAAACTACAGTGGGCCTCTGTGGCCTTTGGGGGCTGGGAGGTTTATAGCCTGTCTCCATCTGGAGTAATTTTCAGAGCTAGCCTCTAGCACCTGGAGCCACCTTTTGGGATTTACCACCTGTGCCTGCACTGCCTTCTGGGAGTTACCAGCTGCACCCAAATCAGGTTCCTTTGGAGAGATCTGGCCTGTGCCTCCATCTTCTTAAATGGGGGCCACACTCTCTTCAATGGTCCTTGGGGAGAGGGGAGCTGCAGTTGGCCCTCTTGTTGCTTTTAAGCAGGGAGCTTTATGGCCTGGGTCTCCATCGGGAGCCATCTTTGGGGAGTTCCAGCCTGTGCCTCAAGCATCTGGAGCTATCTTTGGGAATTATCACCTATGCCTGCACCACCTTCTGGGAATTACCACCTGTGCCTGCATCTGGATCCAGTTTTCAGGAGGAGCTCCAGTCTGTGCCACCATCTTTTAAGAGTGGGCTACAGTCTGTGTATTGGTCTTTGGGGGAAGGGGAGCTATGGTTTGTGCCTCTGTGGCCTTTGAGGGCAAGGAAATCTATATGGCCTGGGTCTCCATCGGGAGTCATCTCTGGAGAGATCCAGCCTGTGCCTTTAGCATCTGGAAATTAGAGCCAGCCTTCACCAGGAGCCAGCTTTGGGAACCTCTAGTCAGAGTCATTTTTCATTTGAGAAATTGCCACGTGAGGCTTCACTTCATTTGGGGAATTGCCACTCGTCATTGCACATTTTATCTGAGGAATTACATTCCTTGTGTCTCCGCCTCATCTGGAGAAATACCATTTGTGCTTTTTCATTTCATTTTGAGAGTCACCTGTCCAGGCCTCCATCTCTGATTTGAGGAATCACCTATCTGGGCCTGTTTCTCATTTTTGGAATCAATCTCCATACTTTTGGAAATTACAGCCTGTGCCTCTGTTACCTGCTGGGATTTACTGCCGGTGCCTCCATTTTCACTTTTGGAAATGATCCTCTGCCTCCATCGTGGTATTTTGGGGATGACCACCTCTGCCTCCATCTTCATTTGGGAGGAGCTAGCACCTGTGCCTCCCATCGTGTGGAGATATGTCGTATGTTTGTTGCATTTTGGGAATTAACCACCAGTGCCTGCACCTGGAGCTACCTTCTGGGAATTAGTACCTGTGCCTATATCTGGAGTCATGTTAGCAGGGAGGGTTATAGCCCAAGTTTCCTTGCCTTTGGACAATTACCACCTATGCTACAGTCTCCTTTGGGAGGCTAAAGTCTGAGCCTCCCACTTTGAGGAGGGGTACAAGTTGTACTTCTTCCCATGGGAGAAGTACAGCCTGTGCTAGCTTCTTTTGGGGGGCTCCAGACTGAGCCTTCACCTTTGGAAAGATTCATCATGTGCCTCTCCCCCAGGGGAGGTACAAGTTGTATTTCTTCCTATGGAGAGGTACACTGTACCTCTTTCTCCTTTTCAGAGTTCCAATCCATGCTTGTATTTCCTTTTAGGAATTTCCTTTCGTGGATGCATCACCCTTTGGGAATTATCACCTGAGCTACCAACTTGGCCTTTGGGAATTACAACTTGTTCTTATATCTGGAGCTATCTTTGGGGAGTTTCAGCCTTTGCCTCTGTCTCCTTTTGAAGAAGTATAGCCTGTACCTTTCTGTTCTGGGGAAGGTACAACCTGTGCCTCCAACTGGAGCCAGTTTTGCAGAGCTGCAGCCTGAGTCTACATGTCTGGGGGAGAAACAGCCTGTTCCTCTGGATTCTTTTGGAAAATGTCACTTAGGTTTGCATCACATTCTAGGGAGGGGCAGCCTATACCTCTGTCTTTGGGGAGCTACAGCCTGTGCCTCTCCATCTCCTTTTGGGAAATACCACCTGTGCCACCATTTTGGCTTTTGGGAAATACCGCCTGTGCCACCATCTGGGCTTTTGGGAAATACCACCTGTGCCACCATTTTGGCTTTTGGGAAATACCGCCTGTGCCACCATCTGGGCTTTTGGGAAATCCCGCCTGTGCCACCATTTTGGCTTTTGGGAAATCCCGCCTGTGCCACCATCTGGGCTTTTGAGAAATACCGCCTGTGCCTTTGTCTTGGCTTTTGGAAAATACCATCTGAGCCATCATTTTGGCTTTTGGGAAATACCACCTGTGCCTCTGTCTTGGCTTTTGGGAAGTACCACCTGTGCCACCATCTGGGTTTTTGGGAAGTACCATCTGTGCCACCATTTTCACTTTTGGAAAATACCATCTGTGCCTCCATCTTGGCTTTTGGGAAATACCACCTGTGCCACCATCTGGGTTTTTGGGAAGTACCATCTGTGCCACCATTTTAGCTTTTGGAAAATACCGCCTGTGCCTCCGTTTTGGCTTTTGGGAAATAGCACCTGTGGCACCGTTTTGGCTTTTGGAAAATACCGCCTGTGCCTCTGCCTGGGCTTTTGGGAAATACCATCTGTGCCGCTGTTTGGGATTTTGGGCAATACCACCTGTGTTGCCATCTGGGCTTTTGGGAAATACTGCCTGTGCCACCATTTTGGCTCTTGGAAAATACCACCTGTGCCGCCATCTGGGCTTTTGGGCTATACCGCTCCATCTTGGCTTTTGGGAAACAGCACCTGTGGCACCATTTTGGCTTTTGGAAAATACCGCCTGTGCCTCTGTCTGGGCTTTTGGGAAATACCATCTGTGCCGCTGTCTGGGATTTTGGGCAATACCACCTGTGTTGACAATCTGGGCTTTTGGGAAATACCACCTGTGCCACTGTTATGGCTTTTGGGAAATACCACCTGTGCCGCCATCTGGGCTTTTGGGAAATACCGCCTGTGCCACCGTTTTGGCTCTTGGAAATACGTGTGCTGCCATCTGGGCTTTTGGGCAAAACCATCTGTGCCACCGTCTTGGCTTTTGGGAAATACCACCTGTGCCGCCGTTTGGGCTTTTGGGAAATACCGTCTGTGCCACCATCTGGGCTTTTGGGAATTACCACCTGTGCCTTCGTCTGGGCTCCTAGGAATTACCTACTGCCTGTGCCTTTCCTTTGGGAAAGGAGACAGGGCTTTTGCCTCCAATCTTGTTTACAGTCTCTGTCATCTCTCCATTTTATTGCGTTTTTTGTGGGGGATGGGAGGGAGGGTGAGCCTTTGTTTGCTATCTTCTGTGGCCTCTACCTCCTGTCTCACTTGGTTGTTTTTTCTTTTTGCAGCCTCTGCCTCCATGTATTGATGAAAGAAGTCATGTCTCCCTCAAGTCTTCTTGCCTCCTGGTCAAACATTCCCAGCTCCTTCGTTTACTTTTTGTTAAGATGACTTTTGGTTAAGATGATTTTGTCTTCATCCTGAAGGACGAGCTTGACATCTTTTCCCAAATGCAATGCTGAACGAGAACTGAAGACCATATCCCAGATGGGACCTGAGAAAGGTCTGATTTTCTCACCTTTTATCAGAAAACAGATCTGGAAGGAACTTTGTAGAGCTTCTAGTGCCCCCTACCCTCACTGTCCAGAGAAAAGATTTGTTCAGTCACACCAGTAGGAAGGAGCAGAGCTGAGATTCTGAGCCAGATCTTTTGACTCCACTGTGTCTCTTCTGTTTTGTGATATAGAAGCAAACGTAAACAAAGCAAAATTATCAGTAAAGGTTTTCTTTCCGTATGCCCTAGATTTGGGAGTTCACAGTATAGGTACCACCTGGGACTTCCTTTCATTACTTTAATAGAAAGGGACCTTAAGAGATTGAGTACAACTCCCTGATAGCCAATATAACTTGTGTGTCATGGGCACTGTCATTATGAGGGCTATCAAAATTGGAACTGCCTGTACTTTGTCTTGTTGAAGTGCAGCCATGGACCAGAATCTCCCAGGAGACAAAGGGGTAGGAAGTTGAAATGTCCTTTTGGAGCTTTGGGGCCACTGGAGGACAGGGTAGTACTGATTGGAAGGTTTTATTTCAATATTCGTTTATGGTTGAGATTAAGTTTGCTTCTTTGTTTGGACTTAAGCAGCCACAGGATTTACAGACAGAATTAATGGCTTTAAATTCCAGCCCCAGAGTATTACCCATGCAACCCTGAGCAAGTTGTGCACTATCTGTGGATCTTGGTTTCTTCATCTGTAAAACGTGGGGATTAGCTGACTAATCTTGAAGGCTCCTTGTAATTCTAAATCCTATGACCATTATCTGATCAAAATCCATGAATGTTAAACTTTAAATGCTTTGCTGACCCAACATTATAAAAAGAACATTTCAACTGACCTCTAATCTCCTTTCAGCATCTGGAATCACTCACTTTTTCTTTTTTTCCTTTTAGAAACAAACAAACAAAAAAAAGACAGCAATGTGGGTACAGTGTGTAAAGCCTGCAGGCCACAGTGGTCCTCATGGATCATTAAAGGACTCAAAGACAGCTTTCAATAGAACCTGCATAGAAAAGAGCTCCAGCCCACCAGCATGGGACAAGAAGACCTGGCTGGCTCACCATCTTGCATGCCTATTGGAGGATATGATTGCCCTTGCTGACCTCCAGCCATGCCCATCAAGTCTGACTTTTCTAAAACTCAGTCTCTCTCTCTCTCTCTTATGATTCCACAAATGTGTCATTCTTTCTGGCGGTGGAAGGAATCTACTACAGCAATGTTCTACAGTCTTTCCCTGTAGAATAGAAGCTCAGTCTTCCAATTTTGTCCTTGCACCTCCAGAAGCTAGCACTGAGTGTGGGTTTAAGAGATGCACATTGAAGTGAATTCACTTGCATTGTTCAACTCACAGCAATAAACCTCACAACACAGCAGAAAGGTTTTGTCTTGATTTGTCACGACCTCACCAGTGCAAGGGTCCAAGCAGGCCACCAGGCTGGCCCACATAAAGGCTGGCCTAGTTCACATTACCACTGGTTCAGGTCTGGCCTACCTACCCCCAACCCAACGTCTACAGCTATCACATTATGTTTGCCAAGGAGAAGAATATCACGGGATTCCCCCATCATGGGTTGGAAAGATAACAAATAAAAAGTTGGTCTAGGAACCAGGGAGACCTGGGTTCAAGTATCACCTCTGATACCTACTGTGAGATCCTGAGCAAGTGATTTACCCTCTCTGTATTGTCTAGGCAGCTCCCTGAATCTGTAAGTTGCAGAGAAGGTGCCAGCTTCTTGGCAGAGGGAGTTTCCTCACTAATCTTTACCATGCTTGTGAACACACACAAAATGGTCTGTGTACAGTGCTGCTTTGGATTTTATACGTATTGGAGAGATCTGCGACAAATGATCCCGGCCCAGACAATAAATCTCCCTAGTTAGAGGTTCCCAGAGTTGTTGTCTCTGCAACCCAGACTCTGCAAGTCAGAGGTATCCCAGGGTGCATCAGCATGGGATTCCTCCCCCTCTCCACTTCTAGTAGCAAAGCTGCTTAAGCATGAACTCAGGACTTGCCTTTAGTGTGGGCAATGCTAAGGACACATGGTGACAATTTCTGTTTGTGCTCCAACCAAACTGACAGGCTCCAGTAAAGACCTTCGTTCATGCTGCTTCTTAAACCTGGAATATTTTCTTCCTTCCCCACCTTTGCTTGCTGCCTGCAAGGCACCACAATTCCCACTTTCTAGAAAGCCAAAGTTCACCCTGGTCCCTACCAGTCCCCTGTAGGTAGCGAAGTCAGGGCTCAAATAGTCAAGTCTCCTTACACCAAGTAAAAGTAGCACACTTGCTGTGACATCCCACCACCTCCTTAACATCTCTCTCAACGCCTACCACAGTGAGCAAAGACAAGTTTATGTGAGGCCTCTCTCATTCCTAAACAGACTGAAACAAGTACACGTTTTCTCGGAGACTGGCCAGCAGTTTGTCCATCACTTGAGAAATCACCCCCTCCTGCTGCAGGAAACCTTTCATCTTTTTTTTCTCTGCCCTCCCCTCAATCCTGTGGAAACAAAGTGAGCTGTCAGTCATCCTCTTTACTTACAGTCATGAGGAGGCTGCCCACAGACTGTTCTGCTGACCTCTGTCCTGTCCATCACAGACCCATTTCCATCTCTGGCTTTGCCTGAAGGTTTCTGTAGTTGTGAAGAGGAAGGGGAGGGGGGCGGGAGGGGAACAGTGTCATTATCCAAACCAAAGGCACGGGAATTCAATGCCATCCAGTCTTAGGGGTGCATTGCTTTTTCCAGGGAAGTGTGAAATCAAGGCCAGGTCCCTGCTCCCCATCACTACCTTGAGGCAATCCAGAAATAAATGACTGGAGGGGTCTCTTAGAGAATCACATCTCACTCTGCCTTGGCATGGGCCCGTCAAAGACATGACAAAATTAAGGACATCAACATTGGCAAAAAGGAGATGACAAAGCGAATCCATTGGCAAGTGGCAAAATGGACTTGGGAGCTTCAGAAGGCACACGTCATCCACTGTCTACGCTGGCATTCGTATTAAGCCAGGGAGCAACAGTTAGAAAGGTACAGGGAAGCCAAGACTGAAAATAAGGCCAAGGTCAAGGCCGGCCGAGCCCTAACATTCAAGGTAACCCAGACACTTGCAGAAGATACCACGTCGTGGGGGGAAGGGGGGGCTACAAGGCCTGGAACGCCGAGGCCTAACCGGGGAGCCCCTCCCCCTCCCCCCACGGCCCGCAGTAGGCCCTGGCCCCACCCCCGCGAGTCTCTGCCGAAGGCGTGGGGGGTGCGGAGCCAAGCTTTATCCCGATTCCCCCTTTCCCCCGTCGCACTCCGCCTCCTCCCGCATAGCCCGTGTTACCTGGGTCTGGCCCCCGCTTGCGGGGAGGTGGGGGGAAGGGGTCCCCCGAACCGCCGTCACGGCCCGCCGGCACCCTCCGTCCCTCCCCAGCCCCGCCCTTTCTGCCCGGCCTGGCAGGAGCCTGCGCCTGCGCGTACTGCGACCTCCCGCGGGAACAAAAAGGGGCGGGGCGAGACGGTTTCCTGTGTGATTTTTTTTTTGGCCGATAGTGTCACCTAGTGGTCGCTTAGCTAACTGCAGCTAGAAAATGAGCTGCCTGTCCAATCAGCCCCTAGTCCAGGCTCCCCCCGCCCCACCCCGATCTTAAAGCCGCGAGGGACCTTCGAGGCCTTCCGGCCCAATCCAGCCTCTTGTCTTGTACCTGTCTTGGCACGCTGTCTTCTCATCCTCTTTCCTCCTTCAAGCCCCTGCTCAAAGCCCACCTCAGGCTGGAGGCCTTTGATTTTGATGTCACAGTCATTTGCAGATACAGCTGAGTCCCTGCCCCTCCTTTGCAAATCAGCATCCCACAAGCCAGCCCATCTCTCTGCCCAAAGAATCTTGACCAAACGTCAGCCAAGTCTCTGCTGCTGTTCTGATGGCCAAGCTGGAGCAATGTGGGGACTGGAGCACAGACGCGATCCAAATCTCTGTCTGAACACATGGGAGTAGTCACAAAGGTTTGCTGTCTGTTTGGAAGAGGTAATGGGGGTGGGGGGGGGTGGGGTGAGGGCAGGATCTGCACTGGGTCCTGTGCTATTCAACATCATTTAAAACATGAATTTGTACTGATATCATTTGCCCTTACATCTACTGAATTTCTCTTGTATCCTGCTCCCTTCCAAGAGAGCCATCTCTTCTAACGATGCATTTTTGTAAAGGAAAATAAGGAAGAGGGAACAAACCCTAGTCAGCAAAACCAATCAACACATGAAAAGCTCAGATGTTCTCCGAAATGCTCCTCACCGTCGGCCCCAACTCAACCAAGAAGGGCAGAGGGAGGAGGCCTCTTCCAGCCTTTCTATACAATTCCACAGCACTCACTGGTCATGTATTGGGTGGGGAAAGGAGCTATGGCTCTTTCTATTAACATTGTTGGAGTCCTGGAGCCTAGTATTTGTCTGGCTTCCTTTTGCATCAGTTCAGGTATCCTTTTCCACATGTTTAACAGTTTTTCTCAGTGCTGTGAATAAAAGCCTCAAAGCGGCCATATCCTCAATAAATTCTGGAGGTGACTCCCTGCTCAGCTCAGAGAGAGAGCTGACATAGAGGATCAGGGCCAGACTCTCGAGCTCCAAGTTGTGGATGGGCAAGAACCCCGGGCCCAATATAAAGAAATGAGACTGTATAAAGTAAAGGTCAGATTAGGTCAAAATCAACCTCACAAATCCAAGAAGAATTACTATAGAGTCTATCCAATCTGACAGAATCAAGATTCTAGACAAGCTCCAGAGCGATTACAAAAATGGCCACCAGGTGTCAGTGTTGCTTCAAAAATGTTGCGACCTCACAATGTGCCCAGTTTTCTGACATTTTTGCCGTCTTTTAATGGTCACATAGGGGAAGTTGGGCCTTCCCTGGAGCTTTGGGCTCCAATGACCAAATGCTTCCCATCGAGACCCAAACTGCAGGAGCCTGAATCAGTTCAAAGTGCAGGTAGTGCTCCTGATAGCAGGTGAGGGAGCTGACCAAGCTTGTAAGTGTTCCAGAGAGGATGGAAATTGAGCATGGTCCAAACTGGAAAGATGGAGGAGGGGGGAAAAGACAGGCATGCTGTCAGTCTACAACCAACCCTATTTGTTTTACAGATGAGGGAACTAAGACTCAAAGAGCAAAGTGATGGGTCCAAGGTCCCAGAGGCAGAGCAGAGACCTAGGTCCAGCCTTCTTTCCTCTATCCAGCTGTTCTCCCCTCCCTCCTCCCCTGGCCAGTGTTCATTTGAACTCCACCTGATCACAAGGCCTCAAATTGGGGACCAGCAATTTGCTCCTTACTGGGGTTGGGTTGAATTGAATTGTTTTCTACTTGACAAGTTGCTGAGCTAAGAAAAGTGAATACATTTGGAACTAGTATGGCAAGAACTGTCCCAGCTCAGTGGGGTTTAGTCTGCTCAGCTTCCCCAAGTGAGCTTGTGGGATTTTGCATAGGAAAGAGCATTTGAAATTGTCTAATAAATCTCCATTTTACAGAAAGGAAGGTTGAGGTCTAGAGAACTGAAGGGACTTGGCCAAGGTTGCACAGGAAGTCAATAAAAGATGGGAGCTCTTTGGGCATCAAATCCCCTGGCATAACATGCATTTCAAAGACCTCAGTCACAAGGGGGTCAAGAGAAGCAGGAATTCCTTAGGAGGGTATGTTATTTTCTGGCTTCAGGATTTGGGGTTGCTGCCTTCACTTTCCCATTAGCCTGCTTGTTTATCTGTCCATTAGCTCTGCAAATCAGTTTGAGGAAAAACTGACTCCTCTCTTGTAGAGATCTGGGCATCGAGCCCAGGAACATCCCATGATTTGCTTGAAGTGATTCAAGTTACACCATAAGGGTGGCCCCCTCAGAGAAGGGGGACCCCAGGGAGAAGGGCTTCATTCTCTTGGCAGGCCTGGAAGGGAGTGTTGCAAGAAGGCTTCAAGCTTTAGGAGGGATGATTTTCTAGTGACTTTTTTCCATTAGTTTGAGTTGGGAAAAGTGAACTTAACAGAAAAGCAGTAACTTTGGGTGGTCTTTTTACACTTCTTTAAGGTAGATACAGCCCTTTAGACTTGTTTAGTCTTTTGAGTCTAGGCAGCTAGGTGTGTTTGTCCTTCCTGATCGAAGACCATGCCATCATGGGCTTTTCATTATCACTGTGCTCAAGTCTCTGTTGCACCCCCCACCCTTGATCCCACCAAAACCCCATTCCCCAGGCTGCTGACCACTTCCATTAAGATCTGTATTCATTCCCATACCACCCCTATCAAGACCTCTGGATTGCCCCACTTGTTTCCCCACCCAAGCCCTTCCTAGTCTGGTATCTCCTGATTGCCTCCAGCTGTTTCCAACCCTTGACCCAGTCAACCTCTCTTAGGACTTCTCCTCAAGACCCTCCCTAAACCCCTCCTCCCATCACCCTAGACTACCAGACCACCCCCAGATTCCTCCTATAGTCATTTCTATATTTAAGTTCCATCTTGCCTCCATGAAGGTGCTCAGATTCAATCCAGCTGGAATTCTATCTGGCCTGCTTGTGATACAAGCGTTACAAATGCTTAGGCTCCCTAAGAGTCAACCCAATTTGGTGAACCTTTAATAAGCTTTGTCTACAAAAAGGCTTGAGTCGAATTCATTTGAGCAGGACTGGGCACGTTGGTATTTTGGGGTCCCCAGCACCCCTAAACCTCATCAAGGATAACTGGAGATGACCCAGGATGAGGCAGTTGCGGTTAAGTGACTTGCCCAAGGTCACACAGCTAGTGAGTGTTGAGTATCTGAGATGAGATTTGAACTCAGGTTCTCCTGACACCTTGGTGGCTAAATGGTGAAACACTGAAAAACAACGACCTGAATTTAAATCCTTTCTCAGGGTGACTACTGCAGAGGAAACGAGATATATCTTTGTGAAGTGCTGTATCAATGATACCGTTTTTGAATCCGGTAGGAGCGCGCCCCTCCCCCCGACCAGGAGGACGCCCGCGTAAAGGAAAGGCGAGGGGCTGAGCGCTAACGTCTGCCCCGCCCCCTCGGCCGAGCTGCGGAGCGCCAGAACGGGCGCCCCCAATTCTGGGGAGTTGGCTAGAAAAGCGCGGCGCCGGCGGTGCTCGGAACCGGGCCCTCACCCACGCCAGGTGGCAGGACAGAAAAGGCTATCCTCCAGTCCCCCATCCCGTGAGCGCGGATTCTGGGAAGGGGCGTTCCCTGGGAGGCTTTGGCGCGCGCCGTTGGCCAGTAGTCGCTCGGCGCGCTCCTCGGAACCAATAAGAGGCCACCGTCGGCCGAGGGCGGGGGGGGGGGGGGTCCGGACGATTTGTCCCGCCCCTAGCCGGGTGGGATCGAAGGAAGGAGTGAGTTCAAGGATGGCCAATAAGCGCTCGAGGATCGTCGCAGCGGCTATTGCGAAAGCGCGGCTTCCCGTCTCAGCCAATCAGCGCTCGGCGGCGTCCCCCTCCGACCATCGGCGCTCTCGAAACGATGGCGTCTGCCGATGCTGCGGCTGTAGCGGCGGGGGAGTAAGCGAGCCCGGGGCTGGAGGGGGGGCGGGGAAGGGCAGGGGGAATGGAGGCGGGGAGAGGTGCGGGCTCGCTTCCCCCCTCTCCAAGGTTTCTTCGCTCTCCCTGCGCCCTAGGGCTCTGGCTTCAGCCGCGAGGGCCTTGGCGGCCCCCAGGGTGCAGGACGATGTTTCACCCGCTCTGCTGGTAGAGTTCCTGAAGGTGAGCCTCGGACGGCTCGCCCCGGGGGGCCCTGCCCGCTCCCCCGTACCCGGGCAGAGCACCCCCCCCCCCAAGCCCATGGCCAGCCAGAGCTCAGACGGGAACGTTCCCTCCCCTTCTACCCTCCTTTCCTGACATGTAAGAGAAGGTGTTCTGAAATGTGTTCCAGGACTCTCGGAAGAAGGAGAAGTTGCTGTGGGGCCAGCTCCAGGTGCTTGGTGCCCTCCAGGGCTTCCTGGAGCACGTGGACATGACTGTGAACATGAAAGAGGAAATCCGTGAGAGCCGGAAAACCCCTTGGAGGGAGGAGCAGGGGAGGCTGGCTGCAGGGAGAATTGACCTCCGTTTTCCTCTTCCCGGATCCAGGGGCAGAAGCCAGCGCGGCCCAACAGCTCTGGAAGAACCTGAAAGCTGAGCACCAAAAGCAGGTGGAAGCCATTGAGGCTGCCTTGCCGAAGGCCCTAGAACAACTGGAGGCCAGCAAGAGGAAGCAGGCTTTATTGGGGACTGCTCTGAGGCAGGCCCAGGCCAAAAGGCAGGCTTTGGAGGAGCAGAGGAACATGGCCCAGGCCCAGCAGAGGCAAGGGCAGGTAAGGATAGCGGGGAAGGGTTCTCCCAGGACAGCAGCGGGATGGCAGCAGTCTTGCTTCTGTCCTCGTAGGAAAAGCGGAGGCTGCAGTTGGTGACTGGGGCCCAGGCCCAGAGTGAACACCTGGAGAATGCCAACAAACGCTGGGCTCAGGCGCTAACACTCCAGCATGAAGAGCGAGAGAATGCCCAGAGGTGGGGATCTACCACTTGGGGCCCAAGGGGAGAGGCTTGGAAGAGGAAGGTGCTGAGGGGCTGGAGGAGGGCAGGGGTTGAGTGTTGGCGTCCATTCCCACAGACTTGGCAACTTTCTGGGACTTCTGAAGATGCTGCATGGTGCTGAGGGGGATGGAGGAAAAGGTAACCTCTCTGGAATTCCATAAGCCCCTTGCAGTAACCCCTCCCCACCTCCCCAAAGGCATGTCCAATAAAGCTGCCACCCCTTTTTTTCTTTCCCAAGATGAATGAGAGGGTGCAGACCACCCTCTGCAGACACCCCCAACGCCCTCTGCCCAGACCACTAGGAAGAGACCATTCAGAACAAAGAGTTCAGCCAGTAATCACCAGGGATCCCAGTCCCTCCCTGAAGGCCTCTCCACCCCCCACCCCCACCTTTAAGCCTTCCCATCCCACATGAGCCCACGCCCAGCAGCCCCATCCCCAGAGCCTGGGCTACACTCAAAAGAACAGTCCAGTGTCAAGCCTGTTGTTGCCTCAGAGACAACATTATTCAATGAACTCCCCACCTTCTGGGACCAGCCTTCTTCCTCCAGGCAGCCCTCCTCTAGCTACTTGGGAGTACTGCCCTCCTCGCTGGGGGCTACCAGGGTAGAGGTTGCCTTGAAGCTACGTTTGCGCTTCTGAACATTTTGCTCAGGACGGAAGATGATGATGTACACCTTGGGCACATAGAGCATCCCCAGGGAGACCGAGGCACTGAGACTCATCGACACAGTCAGTGTTGTAGTCTGGATGTATATCTGATCCAAAGGAACAGGGTGTTGGCCTGGTCCAAATCAGCCAGTCCACCCCCTTCCCTATCCTGTACCCAGGATGGCCCCCCGTGGCCAAAGGACAAGAGATGACTCTCCTGGGTGGGTTCAGCCAGAAGGCTGGATGGCAGGTTTGGAGTTGGAAAGGGTGGCCAGATTAAAGGCCCAGAGGCAGGAAAGGGTCTATTGTGGGCAGGGTGGAAGACAAGGAGGATGAGTGAATCAAATACACAAGTTAACGCAGGGTAAAATGAGTGATTGGCAGCATGGATGAACAGACGTGCGATGAAATGAATTGGCCGATCATGCCAGTGCAGTAGTGACTGAATTCGAGATTCCTCACAAGAATGCCAAGTGGGCAAATAGGCTAGACCTTCACCTTCTCAGCAGACTGGGCTGTGCCAAAGAAGATGGGTACAAAAGCAAGCCACACGATACAGGTAGTGTACATGGTGAAGCCGATAGGCTTAGCCTCATTAAATGTCTCCGGGACCCCGCGAGCCTTGATGGCATAGACAGTGCAGGTTACCATCAGCAGCAGGCTGTAGCCAAGGCAGCCAATCAGAGAGAGATCTGACATATCACATTTGAGGACACCCCGAGCTTGTTCTGGATCTGGCGTCCGCTGTTCTTCATAATCAATGACACTGTGCGGTGGCTGGAAACCCAACCAGGCTACTACACCTATGACCTGAAAAGACCTGAAAAATCAGTTTTACACGAAAGCCAGTTCAGAGAATCTGTTACATTTTCCACTTTACAAGGAACTCAAGGTTGGTGATCTACTTTATAGGAAGAAATTCTTTATTTGCTAGTGCCTTCATAATTTTTTAAATGAGACCTTTCTTGGGAACTGAGTTTACCAAAATGGCTTCTTTGTGTTGCTGCAAAAACTCCCCCGCCCTGCCCCCTTCCCCAGTCTTCTCCTAACCCTTGTTACAATAGTGCGCAGAAAACAAACCTGTACAGAAGTGAGGCTGAAGGTAATGACGAGCTGTGAGGTGGGGCTGATGAAGGGTGGGGGGGTGACAGACCTTTTGCCACGTTCAAAGATGCGGTAGATGCGGTTGGTCTTGGTGAGCAGAGCAGAGTAGCTCAAGGCAGTGCCTAGCCCAAGCAGGAGGCGTCGGGCAGCGCAGATGGTACGCCCTGGCTCAGCCACCATGAGGAAGGTGATGGTGTAGATAAGGAAAATCCCCGTGAGGAGGATGTAGCTGAGTTCTCGGCCTGAGGCCCGGACAATGGGGGTGTTGTGGTACCTTATAAAGGTGACCAATACGGAGGCAGTGGCTATGATGCCTGCCACAGCCAGCAGGAGGGGCAAGATAGCCCAGGGAGAGGCCCAGTCAAGGCGGATGACAGGTGTGGGCCTACAGCCAGTGTGATTCAGCGTGGGCCTGGCTCCTAGTGGGCAGGCCTCACAGGTAAACTCATCCACTTGGTAGCGGTACCCATCACAAAGTTCACAATGCCAACAGCAGGGGACGCCTTTCACCATCTTCTTTCTTTCCCCAGGCCCACATGGGAGGCTGCAGAGGGAAGTTGGTGGCAGCGAGGGGCTGCCCAACCACTCCAGTTCTTCTACCTGAGGGCAGAGGTTACAAGGAGTCATCTTGAACACACTTTCTTCACCTTCGTAGGATCATCGTTTTACATAATCGAAGGAAGTGATTTTATTTACAGATAGTGAAAATCAAGATGCCATGTTTTTCTCATCCAAGGCCCTGCACCCACCCCGCCAAGTCTGCCCATGGAGCCCAGTTTGATCTCGAATCTCTGAGCTGCATCGTTGCATTGTCTCAGTCCCTTCCTCTCTGACCTTTGCTGGGTCTCCCTTTCTTCTTTTCTTAGCTTCCGACCCTCCACCTCCATCCTACTCCTGCTGGTTCCACAAGGAAGAGGTCACCATCAGTTTTCTTAGTAAGTTCTCATGGTAAGGGCTCCAAAGGCACCAAACTTGCCATGTCAGGGTGTGCCCCTGGAGCTGACTTGAAATCTGACATTCCTAGAGAGACCATCTTCTCGTTCCTCAGTCCTGCAACCCTGCCCACCCTACCCTACTCCCTCCACCACGAATCCCACTTACATCAAGCTTCAGGGATTCAGTCCACTGACCGACAGCGCGGTACCCTCCGCTGCCATTTGCCACTTGGTACTGGAAGATGTCATAGCGCCCAGGAGCATCTCCATTCTCGTTGAACATCACAGGGGTCCCTGCACTGCCTGGAAACAGAGGAGTTGCCCTCAAATCACATCTGCCTGCTCTGATAACATTTGTATAGTGTTTTGCAAACTGTAAAGAACCATATAAATGTGTGCCTATAAGTCTCACTGTTTTGATGAGGAATTTTATGTGTGTACATTATTTAAACAAAAGCCATGCATGCCAGACCTACCCAATGCCAGTGTTCCCCTAACTCCAGCACAGACTCAGTTCAAGCAGAGCGTGAACTTCATAAAAGTCAGCTCTGCCAATGTAGAGGCCTACTGTGCTAAGGCTTTCTGAGGGGAAAGCCCAGCTCTGCTAGAAGGACCCCTTAGCTTTCAGAACAGTGGGGAAAAGTGAGTGTGAAATCCGTCGGACCTTCAAGAGCAGATATTCCAAATCCCTTATTTTACAAAAGAGGAAAGTGAGGCCCAGGGAGAAAAGGACTTGCTCAAGTTGCCAACCTAAGGGACTTTAAGGGGCAGGACTTGAACCCAAGTTCCTAATGACCAGCTCCATGCCCTTTTCACAGAAGGTTGCTGGGTTTGTGAAACTTCTAATAGCAAATGATCATCGTGTCTTGTGCTTACCATTGAAGTGAACTGCTCGGATGTACTGTAGGAGTGTGCGCCCATCAGTGGGGCTCATGGCAGGACAAAGCCCAGTGTAGCCTGGACACAGAGCCTGATGCATGCTGTGGAGGGCATGGGCAATAGCGTAGACAGCGTCGATCACAAACTGCACCTTGCCCTCCTGCTTGTAGGCCGAGTCTCGGCCAATCCGTTCTTCGCCTGTGCCCAGGAGAATAACTAGATTAGGGCCCAATCTCTGTGGCCCAGCCCCGTGCCCCAGTGCTTTCCCCTTACCTGTGCACTTTCGGGTGATAGCATCATCAGATTGGGCCCCAAAGCCTGTTGTCAGCTTGCAGTTAAAATTGTCCTCCCAGAATTCAGCAAACCAGATGTTCCGCCGGTTGTTCTCCAAGGAGCGGGTGGTGAAGTACTGGTCAAACCCTGGATGGCAGAAGGAAAGGTGACAACTGTTCATAGATCTAGCCCCATGTCCAAGGTGGAGGAGAGGGCATGGACCTGTGGGCACTGGCAGGTGTCAGGGTCAGGTTAGTTTGCTGTCCTCCCCACTTGTGGCAGGGTTGCAGGGCAGTGCCTCTCTGGCTAGGAAGAGAGATGGAAATAAATGTAGGGGTGCCACACCTCACAGCTGGGGATGAGTAAAATTAGGGAAGCTGCCAAATCCCACCGTCTTTCTTCCTTCACAAGCTCACTTGGTGGTCCCCTTTAGATGTGGCTTGATAGTTATTGAACTTAATTTTCAAGGCTTATGGCGGAAGAAGCTGCTAAGTGGAGGCACTTTTTGCCTTTTCCCACCTCGCCTTCAAAGAGCAGTTTTCCCAGTGCCACCTCTATGTTTACATGGAACACTCGCTCTTTCTGAGAATTCCTTTCACATTTGAGTTCCTCACCGTCAATGGAAGCCCGCTTGGGAAGGATGGTGATGGCCCCCACTGCCACATCCTCAACATTCAGAATAGGTGAGGTCTTGGCCCCCCAACTGTCTGAGCCAACCCACAGGAAGTGGCCTGTCAAGTTGGCTTGTTGTGCAGCTTGCAGGACCCGCCTGGGGAGGTAGGGGTCAGAAGGAAGTTGAGGCTGGGGAATCGATTGGCTGAATCACTGTGAACCCTCCCTCCCTCCACTGCATGCACTTCGCCCCAAGTAGACAGAGCTGAATTGTAGCAATAAAGTGTCTGGGAGTCCTTGTGGACTAGGGGTTTCTCAAAAAAGGAAGTCAGCAGTTCTCGTCCACAGACGCTGTTCTGCCTTTCTGGGTGTGGCCTGTCCATTTCTTTGAGTCAAGGTCCCCCCTCCCCCCCTCCTTACTTGATGTCGTCTTCCACCGCGAAGATGATGATGCCCCGGGCGTTGGGTGTCTCCATGAGCCTCTGGATGACTTTAGCAAATTCTCCCGGCCTCGGTTCTCGGGGGATTTTGATGGACTGGGCTACGCAGACACCACCTGGGGCCCGCCCCAAACAAGACATTGTGGCCCATTCCATTTCACAACCAGCCCTCCTCTCCCTGGCCTGGCCCATGTGCTGCTGGAGTTCCTGTATCCAGTGGTTTCCCAAGGAGAAGCAGACTCTAAGATCTTAGCTCAGCTGTAGCTTGAACTGGGGAGACAACCCTCGATCTCATGGGTGAGGAAGGGTGAGAGGAGGTGTCCCAAACCTCAGGAAGTATCCTAGCAGAAAATCGGGTCCAGCCACTTGCTCTCTGTGATCTACTTTATAGGAGGGATGGGGAGAATCCTCCTAGGGACTAGAATAACACGACCTGCATAGTTTTCTTGTCATAGTTCATTTTTCTTGGTGGTGAGATGGCAAAAGCCAGTTAAAGGATGTGGCTTGAAATCACTCCTGTGCTGGGTTCTATCTGGGTGTCCTTCACCTCTCTGGGCTGCCTCTATCAAAGGTGGGGCTGAGTGGGGAGAGCTTGGCCCAGCTGCCCTCTCTGGTGACTTCAGTTCTAACTTTCAGATGCTGGGATCCCCAGACAGATACTCCCTCCCCTGTGCTCTCCTGTGCTTACCAGCTTCTCGGGAGATCTGCACAAAGGCCTCCACCCCGCTCTCCCCATAGTTGCCCTCAGAAGCCAGAGTGGACACGTAGTTCCAGCCCAGAGCCCGTACAACGTCCACCATGGCTTGAGCTTGATAGGAATCCGGTGGGACCACCCGGGAGAAGAAGTCATAGCGGACGTTGTCGCTGAGCTCCGGGGCTGTGGACGCGTAGCTTATCTGAGGGATCTGGGGGGAAGAGCTCCATCTCAGTCAGTGGGTTGGAAGTGATCCCCCGGCCCCCAAAACGCACACACAGACCAACCCTCCCTCCGCTCCCACCCCTGATCACACACAGCAAAGAGTCGAAGCACGTTGGCCACCATGATGGAAACAGAGCTGGCCGAGGCGCCCACGACAGCCACCACACGCTGCTCAGGCAGGGCCCCAATGGGCTGGCCACCCCCTGGGCAGCGGGCCCCAGAGGCAGGCCGCAGCAGAGCCTGCACGAAAGTGAGGGCCTGCTCCAAGGCATGTGTGTCCCGGGAGCATGTGTCCAGCAGTCTAGCGCCTAAGCGCACCCCAGGCAGCAGGGCGGGGTCTGCGTTGATCCGATCCAGGGCATAGAGCATGGCCTCCAGACGGTGCACACCCTGCTCCTTCTTTACTGGCCCACAGGCAGCTCCTGCCGCTCCCCTTGCGTGCACAGGGAACAGGCCGCCAAGTGTCACATCCCCTGGGAGCCTAACTGCTTCCCCAATGGCTCGCTGCGCCCCCATGCAGGCCAGGGGTCCCAGTAGCAATAGCAGCAGTGCCAGCCCATGGAGGATACAGCAGCAGCAGGGACCTGAGGGAGGGGACAGCAAGACCCAGATTGCGAAGCTGGACTCTGAGCTGAGGCGCGCTCAGTATGGCTAACTTGCTCTTCTCCTGTGCTCCTCCCTCCCTCCCTCCTTCTTTCCTGAAGCCCTTTGCACATGGAACCCACTGGGTGACCTTGGGAATAGTTTCTGCCTTCTTTAGGCTCCTGATTTGTCCTATCTATGAAATAGGTATGAGAACCTTGCCCCCAGGCAACCCCTTCTCAGCTTGTTCTTAACACTGCCTTCTGATCCCCTGATGGGGATAGGATCTGAACCACCAAATGGAAAAGCCCTGGACTTACCCATGTGGCCTAGGTCCCTGATGTTTGCCTGGGGCACCTGGCCCCACTTCTTGATTCCATCCAGACCCCTTCCACATGACCCCAGGTCTCTGGCATTGCCTGGGGCACTCAGCCCTCCCGGGGAGTTCCCTGTTCCCTCCTAGTCACCCCAGATTACTCCAGTCTTTCCCTATATAAGGTCCATCTTGCCCTCCCTCCCCTTAAATTGCTCAGATTCCTTAAGAGTCTAGCCAATGGCTCAGAGCCAGTCTGCACACTTGTCAATACAAGTGTCACAATAGGATATATTCTTAAAATCTCACCCACCCAACGGTCTTCTAATAAACTTGGACTTTGGCTGAAGGAAACCTTGGATCTAATTCATTTGAGGCAGGACCTGTGTCACTTGCCCTTGAATTTCAGGGTCCTAATAACTCCAGCCTCTGTTTTTGTCCTTTCTTTCTTTCCATGACACCCTTCAGCCATCCTTACCTGCCTGGAAATTCCTGCTGCCTCCTAAAGGAAGCCTTTTCCAGCTGATGCTTTGGCATCTGGCTTCCCTGAGTCCTGCTGGGTTCATTTCCCCCCCTCCCTCAATGCTTACAAATCCAACCAGTTATGTCTTTCAAGGCTCCAGCTTTTCCTCTTTTTGGATGCCTCTGCCAGACTATTCCAGTCTCTAAAGCCTGACCCTCCTTGGATCCCTGTCCTTTGAGTTCGCCCACAACAGACTGACTGAGTTGCCTATCAGAGGGACCAGGCATTTCCTGGCCAGCTGGATGGGGAGGGAGTGGGGAGGGTTCTTTCCTGGCCCCAGGCCTGAGTGCCAGATGTTGAGGAATATAAGGCGATGGGTTTAGGGTTAAAACCAGCAAATCCTCTGAGACAGTCCCCAAACACACTGCTCATTTTGCAGAGAGGAAAACTGGAGACTAGAGTAGAATTGACTCTAGCTCCTACCTCCCCTCCTCAACTCCCCCACCTCCCAAGGCTTTGGGCAATGGATCTCTGAGCCCTTTCCTATTTCCTCATCCATGGCCAAGTTCCAGTGGAGAAAGTCTCTCACAGATACCTGGGACTCTTAACTTTGCCCCTCCTTGGGCTCCTCAGTTTCTCCCTTTAACAAAAGAGGGACAGTGAGCTAGAGGATCTCTGAGCCTTCTCTTAGCTTAAGGACTTTTCTAAGGAAAAACCAGTCATTCAACTACAAAGGTTATTCTGACCCACCCTTCCCTGAAGGTCAATTTCCTTAACTGGGAAATAAGGAAGTTGGATTGGGCCTGTAGGTAACTGGATCTCTATCCCACGCTCTAAAAAATCAATCACTGACAAATATTTATGAAATGTCCACCATATGCCAGGAAATGTGCAAAACACTGACAACCGTGAAAATCCTCAAGAAGCTTTCCGTTCTAATGGGACAACGCTTTTCCCTCTCTGAGCCCCAAGTTCCCTGGGTCTAGGGGCCGAGTGGAGCTTTTCCTACCACTACTCTAGCATTTGCTACTAAGTATCTTCAACAGGGAAGGGAAGGCCAAACTGTGAGAAAAGAAGGTGGGTCACTCAAAAGCTGTTGGGTCCATCCCAAGACTCATCCTGGGTCTAATCAGAGACCGGTCCCCCAGCCAGCTTCAGAGCCCCATGTATCCCAGCTAGCGCTTTCAATGAGATGATTACGTTGGCTCTTTAAGGGATTATTTTGTTCTGGGGAGGCAAAACTGGGGCAGCATAGAGCTCTAGGATTAACCGGGGGCCTATGATCTAGCCATTAGCCCAGATTAAAGGGGGGAAAGGGCCGAAGGCTCAGAGTCCAAGGGATGTGACAGACAACTGGATGACAGAGTCTACCGGAGGAGTCTCTTTTTGTTTTGATTTCGTATTGATTCTTTTGATTTTATGTTACCTAGATTTATCCCTCCACCCGTCATGTCCAAGGTAGCCGTCTCTTGGAAACTTTTTTTTAAAGAAAAAAGTGAAAGTTGCAGAGGAAAAGTTCAGCAAAATTAACGAATGCATAAAAACTCCAAACAAACTGCAATCCTAACGTTATTTGCAGAGTTCCCTGCCTAGTGACCTCCTCCCTCTGCAAAAGAGGGGGCGTGAGTTGTCCCTCCGCCACGCCCCTTTCTTTCATCTCTTTTCTGGGGACCAATCAATACATATTAACTTCGTACTAAGACCAAGCTCACTTGCAGCAGTCCAATTTTTACTACTTTGTGGTAGTTTTACTTGGGTTTTTTTTTTGGTGGGGGGGGGTGAGGCAATTGGGGTTGGGTGAGTCGCCCAGGGTCACACCGCCAGTTAAGTGTCAAGTGTCTCCGGCGGCAAGTTTGTTTGCTGTCGGCACGGCCATGTTCTTTTCCCCCACTTCTCTTCCTTTCCTCGTTAAGTCCGTGCCAAGCAGCCCCGGCGGGCCCAGGCCGAAGCGCGCGGAGGGCAGGGGCAAGGCCGCAGGGGCTAGGGGCAGCCCCCCGGCGCCGGGAGGAGGACCGCAGAATCCTTGGACAGAAAGGAGGGCGCCCCGAGAAGGCGGGCCGGCTGCGTGCGTGCCTTGGTAGACCCGCCCTTGCATGCGTACTCCGCACGTGCTGCGTGCGTACGTCCCCGCGCGCGAGCCTCCACGACCGGCCGGAAGTCATTGAGCAACCTGAGCGGCCGCCTGGGGCTTGCGCCTGCGCGCTCGCGGCTCCCGTGGCCCCGTCCCCCCCACCCCCCCCCGCCGGCCTCGCCTGATAGGCCACCCCGGCCAGTGTGTCGGTGCCCCGCCCCGGGCTTTGGGGAGGGGGCGGAGCACGGATGGGCCAGGCCCAGCCGGCGGGGTTCCTCATTGGGCGTAGCTGCTGTCGGCGCTCGAGGTGTCCCGGATGGCGATGAGGGAGGCGAGACTGGAGCCGGGCTCCGAGGGTTTCGGAGTGAGTTCTCCGCCGGAGTTCGAGTCGGAGTCGGAGTCAGAGTTAGTGTCGGCGTCGTCAGAGTCATCGGAGGCGGCAGGGGTACACGGGAAGCGGGTGGTGCCCGGCGTCGTATACCTAGGGCATATCCCGCCGTGCTTCCGGCCCCTGCACGTGCGGAACCTGCTCAGCATTCACGGCGAGATCGGGCGCGTCTTCTTCCAGCCGGAGGGTGAGCCTCAGCATACACGTGGCGGGCTGGGAGGGCGGCTAGTGCGCAGGCGCGGCGGGTGGGGGCTCAGGAAAAGGGGAGCGAGGAGGCGGAGACTGGGCTCCTAGCTCCTCCCTCCCGCCCCCCCAAACCGGGACGAACGCCTTAAAGGAGCCGCCTTAAAGGAGCCGTGGGTGGGTGGGATCTTCAGTTGCTCCCCCGCAGGCCACGCTTGAGAGCTAGTGGTGGGCAGAGGTGGGGGTCTTCCCCTTCCCGCAGGCCTGGGCCTTGACCCTGACCATTCTGCCTGTCTTTCTACCTGTCTGTCCATCCGTCCGTCTGTCTTTCCCTCCGGTCCTCCCGCACCCAGATGGCTTGGGCCCAAGGAGCAGAACGCTGGCTGTATCAGGCAGCCGCCGCCGCCGCCGCCGCCGCCGCCTGGGGCAGGGCTACCATGAGGGCTGGGTGGAGTTCCGGGACAAGCGAGTGGCCAAGCTGGTGGTGGGCAGCCTGCACAACACGCCCATGGGCGCCCAGCGCCGCAGCCCCTTCCGCTATGACCTGTGGAACCTGAAGGTGAGGCCGGGCAGATGGCGGGCAGGACAGAGAGGGCCGGGCTGGGCATCGTCGCTCACCTGCTGGTGGCCTTCCTTCCCAGTACTTGCACCGATTCAAATGGAGCCATTTGAGCGAGCGCCTGGCCTATGAGCGCCAGGTCCGGCAGCAGCGTGTTCGGGCAGAGGTCTCTCAGGCCAAGCGGGAAACAGACTTTTACCTGCACAGCGTGGAGAAGAGCAAACATTTCCTGAAGACGGCAGAAGCCGTGTTGGCCGCTTGTGGGGAGGGATCGGCGGTCCGGGACAAGAGCTGGGGCTTCATCCAGCGCCCCACGGAGCTCGAGATCAGAAAGCACAAAGAGCTTTGTACCAGCCAGGGCAAGGACCAACCCCGAGCCCAGATCCACGAGTTTGCCAAGAAGGCCCAGCCAAGTGAGCCTTTGCTGACAAAAATTTTCCATCCTGGGGCCTAAGTTTCTATGAAACTGACTTTAATGACCTCATCACCGTCAGCAGAGCGCAAAAGGGCCCAACAGGGAACTGGTTCTGGATTCTCTGCCTAATGGCACTTTCCTAGCAACTGATTTTTCTCGATAACTTCAGGATATGGCCTTAACTTTCATGTAATAATAAAGTGTTTCAGTAGAGGCTTTTTTCCTCTTAATATCCTATGTTTTAAAGAGCATATTGTCAAAAAATGTATCTGGATGTGTGCGGGCCTCTGGGCAAGACTACCCAACCCTGGGCAGCATGTTTATCTCCCTGCCCCATTGCTGATGGGAAGAGATCGTGTAGGATTACCTGGGGGAGGTAAGGAGAGCATTCCAGAACTGGG
>CM053775.1:613853-641472 GCA_028658325.1 Potorous gilbertii
CTTTGGCCTCTCAGGATGCTACAGGGGCACGGCCAGTTGTCCTTTCAAGTATTGATTTTCTGAGCAATTAAAGTGACCCTCACTAACCTTGAAGGTCTACCACATAGAAGGTAGCCTAAAGCAATAAGAGGTTCCTGTCTTCAACACTGCCCTTGGGTGGCACAGAAGTGTGCACATAGGAGGCTGGATTGAAGAGACCTTCCTCTTTCCGGGATGGCAGTACAGCAGGTCCATCGCAGGCCTAAAGACTCTTGTATATGAACAGGATATGGTGTGTGTAGCCAAGAGGCCCCACCTCCCTCAGTCACAGTTTTAAGTCAATATACTTAAAAAAATAACGGTGCATCAACATAGTTTATTTAGAAAAATAATGGTAAAGGTAGCAAACAAAGGCCAGGCCATTACAGAACACAACAATGGATTCTTTTTTGCTTCTCTGGGTGGGGGTGGGTAGGGTGTACGAGGGCACAGCAAAGGACTAGACCTTGAGCCTTGCAGATGCCCCTTGGTAGGGGCTCCATTTCCAGAATTAAAATCTGAGCTTCTGTACCCCGCCTCACTCTCTGTAAATGGGTCCAGCCCTTGTCCCTGAGGTTACAGGTGAATGTGGGGGGTGGGGTACAGGGTAGCGATGGGGACCTAGACTCTGAAAATTTTCTTAGAAACCACATAGAGGGCCAGAGCAGGCCATTACTGTAAGGTTCCTCAGAGCCATCCATAGTGCTCATAGGTGGTTAGTAAATGCTGGCATTTGTTAGGGAGGTAGGCGGAGAGGACATCTGTCCTCACCTCATCCTTTCCAGTGGAGATTGACTTTGTACACAGTACAGGAGGAGGAGGTTGGGGAAAGGGACCCCAGGGGCCAGGTCAGTGCATGGGGACCCCAGGGAAACTCAGGTGCTCAGCTGCTGCTGATCCCTGAGGTGCAAGGCTCAACACAGCAGGCCTGGCACCGGCCCTCATATACCAGGACATCGCAGTCCGGAGACCGTAAGCCCTGCCAGCTGCCAGGCCACCCAGGGCACACATGGTAAGCCTCTAGGTTGCACATTAGTTCTACCACCTCATCCGCAGTGCTAAGGCGCAACGGGTGGGCCAAATAGAGCTCATGGCTGGGTGGGACAGGGGTATCTTTTACCACTACATAAAAGTAGAGCCCTGGCTGGATGTGGATTACTGCTGCAGTCATGGTGGATAAGGGGGAACGCTGAATGATGCATATGTCTGGCCCCATGGGCGGCATGATTTCCCAGTGGGCAGGTAGCGGCAGCTCATTCAGCTCTTCAAGAAACTCTTGCAGGACACTATCGAGGACCCCACAGGGTCCTGTCACCATGGGGGTGACACCACTCAGACTGTAGATATCCGTGATCTGGAGAGAAAAGGCCCATGGCTACTCCCAGCTGCATTCCCTCCCACCTTCCCTCCCCACTCTCCAAGGCCCAGCCCTGTCACTAACCACAGGAAGGTTTGTCTTCGTTATCTCTTCTTCCTCCTCTTCCTCTTTTACCACGATTTCTTCTTGTTTCACAAGGAGCTGCAGCTGGGCGATATTAGGCCCCTAAAGAAAAAAAAGACAAACAGAAGTCAACATGTGGAAGAGCAGCCTCAAGTCAAGTGGGCCGGCATTTTCAAGACTTCGGGGGGCTTCCAGGGTTGGGCCAGATCAGAATCACAGGAAGCAAGCCCTGGAAAGGCAGCACGGTAAAGGAGGCAGAATTCCAACTCAGAGCCAAGAAGCAGCCTTGTACATGGGGGCCAGGCCTTTGTGGTGGCAGAGGTGCCCCTGAAGTGCCCATCCCCCCAGTCCTATCCCCTGGTTACCTCGCTTTGGCGGCCAGGAGAGAAGCCTGCAGAGGGTAGGGAGGCTATCCCAGGAGCCTGGATCTCATAGCTCTCAACCTCCTGCTTTACTGTGGGGGAGGAGTACATCCCAAGTCCTGGGCACCCATACTCCTGCAGGGAGAGCACAAGAGAAAGGTCATAGCGGACTCTAGCCACCCAGCCCAGAGGCCAACACAAGACCGCTCTGGCTGTCCTCCCACACCACCCAACTGGACCTGCATTTCTAGAGCCGAAGGCCTAGTGGGCCTCTCCAAGGCCTGGTTCCTATGCCACACCTCTCCAAGGTTACTATTAGGAGCTGAATGGCCCTTGCTCTAAGGGAGGCCAACCTCAGCCCATCCTGCACAGGGCAGCTCCGCTCCATCACCCCTCCGGCAAAGGAATCAGCTAGTTAATGAGTGGGGAGGCCAGGAAAGGGGGTGGAGAACCTGGGCCCAGCAACCAGTGCTCATGCCCTCACCCCACTCCTGTTCCTGCAGGATGACCAGGTCAGGCCCTGGGGGCAGCATAAAGCTAGGACCCAGCTCCTCTGTCAGCACAGGGAGCCCCTTCTGCTGAGGAGGGATGGGGCTGGGATCAGCATAAGTGAGTACAAGAGGGCATGGCTAGACTGGCCTCCAAGGGCCCAGGGTACACAGGAGATGAGAGGAAGGCGGTGACACTGCCAAAGCCGCCATGCTGGGGGTGGGTCCAGCTCAGGATCCTGGGGGGGGGGCGGGAGGGAGGGAGAGGAGCCATAGGGAGTTAGGGTTACCTCAAGCCCTTTGCTGAGAGCCTTAGTGGCCAGCCTCTGGCCCTGCAGGCCCTCAGATTTGGCCTGCTTAACCAAGGCCCCCTTCCTACGTCGTGACCGGCACCGAGGCAGTGCTGCCCCCTCTACAGCAGGGCTGTCCCACCTGGCTGTAGGCAGCAGACATTTCTGTAGGCAGATACTTGGCTGAGCACCTTAACAAGCTACCGCCTACCCAGAACCTCCCCAGAGACAGCTGCCACACCCACCATGGCAAACTGTAGGCACTGTTTCCAACGACATTTCTGGCGCTTCCGGTTAGAGCCTCCAAATTTGGGCTTGTCCAGGCAGAAGTCGCACTGGCCACAGTCTGCATAGCGCTGGCACGCAGCACACGCCCCACATCTCCGGCTCTGCCGGCTGCGGCGGCGGCTAGGGTAATGCTGGGCAGCAGGAATGAGAGACAAGGTCACCTGGACTGGCACGCTCCTGCAGGGAGCACCAGGGCAGCGGGGCCTTCTAATTGCTCTTCACACCAATACATCCAAAGCTGTTCCACAACTACTTTGGCCATGTCTCCTGCAGGAAGCTGCCTTGAGCACATGACCCTGGACAGCCCCATGAATCTCCAGGAAAACCTGTGGGCCTGGTAACTCTTCCTGCCTCTAGCACACACACTGGGCAGGGGTAGGGGTAGGGCCAGAAGGACGAGAGCTGAGGGGAGCCTTGCTATCCTGAATACCCAGCATGGGAGAAGGGAGCAGAGTGAAGCACTGATTAGCTGGTGGCTGTCATGGTGGCCCAGTGGGTCATAGTGAGGGGAACGAGATTTGACACTCATTAGCAAGTTGGAGCCTACACAGTAATACAGAAAGTCCTTAGAGAAGAGAGTGGGGACCGTGGGCAACTGCAAGAAAACGCACAGTAGGGACATAGAGGGAAGGGGAGGGTTCCCTGGGAGGTGAAAGGGCCAGGCAGAAAGACCCCGGTCCCACTGTGCCACCCCAAGCCCTTCCCCTCCCATCATCCCTCTGCATTTACAAGGAATGCCCAACTCCAAATGAGACCTGGCCTACCCAGTAACCCCATGACCTAGCCAGGGCCTTACCAGCTTAGAAGGTGTGGGACAGCCTTGGCTGCAGTTTGGCTCTTTGGCATTACACCCAATGTCGTCCTGCAAGGATGTGGGGAACAAGTTGGTAAAGGAGGCAATTCCAATTTCACCCCCTTCCTCTCTCCCTGCAATGATGGGAGGACCTGAGCTGCATGGCTATCAACACGTGTGTGCGTGTATGTGCATGGGGCATGCCTCCAAAGATAACTTGCATTTCTGGGGGATAGGAGGACAATGCCTTCTAATAGGGAATCAAGGTCCTAGCTCTGGGGATGGGGCCCACGAGCAGGAAGCTGGGCAATTTTGGGCCAGATTGGACCCCAAAGACAGAGCACGGCACCCTAGGGGGCAGACCTGCCCAAAAAGTCACTTCCAATCAAATCAGCCTCCTAAGAGCTAGCCTAGCCTGATGAACTATTCCCAGGAAGGAGTCCAAATGTCTCCCTTCCCCATGTGGGATATTACATGCCTGTGTACGTGTATGTGTGTGTCTGTGCACTCGAGGCACAGAGTCAGAGGTCAGAGGCGTTAGCTCTAAAATGCTCACATCAATGTCAGGGAGAGACAGGAATAGGAGAAGGAACTAGAGACTGGCAGGCAGGTGGCAGAGAAAGTGCCTGAAGGAGCTGAGTGAGGCCTGCTCTCTCGCTTCCCCCAAGCTAGGGCTCAGCCCCCTGTCCACCCCTGGGGACACAAGCCAAAGTGGCGAGAGGGACCGAGGAGCTTCTGTTCCAAGGCCAGGGCCTTCCCATTGTGCTGCCCACTCCCCCCAGGGAAGGAATGCATGCTTCCCCCCCCAGAGTGATGGTGAGGTGATTGTGGAGACAGGATGGACAAACCACACAGCCAGCCAAAGTCAGCACAATGGTATGGAGAGATCCACACACACACCCACACACCCACGCTCTCTGTGGCCCCCAGATGGAGGACATACAGGAGGAGGATTGACTTACGTGTGGGGGGGCAGGACGGGACGGGGCAGGGGCCCCCCCCTGGCCAAGAGGACACTGCCCCCAGCTTTCAAACCAGACATTGAGTTTAAAATCCACTCACTGCTGTAGGTGCCTCAGTGACGCTTCTCTGCCAGCCCTGCGCATTCGAAGGAGTAGCCTCCTGGCAGCCAGGCCAGGGAAGGGAAGGGACAGGATCATAGAAGACAGGCAAGGAAGGGAGAGGAAAGGCAATGAGGACGAGCGAAGAAAGAGACAACGTTCTAGAGACTTCCCTGTCTTCTCTCCGCCCCCAGTCCTTACATCCCTTCCTTGGAATCAGTGACACAAAGTGACAGCGTCACAAGGCTCCCACTGGGGCTTGGAACCTGGGTTTGGCGGGCGGGTGGGCAGGCCTCAACAAGCAGAGGGTCTACTCCCAGGCTTTGAGGGCTTCCCACCCACGAGGGCAGACAGACAGACAGACAGACAGACCTGGTTTAGGGGAACATGGAGCTCTAAGCTCAGCAGAGTAACCCAGCCCCGGGAGTGGGGAGGAAAAAGCAGCTGAGCCACTCCGACTGGCTCGGTCCTGTCCCCTCATGCGCCATGCATACCCTCACCCTGAGGCCCTACTCACTGTCACACATGGAACCTGGCTTGTGTCCTGAGCAGGGGAGGATGGGGCCTCGGGGGGTTGACAGAAACAACAAGAATCGAGGGTAAAGTCTGAGGCCGGAGCGGTGCAGGGCCCCCAAGGCTCCGTGCGTTTCTGGGCAACATTGGAAAAGAGAAGAGGGACGTAGTGAGAACCTAGAGACATGCAGGGGCAGGCACAGGCACAGTGCTGGGGAGTGATGGCAGGCCGGGGAGAGCAAGCAAGTCCCCAGGAGAGAGGAAAGAACAAGCAGAGGAAGAAACTGGCGGGGGCTGCCTCCCCTCCTCAGAAGTCAGGACAAGGGGTGGGCAATGCTCACTGGAGAGACCAGATCTCAGGGAACCCCCAACACCCTTCACAGGCTTCCAAGGTTCCAAGCCCTCAGTAACCAAAGCCAGGCTCAAATTGCACCACGCCTCCGAAACCAAGAAGCAGCCAAGTAGCTCCCTTGGTCCTGATGGCAGGAGAGGAAGGAAAGGGCCATGCTGCTGTACTCCGCACCTTAGAAGTACTCGAAGGGCTGATGGCCTGAGCTGTGGGTGGTGGCACCAGGCCTTGGCGCCATATGCCTGGGAGTTTCCTAGTAGTCAACCCTAGGGGTCTCTTGATTATCCGCTTCTGGAAGACAAAAGGCTGTAAGTCACAGACATGCCCAGGCACTCAGGGAACCCCTAGAACACTGTAATGGGGGCTGACCTGTAGAGATGGAGGTGGGGCTCACTGGGGCCATTTTGTGGGGAAGCAGTGATAGAACCCCAGGCCTCAGTTTCATCTGTAAAGTGAAAGGGCTGGATATTTACAACAGTAAAGAAAAATGGATTTTCTTTTTATTGAGAAAAGTAAATGAATTTTTTAAAAAAGGAAGGCTAGCCTAGGTGAGTCAAGGTCTATTCTGTAACCTTCAGCTCACTGATCTGCCTGTGGCATAAGGTACCAATTGGATCCCTAGGGTTCACTCACCTTGAGACAGCGCCTCTGAAGACATTTCCACTGTCTTTTAAGGTCCAGTCTTTCTTTGCGTTTGCAGATTTGGCAGATCCCACAATCTTCTTGGGTCTCACAGGCGGCACAGAGACCACAGCAGAAACTCTGGAGAGCAGAGTGAGGGCCAGAGCACTGTGAGGGTCCAGCCCCAAGCCTGGTCCAGCCCCAAGCCCGACCTGGCTCCAGGAGCCCCACTTACCTTATTAGTAATCTTGAGGCAGCGGCGTCGTGCACACTGGCTTCGGGGGAGCCGAGGAAGCTGGAGAACGCAGGCAGTACAGACACCACAGTCCTCAGTCACCTGGCAGGCTGCGCAGTCACCACAGCCCACGCGCTGCCAAGGAAACAGGAGATCCCAAGGTTTAGGTCACATCCCACAATCTCCCCTGGAGGGCAGGGGCTGGCCCTAAGTGGGGAGTTTAAGCAGTAACAACTACCTTGAACATTCTCTGCTCCCGGTTGAAGGCATTTCTCCGGGCTGGGGGAGGAAAGGAAGAGATTGTATGAACAGCCAAGAGCAGCCCCTCCTCCACGCTCCAGCCAGAGGCTTGGCCCAAACCCACCTCGGCAGTTTTGACACAGGAACCGGAGGCGCTGACGCCCAGCGTCGTCCCCTGAGAGGCTGGCTCCACAATTTTCGCACCATCTGAGAAACAAGGGAGTCCAGCCAGTGAACCCCCCTGGGGGGGAGTGGGGGTGCAAGGACCACACGAACAACCCATTCACTCATGAATCTCATCCCATCTCCTCCCAGGGGTGCCGAGAGGATGCCACATTGGCAGCAGCCTCAAAGGCCAGGAGGGCAGCTTGCCGTCCCACTCCCACAGCTGCTGTCCCACTGGGCTTTGAAGGGTGGATGTGCCAGCACATTTCCCACTCACCTAATGAGAGGGTCCTGGGGTGGGGGAGGAGTGAAACTAGGCTCTTGAGGCTGTTTCTGTTCGAGGGATGGTATTGACTGAGGCTGCTGAGGCTGACTTTTGTTCTTTTGAGATGCCTGAGGGTACAAGAGGAGAATTCCCAAAAGGCCCTATGCCTCCTGGCAGTCTCACTGGCCACTTCCCTCTCCCCAGCAGTAACAGATACCTTGGCAGGCATGTTGGACTGGAGAACACCGTGCTTAAAGTCAAAGAAATTCAGATCACAGCCTGGCCCCAGGTATCTGATGAGCTCGACTTTACTCCGAATTCGCTGTCCAGTAGGGCTGCAGTGGAGAGCCAGGGTGGGGGTGGGGGGGCGGAGAATGGGAAAGGGGGGGGGGGCGGGATGCTTCCCTGAATGTTCCTGGTCCAGCCCAGAAGCGCCAGAGAACTCAGCAGTTCCTCACAACTGCCACCCTCACTCCAAGGCCTGCTTCGGCCACAGTTAACTGCCCCGAGCCTCCAATGCAGCTGAGTCCATGGTTAGCCTCTACTCTTAAGAAAAATTCTTAGAGGCCTGGGTTCAACTCTTGCCTCAGACACTTCCTGGCTGTGTGGCCTGGCTTAAGTCAACTTCTCCACTCTCTCACTGTCCTTAGCTATAACATGAGAAGCACAATGGCACCTACCTCTCAAGGCAGTTGTGACAAAATTATGTGTAAAATACTTTTTAGCACAAGGCCTGGCACATAGCCTGACACTTCAGAAATTCTGATTCTCTCCTCCCTTCCCCTCCCCATGACCACATCAATCCAACTGAGTGGTTGGGGGTAAGGGTAAGGCTGCCAGGCCTGAGGCAGTCATTCCCACCCCACCTAGGGCAGTGCTTGGGCATGGCACCAGGAGTGATCGCATGGTGGAGTGGCCCAGAAGCTCCATCCACACCTCCCCAGAACTAGGTGCAGCTCAAAGCTCTCAACCTCTTACCCACCTCCCTACAGTGCCCCATCAAGACCGTGGGTCCTGCCTACCTCTGATAGTAGGTATCTGAACGGCCACAGGAGGCTCCGGATTTGCGGAAGGATTCACGGCGCTTCCAACCAGGGCCCAACACAGGGCAATCTAGCCAGTCCTCAGCCATAGAGGACCAAGGCAGGGGGCGGTCGGTGCCAGAGGTGGCCGCCTGTGGAGTGGAGGCAGGTCAGTGGGTGCTGGGAGTCAAAGGCTCCAGCTCAGAGTGACCCTGAGCCTATAGGTTTGCCCCGCCCCCACCCCCCAGGTCCTCAACCCAGCCCTTAAGTAACGACTCAGATCTTCCCAGAAGAAGGACCCAATGAATGGAAGGCATTACCTAGGGTCACAGTCTTAGGCAGAACTATCTACAAGTAGGGAAACTGAGGCCAAAGAAGGAGGAGGGAATAGCTGGAGGTTAAGGACAGTAAAAGCCAGGGTTGAATCCCCAGTGCCCCGCAGGGCCTGAGGTGATTGGGTCCAGCAGAGGTGCCCTAAGATGGGGGAAGCAGAGGTAAAATGGCTGCCTTGGAAGAGAAATAAAGAAGTGCCAGGATGGCAGGCCGCCGTGGGGGGGAACACAAGAAGGGCCCCCTGCCAGGGGCCCAGCGAGGCAGGCCCAGGTGAAGCCACTACTTGAGGCTAGGGGACGGGGTGGGGGTGGGGCAGGATCGGGTTCACTCCCCCCGGGCCCCGAGCCCCGGTCCCAAGCCCCGGGTCCCGCGCCCCGGCCGGGCGGTCCCTCCCCGGAGCCCTCCCCCGGAGCCAAGACTGGCCTCTTTCGAAGACCTGCTCTCTCTCCCGCCTCCGCGCCTTTGCCCTCCCCGCCGGAGGAATCCCCCAATTTCCCCGGGCCCCCGCCCCGACCCCTCCGGCTCGGCCAGAGCCCACCCCGCGGTCAGGCTCCCTCCTACCTCCTCGGCACCCCCCTACCCGGTCCGCGTCCTCTGCCCGTTCTAGAAGGCCCAGGTGCCCCGGCAACAAGCCCACTGTTCATAGAACCCGGAACCGGAAATCCGGCCCTGTCCCGCCCCCACTCTAATACCCTCCCAATTCCCGGCCAAGCGAGGGCCAGCCGGGCTGGCTGGGTCCGCGTGTAGGGGTGGGGCCTGCGGACGAGGGGCGGGGCCTGCGGACGAGGCACGGGATCCACGTGCGGGGGTGGGGCCTGCGGACGAGGGGCAGGGTCCACGTGTGGGGGTGGGGCCTGCGGACGAGGGGCGGGGCCAGGAGGAGAGCCAAGTTTTCCCAGCCTCAGGCTTAAGCCCTAGACCCCAGGGGTCCTGGCTCTGGCAGGTGTCCCTTCCCCTGCACTCAGAGGGTCTCCCCGGAAAGGAGGGTGGGCCCAGCCAGGCAGCCTATGCCAGGCCCTCTATCGTGGTCCCTGGGCATGCACCTCTCTGGGCCCTGCCCAATGAACAGCAGAGCCCAAGATCCTTTGCTCTGCGTCCACAAAAGACCACCAAGCACCTCCCAACCTTCATCACAAGTTAGTGGGTGCTCAGAGGCCCTGGCCTCAGGCCCAACTCTTCAGGACCCCATTTGGGGTTTTCTTGGCAGAGATACTGGAGTGCTTAGCCACTTCTAAGGTCAAATCGTAACTGGGTCATGATGTAACCCTCCTACTTCTTCAGGCAGTTACCTCATCTACAAAGTGGGCACAGCAGCAGTAGTTCTGTGCCAGGGTGGTAGTGAAGAAATGAGATATGAAACTTATATGAAGGAAGCTGCCAACTTAAAACCCACACTAGGTCTAGGCCTCAAAGGTAGCAATAGGAAAATGGGTCAGTTTTCAATTCAGAGTCCTCCCCCTCCTTAGACGGCAGCAACCTCTCACTGGCCACCCCAGGATGTCTGGCATCCAGACATCTTGAACTCAGAGTCACACAACAGCTGAAGCAAAAGGAAGCCACAGGTGGATTTCTTCCCAAATTTATTGTGAACAAACTTCAGTTTTGCAGTTTCAGTCGCAGGGCCCCCCAAACCCCCACATCACTCACCAGAGCAGCGTGGGCTACCGAGGTTAGGAAGGGGTTACTAAAGCGACCCAAAGGGCTGGGGAAGAGGGCTGGACAGGGCAGAAACAAAGGAAGCAAACAAGGGCATGAGGAGATGGGGAGTAGAATGGCAACCTGGCCACAGGCCAAGAAAGGGATCCAGCCACACTTGGAGACGGAGGCCCAAGAGCTGAGGGACATCTCCTCAGGGCTGGGCTCAGCGGTCAGCATTGGTGCGCAGGTCTGTGGTGAGGGGGTCATGCTGGATGGTCTGGTGCAGCATGAGGGCCAGCAGGCCAGCCCGGTTAGTCATGGCCATCCTCACGTTCCGTTCCTGTTCAAACAGCTCATCCAATTTGTACCACTATGGGAGAAAAGGGAAAGGCTGTGGAGTTTCATAGGGACAGGCCCAGCTCTCTACCTTACATTTGCTCTGGTTGCTGCTGTTGCTGCTGGGGTGGGGTGCAAGGAATTATCATACTGCTCCCCTAGGCTGGAATGATGGCACCCCTCCACTGGCTTTCCCCTACCCCACACCTCCACAGGGTGAGAATGCATTACCTGGCCTCAGTCCCAATTCCCTCCTCCAGAAAAACAGTCTCCTGTTGCAAGTCAGAGCATTTTCTCTGGCTGTCCCTCATGCCTGGCACTCTCCCCCTCTGCATCTCTAGCTGCTCAATTCCATGGCTCACTTCAAGTCTTGACTAAAGTTCTGCCCTTGTGCAACAACCCTTTTTCCTGATCCCTTTAACCTCAGCACGCTCCCTCAGAGAGACCCCAATGGATCCCATCTAGTTATCTGGACAGAGCTGTCACCTGTGGCTTTCTCTATCCCCAGAGCTCAGCTCAGTACCAGCCACATAAACACTTGGTCCCTGATCTCAGCTTGAGCTTGCATGAAGTCTGCTGACCTCCCCATTCCCTATGAACCAAATCCAGCCTCTCCTTCAGCTCCAAGGGCAGGTCACCTCACTGCTCCAACCTCATTTCGCTCCTCTCCCCACCTTGCCAAGGCTTCAGGCCCTTATCCATGGGAAGTGACAGCGTGCCCCCAGAGCTGGTGGAATGGAGAGGGTCTCCACCTGGGCCCAAGACCCCATGCCAGGTGTTCCAGCCTCCTCTCTGTCTCAAGTCCACACAGGTCAAACCAAGAAGTCTCACCACTCGCACACGCTCCAGATCCACTTCAGCCCTTCGTAGCTTCTCCCAGCAATAGTGCCGATTGCACTGGCGTTTGGGCAGGCGACAGAAATCTCCAGTCAACTCAAATACATCTCGTACCAGGGGGCAGCCACATACTTCATCTGCTGGCACCTGCATCTCCCCCAAACAGGCACACAAGCCAAATGAGTCATCAGAGATGCACGAGACCACAAGAGATGATAGCAAAGATTATGTCCCCAGTACCGCTCACTCACCTTGGGGTCCCTGGAGTGCTCGGGGCACAGAACCTGGAGGCGTTTACAATAGGTTTTGCTCTGGGGGTTGTAGACATCACAGAAGAGGCGAGTAGCCCTGGTGGGATGGGGGTTAGGAGTAAGGGAAAAAATATGCTTATCAGAAATGTGAGAAGATGGCTCCACTCTCCCTGCCCTCCCCTTCTTCAAGGTGCCCTCTCTCACCCCTCGATTCTGGTGGGGTACATCGACCCGAAGGATGTCTGGCTCTCATACTGTGGAAGACAAGGTTAAGATCCCACAATGCCCTGAATGTGCCTTTCACAGAGCCAGGGCCCTCATCAACAGGGACTTGTTCCCCTGAAAATCTCCTAAGAAGGCACCCACTTTGTCAAGGGCAGTGTGGCCCATCCCCACTACTCTGAGGGCAGTCGTTATCTCTCCCCCCACCCTTGTTCCCCCTGCACAGGTCAGTCACTCCCCCATTCCTCAGGCCAAACCAACCTGGACCCTGCCCTCCAAAGGACATGGATCACCCCTTCTGGCCTGCCCCACCCCAGTGGATGCTACCCTCCTAAGGCACTTCCCCAAGTTGCTGAGGGGCTAGGCACCTTGGCATAGCAGCGCTCCATATGCCTCAATGCCACCTTGGGGTTGATAGGATGGCCACAGGAGACACAGAAGATCTGCAAGTCTGTATCCTCGCTGTCTCCCTCATTGCTCTACAAACAGGGAACCATGGAGCCCCAAAATGAGACTGTGAGTACCACCTCCTTTCCCAGTGGCTCCCCACAACCTGGCCTCCTCACCTCCTCATCCTCGCGTACCACTTGTTGCTTGGCCCTGAGGATGACAGCCTCCAGCTCGTGAAAGCGACGTTCCATGTCCTGCAGGCGCATCCGAGCCCCCTGCTGCTCCCTTCGGATCCGTTCCAGAAGCTTCTTCCCATGTTCTTCTGCGATACATGGGCTCTGCTGCCACTGCTGGATTCGCTGGGGTAGGATCTCATAGATACGACTGCCAGGGAAAGAGGGCAAGATATGCATGGGAAGGGACCCCAGAGGGCATTTGGTCTCTGGAGTTCCCCCCAGGGGCCACACTAGCTATAGCTTTCTGCTACTAGAAAAGCAGGAATGGGACAACATGGGGGAAGAAGTCAGGCCTCCTGTAATGTGGGCAAGAGACAGGGGGATGGCATCCTCACTTGGCAGCCAGCTTCATGCCACAGTCATCAGAGCAGTACTTAGAGCCTGGCTGGGCAGCCTGGACGCAGCTGGGGCCCAGGCACTGGGGCGAGGAGGCCGGGTCCTTGGCATCTGGCCGTTCAATGTGCTTCCACTTCTCCTTGTGCCTCTGCTTCTGCCTGTGACGCTTATATTTATCTTCCTTCTGGGGCGGGAGGGGGAGCCAGTGAGCCTCTGGACAGCTCCCCACTGCCCACCACTACCGCCTCTCCTGCTACTCACTTTTTTCTCTGACTTCTTCTCCCGCCGCTTGACATGTTTTACTTTCACTGCACGTTTCCGAAGTACTGGGTCCAGGAAAGGTGCATCCTCAGGGTCACTCAACCATGGCTGGGAGCAGGAAGGCATAGGCCACTGAGCCCATCACCCCTCTGTTCTGACCAGGTTGAGAAGGAGCCAGCAGAAAGGCACTGATTGGCCCTTTGGGGAATACTGCCTAACCACTATAGGCTCCAAGCCACGACAAAAAAAGAGTGTCCTTTCTCTCCCCTTGAATACATAAAATTCTAAATTGAGAGTTGGAATAGACCTTGGAGGCTGTAGAAATCCAACCTTATCACTTGCCCCAGGTAAAATAACTTGCCTCAAGATCCCAAGACTTCCGACCCACATGCTTAGACCCCAAATCTAGCACCCAGTCCGTATTCCATGCTACCTCATGCTAGAGAAGTCACTCCAAGGTTCTAAGCAGAGAAAACAGATAAAGGACCTACGTGAAGGGGCATTCCTGAGGCCCAGTCTAATCTGCACAAGAAGGAACAGGGCCCAGCCCCTCACCAAAGTATGGTCATCAAAGGCGCCAGCACAGAAGTCCTGATAGAGCTCAGGGTCCAGAGGCAGATCCTCATCAGAGAGGGCTTCAGGGGTGGCCACGGCCTCTGGGGGCTCCTTTAACATCTGGAAATGTTCTTCCCGCGCCCGAAGAAGTTTCTGCTATGGAGGAAGCAGTAGGTGCTGTAGGTGGGCAGCCCAAGAGATGGTAGAAACAGGAGGTGATCCCTCAGATCAATGCCCTTAATGGGAGGGAAGGGAGGCCCAGAGAGGGGAAAGGGCCTGAGCTGCCTGATCCTTGCCTGGGGCTCCTTCCAATATACTGTGGGGAAGAGGGAAGTGAACAAGGGACACAAAATCGTCTGCAGGAATTAGCAATTCTAGCAACTGCCCCCTAAATGGGCCAAGGTGCCCCTCCCCCAACATGGTTCCTGGACTTGGGGTTATTGGAAGGGTAGTACCCCAAAGAAGAGGAATGTGTTCCAGTCCTAACCCCAACACTCACCACAGCTGATGCCAGACTCACCGAGGAAGGGAAATACTTATAGGATTCCTAGAAAAAGAGAAAAGAGAAGTGTGTGGGAGGTAAAGGGGAGGTGTGGGTTAAGTGGGGGTCAGCTAGGCCCAAACCTTCCAGAGCCACCTTGCACTCTCTCACCCGGGCTCGGAGCTGGCACTGCCGTAGACGGCACTTCTGGCGGATTTTGTTGGGGCCCCCAAACTTCTTCATGTCACGGCAGAAGTCACAGTGACCACAGTCCTCTGTCCGTCGGCAGGCCTCGCACTCCCCACACATGCGGGCTGACCGTTTGATCTGCTGTTGGGGGATAGAGTAGGGGAGGACAGAAGATGGGGGAGAGACACTCCTGGGATTAGCACTGTTCTAAGAAGATCTTTTATCATCATAAATGCCCTACAATAAAGAAGGATATACCATAAAACCCCGGGACCCCATATTCTTTTCCAACTCAAAGTTCCCTCCTCCTGGTATAAGCCCTAGATTTTATAACTCTGTTTCCAAGCGTCAAACTTCTCTCCAAGCTCACCTGGTTGGATACCTCTCGTCCAGGCCCAGGGGCTGAGGGAGGTGGGGCCTTGTAGGGAGAGGTGAAGCCCTTGGGGATGGTTATGGGCCCATTTCCCACAGTCTCTACAAGGAGATCTGAGGCAACTTTCCTCTTTGGGGTGGCCGCGTCGTCCCTGGGCTCAGTCTCGGGTTCCCCATCACGCTCACGGCATGGTTTTTTATGCCGGTATCGGATCTCCAGCTTTGGGTCCTTTTCTGTCCGGGAAATGGGCATAGATTGAGGGACCCCTCTGTTACTAGCCAAGATTCCCCCTAAATCGGCCCCCATAACCCTCAGGCTCCACCCCCCCCAAGACTCACCGCGGCACTGCAGGCAGTACCACTCCCGGATGGCCTTTGCCATCTTCTCTGTGATCTTAATGCAGTCACCATGGAACCATTCATTGCAACTGTCGCAGCCACTGCACAAGAGACAGAAGCAAAGAATTTGAGATGTGTCTGAGGCTTGGAAAGCTAAGGGCCCCTTTCCGGTGCATTCAGCTTCAAGGCTTCTCTGGAACTGAAGTCTGACACATGGAAACCTGAGACCTGCTCTCTGAAGGAGGATCTCCATAAATGCTTCTCTTTTCCCCAGTGCAAGAGCTCTTTTGGGGAGGCGAGCTCTGTGGTCCTGCTTGGAGGAGCCCTCCTGATGGCCAATCAAACCTGATTCCTCCTCCAGAGAGCCCTTATCTCCATCTTCCTGATGGCCCAGACTGGGCCCACCCACCTACATCTACCCATTCTCACATCATGAAGCAGTTGATATCGGGCTTCCGGCAAACACAGTAAATGGGTGCATTCTCCCCGATGTCCGACTTGGATTCTTCCCCTCCGGTAACCCCAGGCTCTGCGTCTGAAAACTCACTCTCCTGTAAGGTCATAAAAGCAGAGGGAATCACTCAGTCTTCTTTCCCCCACCCACTTCCCAGACCCCTCCCCTTCTCCCTTCTCCTCCACGCCCCGCCCAGGCTCGGCCCTGACTCAGTCTTCCCTCGTCAGTTCTCTCTTTTCCTCTAGGTCTCATGTTCCCACCTCGTCCCAAACCCCGAGCCAGGTCCACAATTTTTCTCCGGAAATTTCTTCCCCGCCCCCGCCTCCTCGGCCCTGGAGTCCGCCAGGGGTGACCTCAGACCTTCCCCTTCCGCCTCCACCTTCGGGTGGCTTGAACTGCTTCCCAGTCACTGCCCCTCCCTTCCTTCTCCTCCAGGGAGACCTCCAGGCCCTCCGTTCCTAAACTCCACGACCTTCCGGGAGGCCTCTCCTAGCCTCTTTGCAGGGGGCGATCGCAGGACCTGGGCTGCTGCGGGCGGCGGCGCGCCCCCCCAGTCCCTCCTTCCGTGCCCGCCCCGCCCCTCTCCGCGGATGTCCCCCCCAGACTGAGGAAGGCCCCCGCCCCCTGCGTGCTCCCCGGAGTGACCCTCCTCCCCGGACGGCGCCCAAAGCCACCCAAGTGGGGCCCCCCAGCCACCTCGTCCTGCAGGAAGGCCCCCGGGCTCGTCCCGGACCCGCTCAGCCTCCTCCCCCGGGCTGCCCCCCGGGACTGCCCCGGGCCGGCTCCGCCCCTCGTTCTCACCATGGCGGCCCCGGGATTTCGAGACTCTTTCGAGACAACAACGGGAGCCTCTGCGAGCGAGAGTGGTTCTTGGACTCACTTCCGCTTCCGGTTCTTTCAGCCCTCCGAGGCCTCGTAGCCGTGCGTGGGCAGGCTCAAGGCGGTCTTGCCTCGGCGGCCTGGAGGCGCGCAGGCGTACTGCTTGGAACTCCTGGGCGGAGGGGGACCCGCCTGGGCCCAGGTTCCGCGTTCTGGGACGTGGAGGGAGCAGGCGCGTTGGCGGCGTTGGGCCCCCGGGGGTGGGGGGGGTGGAGAAGCTTGGGTTGGCTTTTTGCTTTCCTGGAGCTTTTCTCGCTCTTGGGGCCGTGATCCCGCCACCCAACCCGCCCCTACCCTTTCCCGAGCGCACGAGGTCCTTGAGGCCCAAGTGCCACCAAAGGGAAATGAGCAGTGAAAGTGAAAGTCATTACTAGCTAGACCCGACCTGATGGGCAAGTGGGGAGGAAGGACAGCGCAATCGCCCTTCGTGGTCCTCTAGATCAGCCCTTACTATTGCTTTTGCTCAGTCGTATCTGACTCTTCGTGACCCAATTGGGGGTTTTCATGGCAAAGATGCTGCAGTAATTTGCCATTTCCTTCTCCAGCTCATTTTACCGATGTGGAAACTGAGGCCAACAGGGCCAAGTGACTGGTCCAGTGTCACACAGCCAGTAAGTAGGTGTCTGAGGTGGAATTTGAACTCAGGTCTTCCTGACTGCAGACCCACCTGCAGCACCACCTAACTTGCCACACTGATCTCTTCTTGATCAGCCATTACATGAACAAAAATCCCTTCTACCACCAGCCTCTGAGAACCCCTAAGGAAAGGGTACTACCTAAAGCATCAGGTCCCACTTTTACAGGGATTGTTAGGAGAACTCTACTCCAGGCATTGAGGGACAAACCAAGAAAAAGTACAGCAAGAGGCAAGGCCAAGACAGAAACAGGATAGACAAGAGGCCACAGCTGGGCTTATGCCTAGAGGGCATCAGGAGGAGGAGTACATAGCAAGGTGCACAAGGGAGATTGAAGAGATTCATATGCTGGAATCAGGTTTGTGTTTTGTTCCCTACACAGTGAGGAATCACTGATGCCATGGGCATACCTAAGAATTAGGAGACTGATTTTGGCAGCTATTTGAAGGAAGAAAAGACTGAAAGCAGCGACAGCACTTTAGAAGCAATTCTAATGGTTTGGGTGAGAGGTGGCCAGTCTGTAAACATTGATTAAGCACCTTCTATGTGCCAAGCACCCTTCTAATTGCCCGGGAGACAAAGAAAAAAGAGAAGACAGGAGATGATGGCCTCTCTTTTTCACAGATGGGTGAAGTCAGCAGCAAGTGGGAAGCTGGCTGAATGTTCTCGGGTGATGGAGAATATATTGATTTTCCCCACACCATACTTTTGGAAGGGCCAACTAAGGTAAGTGGGTCTTCTCTTCATGGGTCCTCCCCACACTTAGCCTCTTCTTCAGTCCTGGGTTTTTTTTGAGGTATAGCCACCCTTCTCTCTCAGATTCCATTTCCCTCACAGACGCAGGCATACTGTTTTCTGTTCCTTTTCAGATTCCTCTTGCCTTGGGGACTTGTCTTCAAGCTCCGGCTCCTGCTACCCTCTCCTTGTCCCCAACTTCTGCTCCCTTCCTCAGACCTAGGCACTTATCTCCTCCTCATGCTCTGCTGAGCCTCTGTTGACTCTCTTGTCTAGGCTGGGCTCTGGTGGTGTGGAATGTGCAACTTCAGATGAACGGTCTGAGAGGAATGCTCTGAAACAGCCACCACTTCGTTGCCATCAAAAACTTCCTTAACAAGTGGGGTAAGTGGGCCAGTGGTCATACCAGGGGAACCTGGTTTAACATCCAGGCCCCTTGGGAGTGGAGGGGAAAAGGGGTAAAGAATTAAAATGAGGAAATAGGCCTCTGATCTCATCCGAGATAGGAGAAAACTCAGGCCCAGGAAGGAGACATAATTTGCTAAGGTTATGACAGAGCCAGGATTAGAATTTAGATCGAACTTCCAGTCCACTCAATCAGTTAGAATTCATTAGTGGGATTTCAGTCCCAGTACAATCCCACTACACCATAGGAGAGGAAGATTTAGAGCTAAGCTGGGGGAGAGGGTTGTCTAGAAATTGGAATTTAGGGCTTCTGAGCCTTCCCTCCCGTCCCACTGATTTCCAGATGGGTATCACTTCCAGTCAGATCCAGTGGACAACTGACATTACCAAGTTCCTGCAGATACCTAAAGAGCGCTTGGACAAGAAAGTCCTTAAGGTCATGAGAAAGAAGTAGGCAGGGAACTCTCCAAGCACAGAGTCCACTTGGAGAGAAAATCGGGCAGTGGGGAACTGACAGTTGGGACTGGCATTAGAGAAGTTTGGTTAGGGGTGGGGGTGGTTAGAATTTGGCAGTTTGATTAGCGGATAGAATGCTGATGAAAGATCAGTCTGGGCTGGGATTGTGTTTGATAGTGAAATGAAAAGTCAGATGTTCAAAATTAGGGTTATTGAGGTTGGATTTATGATCAGAGTTAGAAATAGAGGAAGGCAAAGTCGCTATATAGGGTATAAGATGCAATAAGGAAGCAAACAGTGCTACTTTTTAATATTGCTTTTCAAAATGTCATAATGTATAATTATTTATTTTGCCTTGTATGCGTCTTGTATGATAAGGGCTGAAAGATTACCCTGGTAGACAGGAGCATGTAAAGGGGTGTCATTTTCTTTTAAAAATATGTATGTGTGCATATAGATATATTAATATATATGTATATGGATATCCTTTGTTTTCACATTATCCAGATTTCCGAGGGGTGTATATTCAGATTTTGCCTGGGATACACCAATTCTTTGTCCTGGGGTCTTGAGCAAGGTCAGAATTAAGAGGAGGCCAGAGCCCCACTACAGGAGGAAAAGAGTGAGAAGCCTAGACCAGAGATCAGGGTCCAAGTGTGAGACACTGTAAAATAGGATGAGTCCAGACCTGGCATATAGGAGGCATGGACCAAGGAGGCTCCAGAGACACTACAAAACTATGTAGATCTGGGAGATGGGGGCCCACAGAGAGCTCAGACCCCACCTAAGAAGAAAAGGAAGTCATTAGGACAAGATGGGGGGGGTGGGGTATAGAAATACAGCCAGAGAAAAGGAAGAGAACAGAGTTCTTTATTCCAAAGAGTATACCAGAGGGTCCCCCATGCTTGAGATGGGGCCAAAGGACCAAACACTGTCTCTCCAGACTAGGTTCAAACCAGGCTGCAGCTCCCTCCTGGCGCAAATGGGTGAACTCCCTGTGAGGTTCTAGGACAAGACTGAGGCTTGCCCAATAGGATGTTTCCCTGGGCTGTGGTCAATATTCAGTTCCTTCTCCCAGGCTGTTAGGGGCTCTACAGCAGGCTAAAGACCAAAAAAGTGGCTAAGGATCTCCTTGGAACAAAGTTCTAGTAACATCCCTACACATGGCTGTCTCCTTTCCTTTCTGTTTTCCAGGCTCCTGAGTAGCCAATGCTGGCGACTCTGGGGTCCTTACCTCTGCTAGGGCCCCTGCTGCAACTACACCACTGACCCCTTCAGAAGCTCCCTCAGTGGGGCTCCCCTTGGGTCCTGTGATACCACCTTGACCACCAGTTTCCAGCTCCATCTTCAGCCTGGCAGAGGGCATATTAGAAAGCTCTAGGTCAGGGTGGGAAGGACCTTAGGAGGCTGGGCCAGAGAGAGACCCAGACACACACAAATGCACACACATGCAGAAATACTAACACAAAAAGACATACGTAGGCACAGAGGCTGAGCCAGAGAAAGACAGCAAAACACAGAGACCAAGTCTGAGAGATAAGACAGAGACATGCAGACCCCAAAGGAGAGACATGCATCCACAGAGAGGGAGAGTGGAGGAGGCACAAACAAAACCCATGTCAGAATACCAAAGGAACTGATGAAAATGCTGGGCAAGAAGGAGGCCCAGCAGTTCCGATCACCAACTATAGAATAAGGCAATCATCATCCAAACGCTCTGGTACTGGCTAAGAAGTTGGAATACAGAAGATATGCAATTGAAAGCAGCAAGTCAACATCATAAGCTTCTGTTGGACAAGCGTAAAGACCCAAGATTTGGGCAGAAGAATTCATGATTTGGTAAAAATTGTTGGAAAAGCTGGAAAGTGGTCTGGCAGAACTTGGGCAGAGACCACTGTCTTACCAAGATAAGGTCAAAATGGATACAAAAACATGAAATACACCATTACCTATGAGACTTGTGGGTAGGAGAACAACTCATGAAGAAACAAGGAATAGAGAGCATTGTGAATGTATGAAATGGATAATTTTGATTACATTCAATTCAAAGTTTCATACAGATAAAAGCAAAGTAAACAAAATCAGAACAAATGCAGAAAATTATGGGAAAATTTTATACACGGTTTCTCAGATAAAGGTCTCATGTCTCCAATATTTTATCAAATTTATGGGAATATGAGTCATTACCTAATTGATAAATGGTCAAAGAATATGAACAGGCAGTTTTTCTTTTCTTTTTTTAATTAATTAATTTTTAATTTTCAGAATTTACTTCCACAAGATTTTGAGTTGTCAATTTTCTCCCATCCCCCCTTCCCAACACAGTGTGAGATCCAATACAGGCTCTACATATACATTCCTATTAAACATATTTTCACATTAGTCATGTTATATAGAAGGACTGGAACCAATGGGAGAAACCATGAGAAAGAAAACAGCAACAAAAACAAACTAGAGTAAGTAGTCTGCTTTGCTCTGCGGTCAGACTCCACAGTTCTTTCTCTGGGTGTGGACAGCATTTCCATCATGAGTCTTTTGGAGCTGTCTTAGATCTTTGTGCTGCTGAGAAGAGTCAAGTCTATCAAAGTCAGTCATCACACACTGGGTGTTACCGTGTACAGTGTTGTGACTGCTCACTTCACTCAGCATCAGTTCATGGAAGTCCTCGCAGGTTCTTCTGAAGTTGGCCTGCTCATCATTTCTCCTAGCACAATAGTATGCCATTACATTCAGCTACCACAACTTGTTCAGCCATTTCTCAATGGATGGGCATCCCCTCAATGTCCAGTTCTTGGCCACCACAAAAAAGAGCTTCTATAAATATTTTTGTACATGTGGCACCCTTCTCCCATTTTTATGATCTCTTTGGGATACCTCCCTAGAAGTGGTATTGCTGGGTCAAAGGGTGTGCACGTTCCATTCTTATAGCCCTTTGGGCATAGTTCCAAATCTAAACAGGTAGTTTTTCGATGAAGAAAATAAAACTATGTATAATCATATGAAAAATGCCTGAAGTCATTATTGACTAGAGAATTCAAGCCAAAACAGCTTTGAGATATCATTCTGCACCGATCAGATTGACTAAAATGAGAGAAGGGGAAAGCAAAACATGTTGGAGGGGATGTTGAAAAATGGGGCACTAACCCAGTGCTGGTGGATCTGCAAACTAGTTCAACCATTTTGGAGGGCAATCTGGAATTATGTCCAAAGAGTTAAAAAACTGTCTATACCCTTTGACACAACAATACCATTATTAGGCCTGTTTTTCCAAAGTGAAAAAGAAAAGAACCTATATGTTCTAAGATACTGATAGCCGCTCTCTTTGTGGTGCCAAAGAACTGGAAATTGGGGGAACGCCCATCAATTGAGGAATGGCTAATGGGATACTACTGTCCCATAAGAAAAGACGAGCTGACATTGTGCCATGATCAACTACGATTGACTTAGCTCTTTCCAGCAATACAACAGTCCAAGACAATTCCAAAGGACTTCTGATGGAAAATGCTATCCACATCCAGAGAAAGACCCGATGGAGTCTGAATGCAGATGGAAACAGACTATTTTCACTTTTTATGTGTTTTTTTCCCTTTTGCTCTGTTTCTTCTTAGACAACATGACTAATATAGACATAGATTTCACATGATTTCAGATATATAACCTATATCAAATTGCTTACTGTCTTAGGAAGGAAAGGAGGGAGGAAATTTGGAACTAAAAATTGTATTTAAAAAATTAATGTTACAATTGTCTTTGTTATTGGAAATGTAATTGGAAAAAATAAAATACTATTTTTTAAAAATGATGAGCTGATTGATTTTAGAAAAACATAGAAAGACTTCCATGAAATAACGAAGAGTAAAATGGGCAGAACCAAGAGAATGTTATACACAGTAACAGTAATATTGTTCCAAGAACAACTCTGAATGACCAAATCAACTATAGAAGACCCACGAAGGGAGATACTATCTATCTCCAAAGAAAGAAATGATAAATGGAAGAATACATATGGTTTTACATGCATATATGTATATATATAAGATATATATATGTATATACATACACATGTACACATATACATATGTGTGTGTCTAATGGTTGCATTTTCTAAGGCAGGCTGGGGAGGTAGGGAGAAAAAAATACAAAATATACAGCAGAGAGCGAAAGTGAACTTAGAAGGAGGCTCACAGAAGCAGGCTGCCTTTGGAAACGGTGTGGAGAAGGAAGAGCCAGCTACACGCAGCCACACAGGTCGAGCACGCCAAACACACAGGAGAAACACACACAGATAAGTAAGGTGACCCAGGGTTCAAGAGAGAACACTCATACAGGCTTAGAGGGAAAACACACACTAAGAGAGTCACACAGAGAAAGAGAGGAACATAAAAACAAAGGAAATGACCCAAAACAGCGGCAGAGACAAAAAGCGACCTCCCCCCCAAGACAGAATCAGAGCAATAGACAGAGTGACAGATGCCCAAAGGCTGCCATCAGGCTGTGTGCTCCTGGGGGACGTGTCCAAGCTCACCTGTGATACTTGTGCTGCAGGAGCTGGTAGTGCTGAGAGGCCACCTCCAGGAACTGCACAGCCACCTTGTTTTCCTCCTCAAACAGGTGCCTGGGAAAAGTGGCCCTGTGATCAGTGCCGCCCTTTGCCTTCCCTGACCTGGCCAGCCCCCATCAGTCCTCCCCTTGCCTCACATGGTGGCAGCAGCTTCCTCACTGCAAAGGAAGGCACCCACGCTGTCCACAGCCATAGCCTCGGCCTTGGAGTCAGGCTGCCCAGTCAGTTGTCTCTCGATGGCATCCAGCTTCTCCAGAACGAGCTTTTCTGGTTCCCAGGAAATGAATTTCAGGTGTCTTCTCAGAGATTTCCAGGGTCTCCCCCTCTCCATTTCATCTTGGGCTAACAGCCAGCCCTCCCTGCCCCGCCCCACCCCAACTGGGGTCTCTCTCACCAGCTGGTCACTTAACCTCAGGCTTGCAAGTCCCCAGGGAAAAGGAGCACCCTCATTGGCATAGGGACTCCACTCATCTGTCCCTCCCTGCCCACTCCCTCTATCCTCTCACCCAAGGACCCTTACCCTCCTTCAGGAGCTGTTCCTTGCTACTGGCCATACTGTTGATTTCTTGAGCCAGCGACTCTGGTGTCTAATGGAAGAGGGCAGTTGGATTCTTCTCTCCTCCCTCTGAAATTCCCCCAACTCAGATGAGAGAATCTCAGAGTCAGAAGGGACCTCTTACTTTCTAAGAGGCCATCTTATTCTATTGATACCTCAATAAGAATCCGTTCTGCAAACCAGTCTTCACTCTATAACTTCCAGGAAAAGGAGGCATATTTCCTTAGATGAAATGCATCTAGGCTAGGGCCTCACTGGATGGGCTACCTGCTTTGCTTAGTGACTCCATGTTGATCTCCTACTCCAGTCCCCATTCATCTGCTGCTCCAGCTGGGATAGACCTTCATTGCTACCCCTGCCCCTCCCTGCTCACGTTGCTTTCCACCTCTGTACCTCTGTCCTCATGTTCCCATACCCACCATGACCCCATTTGTCTGCTGCTTTCCACCCTTGAATCTCCCTCACGTGTAATCGCCAGAGAGCTTTGTGCTCCTCAATTAGTTCCTCTAGCTGCAGTTCAAACTCCATTCTGGAAAGAGAAAAGCACAAGCTGCCCTGGCCACCGAGCCAACATTCCCCCAACACCAAGTCCAGTCTTTGTGGCCCTCCGAGACCCAGTTCCAAACCCTACCTCTTCTCAGATCCTTTCCATGTACTGATCATTTACAGTGCTGCTAAATTTCAGGACTGAAAGGATGCTTAGCCAGCAGTTGTCCAACCCTCTCATTTTATAGTTGGGAAACCAAGGTCCAGGAAAACAAAGGGAAGGGATTCACTTAAGGCTTCATAGCGAATCAGTGCAGAACCAGGAAAAGACCTCAGGTCTCTTGCATCTCGATCTAAGGCTCTCTGCAGTGTCTGTAACACTGTGAGTCTTGGCATGAACCTTTCAAGATGAGTGGTAACATAGTACAGGGGAGTGTGTCCTGGAGTCAGTGCATTGCTGTGTAACCTTATGTGAACCCCTGCCCTTCTGTTCCTTCCGTTCCCAGCAGGTCTGCTTCCTCAAATAGAAAAGAAGGAGTTTGGGCCATGTGAACTCTTAGATCCCTCCCAGCTCAGTGTCCCTTGGAGAGAAGAGGCCCATTTCCATGGGTCAAGGGTGGGGGGCAGGTTCCACCTGTTTGTCAGGGGGCCAGACTTGACTGCCTCTTTGGTGTCATAGACACCATTGGAGCTGGAAGATTCTGTGCTTTTAAATCCAATTTGGAACCGAATTCAGAGAGTATTGAATGCCAGAATAAAACTGAAATAGGAGGTTTTACCTCTGCTTCCTCCTTCTTTGTTTCTCTTCCTGAATCTTCGAATTCAGATGTGTTATCCTCCCAATGGAGTCCTGCCATATAGCCTGTTGTCTGGGAGGAGAAAGAAGGGATGGGGGCAAGATGGAGGGGAGGGAAGGAGAAGCCAATTCAACCCAGACTCCTGAGCTTAGAATGAGATTTATTTTCATGCACACACATATGTACACACGTGCACATATACATGAACATGGACACATGTGCACACATGCGTGTATGCCATCCCACCCCTTCCAGGTCTAACCTGCTGTGAGTCTCTAAACTATTACAGAGGTATTTTGTGTCCCTGTCAAACTTGTTCTGAATCGTGCACTTCCCTGTTACTGGGCATTTAGGGTTCAACATTCCCTAATCCCCACTTCATCCTCGAGACTCCAAGAATCTGTGAATTCCATATTCCCTAGAAATCCAACCCCTCTTCATTCTAGTACCTTCTCTCTTCCAGTCATTTCTCTTCATATGTGTATATGTTGTGTCCCTCATTAGACTGGGAGCTTCTTGGGGGAGGGATTGTCTTTTTTGCTTCTTTTTGTATCCCCAGAGCTTAGCCACAGTGACAAGCATATAGTAGGTACTTAATAAATGCTGCTGCAGGGCAGTCGGTAGAAGCAGAAAGGATTACTTGTGCTTAGAGGTTTATATTCCTCCGAGTCCCACTCCAAATTCTGTTATATGGGAGAGGAGAATGCCTCCTCCCAGTCGGGGATTGGAGGTGACTGATAGATGCTTTTGAAGTGCCCTGTGACTCTACAAGGCTATAGACCGACCCCCTCAAGGGACATGATAGGATTTTCAGAACGTCCTTTTAGAACTGGAATACTTCATTGTTTTTGGTCATGTGCCCCTTGAGCTGTGGGATGAAACCTATGGACACCTCCTCAGAATGTTTTAAAATAATTCAATTATAATGATATATCTCAGTTAGAAGTAAAAGTAAAGATATCACTTTTTCCCGTTCAAGTTCACAGACCCCTGGAATCTATCCATGGAGCCCAGATTAAGTACCCTTATTCTCTAGGCCAACTATTCTGGGAAGCATTTTGGAAAGATGCCGAAAAGCTCTTAACCTAACCCTAAGCCAACAGTACTACTCCTAGGGTTATACCCCAGTGAGATCAAAGACAGAAAGCAAAAGGCCCTACGCGTACAAAAATACTTTGAGCAGCTCTGTTTCTAGTGGCAAAGAATTGGAAACTGAGGCAATGTCCATCAACTGGGGAATGGCTGAACAGATACTGGTATAGGAATGTGATGAAGTACTGTGCTGTAGGAAATGATGAAGGGGATGCTTTCAGAGAATTCTGGGAAGACATATATGAACTGATTCAGAGAGAACTGAGGAGAACCAGGAGAACAATGTAGATAATAACAACACGGTAGAGGGGAAGGACTTTGAATGATCAGTGCAATGACCACCCATAATTCCAGAGGTGTGGTGATAAGGCCCATTCCCCATCTCCTGACAGAGAGGTGCTAGATTCAAGTCCAGATTGAGACATACCTTTTCCTATGGCCAATGGGAAATTTGTTTTGCTTGACAATATGTATTTGTAATGAGTCATTTGTCTGTCTTTCTTTATCAACAGGGGAAGTGAGAGTGACAAGGCGGATTTTTGTCAACTGGTTAAAGCAAAATTTAATTAAAAAACTCAAAAGCCCTGTTCTAGGATTTAACTTCCACAAAATGACTAACAGAACATCAGGTGCAGTGGAGGAAGATGGGAGGCCCCATGACTTAGCACCACCTCACCAGAGGCCAGTTCTAATCCTTCCTTCTTGGCTCTTTCTGAAAGAATACAAATGTCTTACCTCTGGATTTTGTTTTCCTGTTCTTTGTAGTGCTGTTGAAGGATGTCCAGGGCATCTATGAAGAGAAAGAGAGGTCAATGGGAGCTAAGGCTCAGCCTCAATAGAGCTTCCAGATAATGAAAACATCTCCCCAGAACAGGAGACTTACCCTGCTTCATGCTTAAGATTTTCTCCAGATCAGCCTTTTCCATGTTTACTGCAAGGGGCAGAAATTTAACTGTGTGTCTTCCTCACCTCTATTTTGTACAGCCTACATTCAATGAGGTGGCAGTGACCCCTTCAATTTATAGATGGGGAAAATGAGAGCCAGAAAGGGAAAAGGGAGTAGTTGCCTGAGGTAGGGTCAGTTAGTAAACATTTATTAAGCACGTACTACATGCCATGCACTGTGTGGTATAAAGAGAAGTTTTAGTTTACAACTCTAGCATTGACTTGCGGTGTTATCTTAAGTAGGCCCCAAACCTTCCCTGGATTCCAGTTTCCCCCATTAATTTAAAAAAAAAAAACCCTTTAGACTAGATGATCTCCAAAGGCTCTTCTAGCTCTCACATTCTCTGGGTCTATGAACAGAAAAAGGTCAACAGATAGGGATTATACTTGAGTTTTTAGTTCTTTAATTCTTGTTCCAAGCTCAATTTTACATTTACATCAACCTGATGTCCACAAGGTTGAATTAAAAGCCTTTCCAGCTTCGCTATTCTGTGCTTCTCTTCTAGTGATCTGCAGTCCACCTCTCCTCACTACCATGTGATTCCAACCACTACTATTCAGTTCAGTGTGATTCCATAAGGGCAGTGATTATTGCTGGTTTACCTGTCTGTTAATATACATTTAGTCAATTAATATTAGTACATATTTTACATACTTAGGGATAATTAGATAAGGTTAGACAGACTCTTTC
>CM053775.1:641972-655098 GCA_028658325.1 Potorous gilbertii
TCAGCCGCCTTCGAGGACGTTGGAACGAGTCGTTCTCACCCACCTGTTCTTCCGACAGAGGTCTTTGTGCGCTTGGGGGAGACACCCCTCTAACTCCCGGATGGGTTTAAGGTCGGCCTGTTACCTTAGATCCGGTCTAGCCTGCGTGGCCCCTGTGCCTGCTACAGCTTCCAGGGACCACAGGTTAGAGCTGGGTGAACCAAGTGGACCCCAAACAAGGACAAGCAGCCCTCATGGAGGTGCTAGTCCTCTTGGAACACTCCATACTCCCCTGGAATCAGACCTGAGTTCAAATCCAGCTGTCTGGCCCTGGGCAAGTCCCTTCACCCTGGTTGCTTCAGTTTCCTCATCTGTAAAATGAGCTGGAGAAGGAAATGGCAAAGCTCTCCAGAATGAACGCCAAGACAAACCCAAATGGGGCCATGGAGAGCTGGGTGTCACTGAACAACAATTACTGTTTCCAAATTTAGAGAATGCAGCTATAAAGGATGAAGGCCAGGCAATTCCCGAAGTCTAGGGGAGAATCGTAAAGGAAAGCTCCTGGTGAAGCCACAATAAATGGGGGAGGGCATGCTGAGCGCCCCCCAAGAACTGGTTCGAATGGTTGTCAAGAATATTTGGAAACAAAGCAGTAACAAGCAAGGGCTGCCTCACCTCACGAGCCTTCTCCGCGCGGCCCCCGTTCCCGCGCTTTCCGCCCGTTAGGCTCAGGCCCGAGGGCGCATGCGCGGAGCCAGGCAGCACGGCCACTCGGGGAAGGCAGGGAGCCGGGAGGCCCCAGCCCCAGGCGCGCATGCGCCGCGGGGGGCGGGGGGGGGGGGGGGGAGTTGGGGCAGCCGGCTTCCTCCCCTCCTTTGGCTTTCCCCCTCTGCCCTCTTTGCCGCCCCGCGCCCCCCAGTTTCTCTCCACCCGCTCTCCTCTAAATCATCACGTGTTCGAGCATTTATGGGGTGGCCTCGTTTATGGCCCGCTGACAAGCGTAGTGAGAGGGCCGGCCAAGTAGGGCTCGGGGAACGGACCATGCTGGACTCCCCCTCTAGGGGGCGATGTTGTAGCAGGAGGCATGCGGGGAGAGCAGGACAGGTCGGACCATTGAGCGTGGATCGTAAGACGTTCGGGCCTAGGTCGTGGAGGCAGATGCTGTGCCCAGCCAACAGCAGTGGACCTAGAGCCAAGTTCTAGATTCAAATCCCATCTCAGACACTTCCTAGCTGTGTGATCCCTAGGCAAGTCCCTTAACTCTGTTGGCCTCAGTTTCCTTCTCTGTAAAATAAGCTAGAGAAGGAAATGGCAAAGCACTTGGGTATCTCTGCCAAGAAAACCCCCAACAGGGTCACAGAGAGATGGACTGAAACTGAACAAGGATGAGGGATGGAGAATGTGTTTGTGTCTTGGGGTTCAGACTCACTGGGATGGGGAGAAGGAATGAGTTCAAAATATCTGTGGCCAAACATACATTCAGGAAGGCAGATGATCAGTGTTCAAATTCATCCCTCTGAGCTGTCACTGGTGTGATCAGAAAAGGTCCTTAAAGTGCTGGAGAAAGCCCTGGGTGTACAGATGGGTTCATTAGAAAGGCCTTGCAAAGAAGTCCACAGGCAGGACAGCCTAAGAAGGCCTGGCATGGGGTGGGGATCAGTGAACTCAGTGTTACTGTATGTGGTGCTTGAACTGTCTGCATGCCAGGAAATCTCCTTTCTGTTAACTGCTCAATGACCTACATGTGTGTCTTTAGTGCCAAGGCCTCAACCACAAATACCTCAGTAGCCCCATGGGTGTTGAGAAGGCAGACCAAGATTCCAACCCAGGGGCTCTGACCACACATCCCACACTTTCTCTGCCCCAGCTGCCTCCCATCCACCCCAAGGTTTGTCAAGGTCATCAAGAGATAGGAAGGAGAGAGTCATGCCCAAAGGCCCAGGTCAGATTCTGGGGGAAAAGCCAAGGGCAGGGGGAGAGATGTAGAAGAATAACCAACCTAAGAAAGTGAAGTTTGTTTGATAGGTGAACCTGGAAAGAGCAGTGCCCCCAAGGCTGTCCAGGAGCAGCTGGGCTCTTAGCACCCCTGCACCCCAATCCAGCTGCTCTGCCTTTCCTCTTTCCCATGTACATGTTGTATGTTACTTGTTGGATTGGTGGTCTGAAGTCCTTCCAAGGCTGGGATCCCCCAGATCCATGCAAGTGCCATGGCTCCTGTCAGTTCTTCCCTGCTAAAATGGGTGATGGCTGGGAGCAGCTGGAGGTCAGAGCTGCCCTCATCCCTCCCAATGGGTGACAATTCAAGGGCACCTCTCACTCCTTAGTCTAGTGTGGGGAGCAGGAAGGAGGGTGGGGAAGAGTCAAGGAAGGGAGCAGTCTTCTTTTTTAAAATGTTTTATTATTTCTGCACATGTTAAAGTCAGTGCCTCAAGGTGGACAAAAGAACACCCCTTGTCCAAGACTAGGCAGAGCGGGGCTGGAGTGGGGATGGGCTCAATAGTAGACCCTGAGGCTGAGAGGAAAGGTTCAGAATGTGAAAGCCATTTCTGGCTGAGCCCAAAGGGGAAAGAGGCAGAGGATGTCTCACACACAAACTGAAGACTGAGCCAGTCAAACAGAACAGCATGCCAAGAGCTGAGCCCACCCAAACAGCCTGGCAGAGTCATCCAAAAGGACTCCTCCCTACTCTCAGAAGCACAGCCTCATAGCAAGCCACAGAAAGCTTAATTGGCCCCCTACCTCCTCAACACACACTCAGAGTCACTGATACATAGACAAGAACACCCCCACCCCACCCCAACTGTCTCCTGTGGCCCTCAACAGAGGTAAGCCCTCAACTTCCTGAGAATACTTGGCCACTTGGCCTTCAGGTAAAATTGCAAAGGGAGAAGTTTCCCTCCTCTGAATCCTGGGCAAGGAATGGGGTCCTTCTCATGTGCCTGGGAGCCAGCCCACTTCCCACAAGTCAGAGAAGGGATCACACCCTCCCATTCCGCAGACTAGGAGGCAAATGGGGGTATGGACTTTTAGCAGTCTTAAAGGCCATTCTCCAGGGCAGAGTCGGTCCTGTTGGGCCCATGGCGGGCTGGGCCAGGGGCAGTTGAATACTTTGGGGGGTACCGGATGAAGAGGCGGTCCTCCTCCCTCTTCACCCAACGCAGGAGCTTGGTCACAGCATGGATGGCACCTGATTTTGTCACCAGTGGGTTAAAGCAGGCATAAAGCTCAAATTTGGGTGTCACCTGAGAAGAGAGATTAGGGGTCAGAAGGGTACCTGCCAATGCCTTTCTGGGCTTCTCCATTGCCTAGCCCCACCTTCTTGGAGAGAAGTCCTTTGACAGAGTGACTTTGGTATAGAACCAGGAAGGCAGGAATCCAGGCTGCAGATCCTTTGGAGCCGTGTGACCCTTCAGCCTGGCCCTTGCTGACATGAGGTCAGATTGAGGGAACTCAGAAGTGCCTCCCAGCTCCATGTTCACAAGTCTTTGTCACCTGTATGCTCCCCTGCTGCTGAGAAGCTGGACTCTGTGTTACCGCCCCCCCCCCATCTCACTCTTTTCAAAGGCCCTGATGCCACAAACAGCTCCCCTCCCCCACTTTTCCCACTAGCTCTATGTGGTAAGTCGTGGTCAAATGACGTGACTGAGGCCCTACCCTTCTGTAACACTGGCTGTTCTAAGTGCCTGAGCACTTTCAATTTTACTTTAAAATGTGAAAGTGAAGGGATGCTACTTTTTATTACTAAATACCCTTCCAGCCCTGAGTCCCCTGCTAGATCATTGGCTAACCCTCTGCATACTCTGTCTCCCTCCCTTCCTCCCCCAGAGCAGCCTTTGAGTCTGTGCAAAGGGCCCTGGATACCATCAAAGCTTGGTGTTTGCTTAATTTGCATGCAGCAAGTCAGAGAGTAGGGAAACCTTATCCTTTATAGGGGTTTCTGGCTTTTTCAGACGAGGTCTGAAACTCATCAGGTAAAACCACTTGAGGATTTCAGCTCACCCAAGCAAGCAGGGTCTCCTTCTCAGCCACATGGTAAATGAGCCGAAGGGGCCTGGATGGGGAATGTAGCCGCCCATGCAGGTGGTAATAAAGGTCAAACAGCCTCTGTCGCTCACTCTCACTGGCATACGGGCCCTCCATCTCTGGGCTGATAGGGGATGGGCGTTACAAGGGATCCTTCTCCCCTTTTTCCTCTTCCCTCCTCCACCTCCTTCCCTCCCTCCAGGAAGCCCTCCCAGAACTGATGACCCAACAGTCACCTGGTGAACTGTGACAGCTGTCGGTAGTTGTCAGGGACATCAAAAGGCTTGTAGAGGAAATGCCGAAGGTCGGGGGCACCAACTGCACTGACCCCATAGGAAGGCAACCCTACTCCACCACCAGCCAGAACCCGTGAGGCCCCCAGAGCCTGCAGACCCTCTTCAACTATCCGCTTACAGCCAGCCAGGGCATGGAAAGCCTCACGGTCCGTGGAGAGGAGTACAAGGCAGAGCGCATAGTCAGAGTTGTCACCCAGGTAACTGACATAAGCATAAAAAAAGCCATCGGGGTTGAAGCGGGGCAGGCAGACTGGAGCCCAGACCTCCCCAGCCCGGAAAGCAGAAGATGCCCCCACTAAGTTCAAGAGCAGGTGGAGATCAGCCGGGTCGAGGCGGCAGTCTTCCAGGATGGCCCTCTCTTGTGCTGCTGTCACCAGGTGGCGGCCAGCAGCCAAGATGGAGAAAGCCAGGCTCGGTGCTGTGGCCCGCTGCAGGAGGGCACCTAGGCTGTCCCGGAATGGGGCAGGCAGGGGCAGGCAACGCACAGCACCCAGCAGGAACCCTGGCTCCCGTTCGGCCCCATCCAGCAGGCTGTCGAGGATTCGCTCAGAGCCGGCCAGTAGCCTTCGCAAGTCATAGCTCCTCTGGCGCTCAAACACTCGGGCCACACCAGCCCGGGTTAGGACACTCACAATCTGGGCGTGCACTCCTAGGAGCTCGCACCGAAGCTGTGCTGCTGACTGGGGGGTCCTGGACACTGCAACCAGCACTAGTGGGCCCTGCTGCAAGAAGACCAATGTTCGATCATCTGTCATGGAGGAAGGAGAAGCAAATGAAAGAGATGAGGGGATTGGGCCTTCATCAGGGCAAACACATAAGTCTCTTCATTCTCTCTCCAGCAAATTTACCCTGTGCCAGTTCCTGACATCCAAACCTCCAAGGGAAAAAATTGGGATAGCTCTGTCAGTGACTCACTGCATGACCATGGGGCCTGCTGCCTCATTGGAAAGATGTGGGGATGAGCTTTAAACCTCCTTCCAGGTCTGATACATACTTTTCTGACTTGGAAGTCTCTACTATACTTAAGAGATTAGATCCTGCTCTTAGATGAGTTTCTTATGGAAATGGAATTTAGAGTAGCTTCATGAGACAGTCTAAAGTGACAGAAAAAGCACTGGACTGAAGGTCAGTGTAATTGGGTTCAACTTTGTCCCCAATTCAGCTGCTTACTATTTGTGTGACCTGGGGTACATCATTCATACTTCTTGGGACCGTTTTCATCAGTCAAATGAAGGACTTGGCCTAGATGGTCCATGGTGTCTTTCCAGCTAGAGACCTGTGCTTTCAGAAGGAAAGAGTGAGAGCAAATCCCTTCCAGCTATGATTCCACAGCTCCAGGTGTGATCACCTTGGGCCTCTCTGCACTTTGCAAGGAAGAAAGGGAAGGGCTTGAGTGAGGCAACAGGTGTGTGTGTGTGTGTGTGTGTGTGTGTGTGTGTAGTGTATGTGTGTGTGTGTCTTTGTAAATCTTCCGTGTTTGGGAAAACAGGATAAGGTGGTCCCTACCTGAGTAGATAGAACGGATGGCATTGTCCCCACTCTGAATGAATGACACCAGGGCCATCATCACACCCATGGTGGCAGACAGGGCCTCCTCATTGCCATATCGGGAATAGATGGGTTTTCCAGCCTCACTCAGCACGAACACATGCTTTCGCCTGCTGCGCCAGCCCTCAGCTGTCACATCCTCCTCATCTCTAGGTCCCGGAGTCGACAATTCCCCTCTTTGGCTGGTGTCACCACTGCCAGGCATTTTACCTGGCTTTCCTAAGTCCTTGGTTCCTTTGTCACCCTTTTTGTCTAAGGTCTGGCCTGAAAGCTCATGCACACCTGAAATAAAAGGCCTTCTGTGAGTCTCCTGTTGACTGTCCTTGTCCATTTTCCAGGAAGGGAGCATCGGTTAAGTACCCCTCCTCCAAGAAGCTTTTCCGGGTTTGCTATAGTCCCTGATGGGTTTGCTAAGCCGTTTGGTGGTAGCACCCAGACCGCTCAAACCAAACCTAATGCCCCCTTCGTGAGGCCCACATCTTTGGCTGGGGTGGGTAGCCAGGCTCACCTAGGTGGGCGGCGGCATCTTGTGCGGGCCCAGCTGGGGCCCCCTGAACCTCATCAGCCCTGGAGGGTCCGCAAGACTCCGGGCTGCCGGGACCTCCCAAAGGCTCCTCCTCACAAATAACCCCGAAAGGCCTCGCTGCCTCGCAGGGGGCTTCCGGGGCTGGAGCCGAGCCGCCGCAACCGCCTCCTCTGGCCTCCATCTCCGCGGCCCTGGGTTGGGGCAGAACCCGAAGCTTAAGGGCTTGGAGGTTTCTCCAGCCAATGCCTTCCGATCACTGCCACTGACCCCCTGATCCGATGGAGGCAAATGGGGCCAGGAGAGGCCACTCCCCCGCCCCGCTCGGCCGCCGTCATCTCAGCCCTCCCCCGCCCCGCCCTGGCCCGGCCCCAGCCCGACCCAAGAGCCCCGACTCACCCAGGGGCCTCAAGACCGCTGCCCGGGGGAAGAGGGAAGGTGCTGCTCGCCCGGGCTGGGGCTGGAGGCAGGGCCGAGGCTGAGGGCGGGGCCGGGGGCCTGAGTTCATAGGCTCCGAGCCCCACACCCCGCCCCTCCGCCCCGCCCTCCTCCAGGCCCAGGGTGAAGATCCACAGTCTCCAATCCTCGAGCTCCGGGGGCGGGATTACGTGCCCCAGACGTCCTCTCGGCCAATACGGCGCCTGGACTGCCGTCCGTCCCGCCCCGGTATCTGACGGACGTCTCCTGTGGGCCAAAGAACCTGCTGAGTACATAAAGAGCTGGTCCGGTTTCCGCAGCCTGCCACCTTCCCCGCCCCGGCCCCTTCAGGGCTTCCTGGGCCTATTTCGCCAGCCTGGCACTCGGCCCGGCGCGTAGTACCGTGGGCTTATGGGCAGACTGGGAACGTCCGTTCCGTCTTCTTTTTCCTGGTCCCGCCTAGGCCAATCCTACCCACCCTCGGGTCTTCCTTCCAGAAATCTCTCGCGGGCCAATGAGAGAGCCTCGAGAGCCAGGGAGAGCATCTGTCAGCCCCTCCCTCTCACGCTCCTAGGAACTGGGGACGCGGGGGAATAGGTCGTCCCCGCCTGGTCTGGAGCCGCGGGCTACCATTGGCCACAGATGTTCTCCCGCCTGTCCGACCCAGAAGGCACTGCTGGGCGGTGCACCCGCGCATGCGCGCGCGTGCGCTACTTGGACCTATTGGGCTTCCTAGAAGGAACGGGCTTCCTCGAAGGAACAGGCTTCAGGGTGGGGACCGAGCTCGGTAGCTACCAGGTGAGGCGGGCGGGGGCCGTCCCGGCTACCTTCCCGCACCTTCATTTTTCTGCGAGTCGATCCCACGCGTGCTTCCTTGAAATGTGTTGTCTCTGAATCTGCCCCTCCTGTGTAACGGTCGATCTGCCCCGCTCCATATCCCAGGACCTTTGTAACCACCCTCCTTAGCAAAGGAACTGCTGACGCACGAGGATCTATGTCCACGTCACACTCTTACCTGCGGGTGCCCTGTCCAAAGGGAATGTAAATTTTAATCTCTGAAACACTTTTTCCCTTAAAGACCAGCCTTAGCCCCACATCACTGGCTCTCGTTGATTGGTCAACAATAGGTCCCACGACAAGCCCTGCTTGGTCATTGTTTGGGCCCTTACTGGGTGGTTTCTGTTTTGGTCCCTGCGGGTCTTCCCCTCCCAAATCTTTTTTTTTTAAAGGGCCATTCTCTGCCTCAACCTTATTAAGTCTTAATCTTGGGCTGCTGCCTCAGTCAAACTGAGACCTCCTTGAAAATCTTAACTTAAAAAGGCCAAGGTCCCCTTCTGCATCCTGGGCCGTCTCCAGTCATCCTGATGAACACCTGGCTCCTGGCCCCAGATGGCTCTGGAGGAGAAAGTGAGGCTGGTGACTGCACAGCCCTCCCTCACTCAAATCCCAGTTAGTTGCATGGTATGGCATCATCTTCCTGATGTCACAGTCTTCTTTCAGAAGGAAGGATACTGAATGTATACTTGGGGGTTGTCTGAATACCTCCCATAATCCTTTGATCTTTCCCCGTTTTTGACCCTTTCTCCATCACTGCTGTTCCACCTCATTTTCCCAGCCTTCTTCTCCCTCAGTGTCCTTTTCCTTTTTTCCTCAAGCCTGTTTCAGGACACCTTCCAGGATCCTAGAAAGGGCAAAGACCGAGGTTGCTTGAAAGCAAGAGCCAGAAGTAGAGAGCTCCAGCCCAGGGAGTCTCCTAGAAACAACCAGGACTTGGGAGGAGAGGCAGCAGGAGACAGGCAAATTGCTGGCCACTGACATTCCAGAAAACAAAACGGAAACAATCCCTACTCCAAGACTTTCCGTTCTACTTGATGGTGAGAGAATTTTCAGATCCTGTCCAAAATAAGCCAGCACAGAGTACAGAGAGACAAGGAAATTCACAGAGTATTACACACATCCCCAGTAGGTGATGGACACATGAGGCTCCCAGGTTTCCAAAGATGACAACATACTTACAAGTCAAATAATATTAAACAAGATCATTTGAGACTCACAAGGTAAGGCCTATTATTGTCTGCATTTTACGGAAGTTAAGTGACTTGTCCAGGGCCACACTGCTAGTATGTATCTGAGATCAGATTAGGTATTCAAGACTCCAGGCCCTGGGCTCTAACCACTGTACCACCTAGTTGCCTCCTTCACCTGTCCCTGAGGTATGTGTGGAGGCATCACCTAAGAAAATGGCAAACAGAAGACAGTATGGAATAAATTATGTTTTCCCCCAAACCCACTTCCAATGCCATCTCTGATTCAGAGCACAGCCTCTGACCCCTCCCCCACAAAAGAAATCACAATCCTTACTTTTGTTGTGGTTCAGTTGTTTTTTCAGCTGTGCCCAACTCTCTATGGCCCCATTTGGGGTTTTCTTTGCATTTCCTCCTCCAGCTCATTTTAAATATAAGGAAACTGAGGTAAACAGGGTCAAGTGACTACAACAATGATATATTTCTGGAAACAGTGGTGCACCTGTAATTCTAATCTCCCAGATTCCAGACTTCAGAATTGTCCTTAACGTTTCCCTCTCTCCCATACCACATCTGCACTCAGTTGCCAAGACTTAGTACATCATCTCTCAAATCTATCCCTTGCTTGCCATCATCCTAGGTCAGGGCCTTATTATTTGTTGCCCTTACTAGCCACATAATTCAGTCTCAGCAGCTGATCCATTTTCCATATGTATAACAAAACATTTCCTAAAGTCCCAGGTGTCACCAAACTACCTCTTATGCCCCAAACACCTTGCCCGAAGGCACACTCAGCCTGGAACTGAAGGCCTTCCATAATAACCCTTACTTTGTAGGGTTGTTCTGCATCTCAGATGAGGTGATATCTGCACATATTATCTTGTTTGATATTATTTGACTTGTAAATATTTTTTGGAGGGATGGGGTGATGTGGAAGAGAAAATAACACCTTTTAACAGAGAAAAGATTTTGAAAGAAGTGGCAAAATTGGTGAGTCTGCATTCAAACTATCAGTATTTTCCTTGAGGTGGATAGTATTTTTCATGAATTCCTCAGAATTGTTTTAGATCATTATATCTCTGAGAACAGTTAAGTCATTCACAGGTGATCATCAAACAATATTTCTGCTACTCTACCCAAAGTTCTCCTGGTTCTGCTCACTTCACTCAGCATTAATTAATGGAAGTCCAGATTTTTCTGAAATCTGCCTGTTGGTCATTTCTTATAGGACAATGATATTCCATCACAATAATAAATCACCACTTGTTCAGGCATCCCACAACTGATGGGCATTCCCACAATTTCCAATTCTTTGCCACCACACAGAGCTGCTATAACTATTTTTGTACAATAGGTTCTTTTTCCTTTCTAAAAAAAATCTCTTTGGGATACATACCTAATAGAGATATTGCTGGGTCACAGGATACACACAGTTTTATAGCTCCTTGGGCATAGTTCCAAATTGCTCTCCAGAATGGTTGGATCACAACTCCACCAACAGTATACTGGTGCAAATTTTCCCATGTCTTCTCAACATTTATCATTTTCCTATTTTGTCACATTAGCCAATCTGATAGGTCTGATGTCGTATCTCAGAGTTGTTTTAACTTGTATTTCTCTAATCAATAGCGCATTTAGAGCATTTTTTAACATGACTAAAGATCGGTTTGATTTCTTTGTCTGAAAACTGTCCATTCATATCCTTTGACCATTTATCAGTTGGGGAATGGCTTGTGTTCTAATAAATTTGACTCAATTCTCTATATTTCACTGAATATCCATTTTTCCCCATGAAGGATTACACTCAGTTTCATTGGGTCAGTGATTCTTGGTTGTAATCCCAGCTCCTTTTTCTTCCACAATATCCTTATTCTAAGCCTTCTGATCTTTTAATGTAAAAAATGCTACATCTGATGTTAGCCTGATTGTGGTCTGACAATATTTGAGTTGCTTCTTTTTGGCTGCTTGAAGTATTTTTTTTTTATTTGACCTGGAAGTGCTGAAAATTGGCTATAATACTGCTGGGAGTTTTCATTTTGGGATCTCATTTGGGAGGTTATCAATGGATTCTTTTAATTTCTATTTTTCCCCTCTAGTTCTAGGATATCAAGGCAGTTTTCCTTGACAATCTCTTGAAATATGATGTTAAGGCCCCTTTTTAGATCATGACTTTCAGGTAACCAACTAATTCTTTCTTTTCCTTTTTTTTTTATTCTGGACTCAAACACCAGAACTCAAATGCAGAAAACAGAAAAGAAAAAGAAACATAAACTTAAATATTGAAACTTAAATACAAAGTAAGGAAAGGGGAGAAAAAGCATATCACATGCACAGCAGAACATAAGGGAGGGTTCCAATAACACTGTACACAGTAACAGTCACATCGTTCGATGACTGACCCAGCTCTTCTTGGAAAAGCAAGGGCCAAAAACAGCAGGAACATGCCGCCCACACCCAGGGAATGCCGAGCAGAGCACACTGTTGCTTTTCGTTTGTTGTTTTGTTCTGTTTCTTCTTTCTCATGGTTCCTCCCATTGCTTCTAATTCTTCTTTGCATCACGACTGATGTGAAAATGTTTAATACGAATGTATAAGGAGAGCCTATGTCAGATTGCACACTGTCTTGGGGAGAGGGGAGGAGACGGGGGAGAAAATTTAAAACACAAAATCTTATGGAAGTAAATGTTGAAAACTAAAGAATATGTAATTATAAAAAAAGAGAGGATTCAAAATATATAGCAGTAAATTTTCAATTCAAGAAAACCTGTATAAATGAAGGCTACACATTGTGTTGAGAGTTGTTCATCTTTTCTCTGCTTCCTTGTAAGCTTTCTTTTATTCTCTGCTAATCCAATAATTTAAAATTATGTCTCCTCAAACTATTTTTCAGGTCAATTGTTTACCTCTTTAGTTTCCAGTTTTTTGTTAATACTAAAAAAGAACTGCTGTAAATATTTTTTACTTATGGGTCCTTTTCCTCTTCCTTTGATCTCTTTGGCATATTACCCCAGTAGTGGTATTTTCAGGTCACATTTTGCATAATTTAGGCATAACTCCAAATTGCTTTCCAGAATGACTGGAGTGGGAGTCTGAGAACAGCAGTGTCACATCTCAGAGCCCCTAGAAGTCTGAGCAGCCACCAAGCAGTCACCTTGTTCAACTCAGCTTCCCTCCAAGTCCAAAATGGAAACTGTCAAGGACTGGCTGATGGCTTATGTCCTCAAGGAAGATCAGATTGCCCATAAAAAGATCCATGTCCTTGGGTTTGGTACAGTTGGCATGTGCCATCAGGATCCTAATGAGCTTTCTCCTGTTGATGCCACAGAAGATAAACTAAAGGGAAAGATGATGGTTCTCCAACAAGGCAGTCTTTTCCTCCAAATACCAAAGATTGTCCCTGGCCAAGACAGTGTGACTGCAAATTCCAAGTTAGTTTGATGTCGGGGGGCGTGGGGGGCCATCAGCAGGAAGGAGAAGCAAGATGTCTAATTTCATCCAGCATTAATTGTAAATATCTTGAAGTTCATAGTTCCCAATATTTTCAAATATAACCCTAGCTTATTGTTTCCAACCTGCTGGATATTTTGATATATGTGGCCTGGAAGCTAAGTGGCTTTTCCCAAAACTGTGCCATTGGAAATGGTTGCAATCTGGATTATCCATTTTTCAAGTGGGTACGGATGAGCCTTTGGAGAACATGGCAACTCCAGTGTCCCTATGTGGGGTGCTGTGATTACTTGGGGTGTCTCTGGAGAATTTCCATCCTGCCATCAGAACTGATACTGATTCAGGACATTGGAAAGATATTTGTAAACAGGGAGTTGAAAGTGCTTCTGCTCTCAGTCAAGCTGTAGGGCTCCATTGCCTAAGCCACCAGTAACATGATGAACAATCATAGGAGTATAATGGAATCAAGAATCAATTCTGTCTTAGGACAGAATGGCATCTTGGATGCTTTGAAGGTAAGCCTGACTCTAGAGGATGAAAGAAGGAGCTGCCATTTTATTGTGTGGAGAATGCAGCAACAGTTAAGCGATGGTGTATGATGGACTTTTTAAGTCAGACAAATCTTTCAGCTGAGTATTGATTCAGTAGAAACTGTAAAGTTGCAAAGTCTCTTCCTGAAGTGAGAGATGGCGGATGGGGAAGACAGCTCCTTCAGTATGTGAAAGCTATTGTTCAAATATTGAGGCTGGTTACTAGTCCCAAATGGTTGTTGTAAAGGGGAGACAGCGATGCCCCCCGACCCCCAACCCCCCAGCCCCCCTCCCCCTGCCTTCTAAGTGCTTTATGACCTTCCCAGAGGATCTTGTTTT
>CM053775.1:655198-667347 GCA_028658325.1 Potorous gilbertii
AGAGTGAGGAATGTTGTCTTAGCTGAAGTAAAAGCACAAGTTATAGACAAATCATAACTAGGGAAGGAGGGGGAAGGTGGATTACAAACAAGGAGTTCCCCATGAGAAACCCTAAAATCTTTGGGGGTTGTGAGCACCTCCCCTAAAATACAGAGCCAGAGTTCTATGACAAGAACAGGTTTGCTCCACTTCAGGTACCAAGGCAGAAAGATACCAGTAACTGGGAGCCTTGGCAAGGTTAGATTGATCGATTCAAGCTGCACTGCGTCTGCCTCACAAGTGAAAGGGCAGCTCTTGAGAAAATGAAATGATTAGTATATTCATTCCACATATCAGATTGATCAGTATGAAATTTCTGTTCCTTTCTTTAATATATAAAAATATCTATGTGCACAACAGTGCAGCCAGTTCAAGTGCCAAATATTCAATGAATCATGAACTGACTTTTCAAAACAAACCACAGCCACTATAATGGCTAGATTAATTCATAGTTCCACCAAAACTACTGTGCCTGTTTTCCTGCAGCCCATCCAACATATGTCATTTTCATTTTTTTCTCACCTTTGCTAATTTAATGTCACATGAAACCTCAGAATTACTTTAATTTTCATTTTTCTAATAGTTATTTGTACCATTTTTATATAGAAATTGATAGCTTGAATTTATTCCTTTGCAAACTGTCTCTGACCCTTTTCAGATTTATTTCAATGTCTGTTCCATCTAAATGGGACCACAAAGTGTTTCTCAGAGTTGACATGCATCTCTTGACTCCATGTATTTGCTTCCTAGAATTCCAGCTGCCAGTTTAAACCAATCATTCTAGCCTTTTTTGGTTTTAGGTCTGGCAGATCCTATGGACCTCTTGTTAGAACAATGTTTTCAAGTGCACAAAATCACATATGTGGTACTACAAAACAAACCAATTCTATTGAAATAGTTGGCAAAATATTTTCTAAAAACCAAGTTTGTGGCCCTGCTTTAAGCTTGGAGGCCACCTCCTCTGTCATTTCTCACATTCCCTACTATTTGTCTGTTTAGTATGTGTCCAAGCGTTTGATCTTCCTGCCACCCAGGCCAAAATTCTGTCTGCCTCTTATAACTTTACAAAATAAGGAATTACATAATGAGCTGGTCATTTTGGGCCCCATGGGTTGGACCAGGGGCCAAATTCGCAGAATTTGTGAAGTTTGGATTCAGGCGGAGGGCTGCTCTTGAGGATTTAGAGGGCCACATGTGGCCTCAAGGCTACAGGTTCCCCACCCCTGGTTTGGACATTTATGGCTACTGCTCAGGTCCCCCTCGTCCGGGAGCTCAGGGTGGGAGGTAGAGATTACCAACAGGTGGAGATCCTTAGTGGTCAAGCTTTAGGCTAAGAGGGAAAGACTCGCGCACATCTGGTGGGAAACCTGATCTGGGCCCATGAATTCACGAGGGTGGGGTAAGGACTTCAGCTCCAGGATCTGACCAGACCAGGCCCATGTTCTAGGTCTTGGCCACGGTGCTTTGGGAAGACGCTTGTAAAGTGCTAGGCACGTAATAGGCTCAGAATAAAGGTTTGTCCCTTTCCTTCCCCCACCTCCCCACCTTCTCTGGTGTACGCTGGTACTGCCCTCAGCCAGGACCATAGGGCCGCTGAGATTTTCTCGTTCCAGCCCCTGCCCTGAAGGCTGCCCTGCTCTTGGCTCCTGGCTTCCTCTCTACCAGAGAGGCCCCAAATGGGAGTGCTGCTCCCAGGTAGTTGTGTCCTGAAAGCTCCCCAGCTTTCCCAGGCCAGGCCTTCCTCTGTCCCTCTGACTGCCTTGAACTACCTCCTCTCACGTTGAGCATCTCTGCCATCTGTGGAGAAGCTGCTCGAGCTGAGGCAGGAATGTTGGAGGCTCGGGTCACGTCACAGCCTGGGCTGGGCTTGGCTAGGCATCATTTCCTGAGACGAAGCTTTGGGGCCCAGGAGTTTCACTTTCCCTCCCAGCCTTGTCTTTCCTTCCCTGGCAGCTTCTCGGGGTTACCAGGTACAGCTCCCCTTCCACAGCTATCCTGTCCTGTTTCAGGTTATGATGGGTGGGGTAACTTAGTACCTCTTTCTACCACCAATCCCTGTCCTCCCTGCCCCCCATGGCACCAGGCACTTTCTCTTCCTCCTGAAGGTTGCAGCTAGATCTGAGGTAGAGGGAGGCCCCATTTCCTTCAGTGCTTAGCCCCCAGGCCTGGCTCTGCAGAGACCAGGGAGATGTCTCTATACCACTGCCCTCCCCTCCCCCATTTCTAGGGTCCCTTGGTAGGTAGAGGAGAGGGGGGCTTCATCTTCTATCACCCCAACCCTAGAGCCCCTGGGCACAATGGAGGCCCAACTTCCTAGTTTTCTGGACCCTTTCATTTACACTTGGTTTGAGGCAGGAAGGTCCTGTTTTCCTGACCCTCCCCCCCAATTCTTGAGACAGTAGGATGAGGACAAAGCCTGCATTCAGGTACCAGTTTGGCATTGGACATGTGCCTTCCCTTCTCGCTAGCATCCTTTCCTTCTCTTAAAGGAGAGCTGGCTACATGCCATCTGACCTCTCAATGTGGGGTTGGTGGTCTGTGCTGCTGCTGGCTTTAGGAGACAAGGGAAAAACTTTCTACCTGCGTCTTAGGCACTGATTCCTCCTAGGGGTCAGGGTCCTTTACCTGCCTTTCCACCCAGGTGGCAGAGGACAGAAGAGGGTGCTTTTAGCTCCCCATTCTGTTTTCTTTCAGGTTCTTACTGCCAACCAAGTCATGGCTGCAACGTATGCCTCGGTACAGAAGCGAAGTCACACTCCAGGCCCAGCAGCAACCTGTGAGCCTGCAGAGGCAGAGCTCGAAGTGGCCGTGTATAGCACTGTTAAGCCCAGGGCCCTTCGGGGTGGGGCTGGGACCCCCACAGAATACACTCCGGTGGCCTTCCCCAGCTCAGCAGCCTTGGAAAGTCCCTCATGCTCCTCCGCAGGTTCTGGGAAGCCCTTGCTGTCCTCGGTAAGTGGCAAAGCTGGGGAGCAGGGACATGCTGAGCAGGGCCCCACCAGGCCCCCTCCAAATAGCTGCCTTCCTTTTCCCTAGGTTGTCATGCCCAGCACTGCAAGGAAAGGTAAGGATGGGACAGGAAATTGGAGTTGGCTGGAGGTGAAGACCAGCTGAGGCCTTTTAGGGGATGGGGAGTGGGCAGTTCCCTAGGCACCTCAAAGCTTTGAAATGGGCTTCCATTGGATCTTGCCAACAGCTAGCACCCCCTCCAGGCACTGCCCTGGGCCTGAGGCCTATGAGGATGTAACAGACATCGCAGGTCCAGGCCTGGGTCCCAGCAGCCTCCAGCCCAGCACCACTCTTGGTGAGTTGACCCATAGATCACATACCTTTTCCTTTGCCATCTCTCCCACCCTCCCACACCTTCCTCAGGTCTCAACCCTTCCTTCTTCCCATAGGCTTCAACATTCGAATTGGGAAACCAAAAGGTCCCCGGGATCCTCCAGCTGAGTGGACTCGAATGTAGGAAGCCTGTGAGAGTCCTGCCTTTGTGCCTGGAGCCCAGGGCCATTAAGGCAAACAGAGGGTGGCTAGTGGGAAACCAAATTTGAGTTCCCTTTTCACAATAAAGTTTTCCCCATACTGAATGAGGTGTCTGTCCTTGCAGCCCTTTCAGAGCTTTTGGGTCCTGGGCCTAGGTATACATGAATGCCCATGCCAATGGATCTTGGACCTGCACCCTACTATGCAACTCTCTAGAGCTAGTGCCTTGGGGGTGACCTTGTAGGGTGGACATATGACCATGCTCCCACCATACTCTGGCCTGACCTCTAAGGAGATGTAGTTTTGTGGGTGGCCCTGGCAGGGGCTGGTTTCTCCTGTTCATGCCTAGGCCCCTGAGCCTGTCCCAACTACCATCCCCACCCCCTCCCAATTCAATAGCTCTGAGGATTTTGTTCAGAACAATTTTCTGGTGTCTGCGCTTGGCCAATAGCTAGCTAACATGTTTATATATGACCCAGACCAAAAAAAAAACAGAGGGCGTGCTCACTAAATTAGCAGGTTACATTGACAATGGCCCAAAATATCTTGACAAGCTTCAGTACTGGACAGAATATAAAGAGGAAATTCGAGAAAAATAAGTGTAATCTCTTACTTGGGTTAAAAAAAAAATCTATGCCCCCAGTACAAAATGGAAAAAACAGCTTTAGATAAGCAGTTTGTCTGAAAGAAGATGAAAGGGTCTTAGTGTACCACAAGGTCTACATAAGTACTCCATGTTGGGATGCACAAGAAAGCTGAGCTTCCAGGAGTGCATTGATTGCAGAGTCCTCTGGCCTTGTCAGGTCACAGCTAGAATACTACATTGAGCTGCAAACCTGGTTTTTTAAACAGTGAGTTTGATAAAGTGGAAAGGGAACACAGGAAGCAAGCAGGCTGGAGAAGGCATCAAGTCAACTTCCCAGGAGGCTGAAGGAAATGAGAAGGTTTAACTTGGAGAAGAAATGCCACAAAAGAGATGGATTTGTTCTGCTTGGCCTTGAAGAGCTGAACTGAGAACACTGAAGGAGCAGAAATTTAGGTTTAATGAAAGTCTTTTTTAAGGGTAAAAAGTCTCTAACTGGAACAGGCTGCCTTGGAAAGTCAAGAGTAATGACCCTCATTAGGGATGGCCAAGCTGAGGAGGCTCAGAGGGGATTTACCTATGGACATGGGCTAGTCTAAAAGGGTACACTAAAAAAAATAAAAATGAACACCCCTCCCCACACCAGGCAACCCTTCACTATCTCCTCTCCCAGGCCGTATGAGGCTGAGCTCCTGAACTCAGACCCCAGCTGTCCAAGATTGAGCCTTGACACAGAATAATGGTTCCTTAGTCTTGGGTTCCTGTACAGAGGCCAACGCCATTGTTTTCATCTGACCCTGAGCCTGTGACCAAGACAATGGTTCCTTGGGGCTCCCAATGTCTACTGGCTTCTGTTCTCCATTTAGAGAGCCCTTCCTGTGTCCCCAGCCAGAGAAGTTTTCAGCGCCCACTACAGGATATCCAGAAGCCATGAGTATGAGGTCCCAGAAATGAGTGGTGCAGGAGATGGGGAAATTTAATGACAGCAAGAGTTGGCTCCTCCCGAGGTAAAGCAGGTTTCCTCAGGTTTTGTCTTGGGCTGTGGTCCAGTGCATGCTCTGGTACTCCTTTTTGGAAATCCTTTCCTAGACGCTGAGGAAGGTCCTCTTTCGGGCTGTGTGGGTATATGGGTGCCAGCGCCACTCCACATCTGCTGTGGCTTCGTGCTCTAGCGTGCCTAGGCGGATCATGTACACTGCAAAACCAGAGAGAGGCATGTGCTTGAGTCTCAGGCTGAGTCAGGCTTAATCTTTCCTAACTTTGGCTGTTTCAAATTTGGACTCACAAGCTCAGTTCCCTGGCCTGTTTTCCCCAGTACTTTTTGTACTCACATTTCATCTCAAATCTGGGCCCAACTTCTTTCAGCTCCACTGTGTTGTGATCTGGCTTCCGGTACACATGATGCCTGGAATGACAGAAGGGATATAGATAACTTTGGCCCTTGGGGACATATCTACCTACCTTTCTGCCCTCCAGAGACAAGCCCAGATTTACCGAAAAGAAATGTAGTCATCCTGGTTAGCAAAGGTAATGACTCGGCGGCTATCATCCTTGGGTACTGGGAAAAGGTATCGGAGGATATTTGAGACCTGGGGAAGGATAACATGCTAGAGTAAGGGTTCTGACGGGGAAAACAGTGCGCTTTCTCTTCTCCCCTTTTGTGTTGCCAGAGACCATCCCCTTGATTATCAACTGTCTCTTGAGGTGATAGTACTCTAGCCCTAGGACTTACTCGCTGTCCAAGGTGGGAAGAGAAACCATGAAAGATGAGGTGGGGAAGAGCCTCTGAAGCTGTACCAAGGTCAGGAATGTCATGCCGCATCACCACATTACACAGTGTGAAATATGCAGTAGGCCCAAAGGGCAAGTGGCTCACAATGAGGCCAACTGTTGGGAAAGACAAAGATGTGCTAAGTATGGAATATGTTGAGGGAGCAAAAAAACTCCCTGAAACAGCTTCCCTCTCCTGATCCTCCATTGGCCACTTGGGCCCATCCCCTGTGCTTACCTGGTGTCCCTCGGTGCTCATGCACCAGCAGCAGATCTGTGACTCCATTGGCTTTACAAGCATGGACAAGAGCACTCATTTCATGTCGACCCCGGTTCATTCTGGTAGCAGCAGGGAATATCAGCTTCAGCTCCTGGGTGAAAGGACCAGAAAGGACAAGAAGTAAGGAATTGGGATGGATCTCATCATCACATTTCCCTGACATCTACCCTCACTTGCTCACCTTGACAAACATCTTGAGCCGAGAGCTGGGGTCTCGAGATGTGGTGATCATGATTCTGGGGTCTTCTACACCTGCCCATCGGTATTCGTCATCTTGGTGACTCAAGACACCTTTGGGAGGAGGAAGAAACAGAAGCGATAAATGACAGCTCCTTGGAGATCCTGTGAGAAGGCAGCCCCACCCCTGGAGACTGCTCTCACCTTCCCCTCCAGCGCCATCAAACTCCAATGCCCTGTGGAGAGTCAGGGCCTCCCTTCGCAGCTCAGTCGGGATCGGCTGATCGTCTGGAGGAAAAGGGAAGAGCCAGTGAGAAGACTAGAAAAGAGGCGGGGGAAGGGCTGCAGGTTGGCGGGCCCTTGGCCTGGCCCTACCTTCGAGGGCTTTCTGGAGCCTCAGTTTCTTCTCCTGCAGAAGATGCTGCTTCTTCTCCTGGACTCTGCGGTACAAATACTCCCGGCGAAGGCGGACCTCCCGTCGAAGCTGCCAAGGGATTGTGGGGAAGGGGGAATCGCTAAGCTCCAGCGAGGCACTCTCCCCTCCCTCAGTCCCACCGCCTCCCCAGTCCGTCCCTTCAAACCCTCAGCCAGGGGCTCTCCGGCCCAGGGGTGCCCTCCCAGCCCAGGTGCCGCCACCCCACCCCACCGATCCCCAGCTCGGACCATGCCTGCAAGCGACCGCAGATTCCTGTCACAAGAATCTCCTCGTGTGGCGACCGAAGCCCAGCGCGCTTGCGCAACCCCACCCTCTGTTCACAGGCAGGGAGAGCGGCCAGGCCGAGTGCTGGCGGACCAATCCCCGCTGTCTTGGCGGTCCAGCGGGATGCGGGACCCAAGGAGGGAGAATCGCGAGAGCCAATGAGTTCCGGTCCCCTTCCCACAGCCTCGGCCCACGCCCGGCGCCAGCTTCCGCTCTGCTCCGCCCGGGCCTCGGGCTGGATTCCCACACCCTCACTGAAGATGGCGCTCTTCGCGAGGTGGCTGACAAGTGCACGCTGATTGGCTGGCTGCAGAGGAAGGGGCGGGGCAGGTGGTGGAGCCCGGGGCGGCTTCCACAGCTACGGGGTCGACTAGTATTTGGCGGAGCGTGGTGGCGGAGGCCGATGACTTGCGGGCCCTGGGTACCCAGCTGGACGCGCGCCCAGTCGGAAGGAAAGCGGGCGGCCCCTCAGGCCCGGGCAGGATCCTGTCAGGAGGACGGGCAGGGCAGCCCGGAGGGGAAGACTGAGGCTGGGAGGGGTGTTTAGGAGGTTGCCCCTCTCCAAGACTCGCTGTGCCATGGGTGCCTATCAGTTCCCGGCCTGCACCACGGAGGCCCATGGGCCTGACCCGCCTCTCACTCTCCTTACCCAGGATTTCCCCTCGCCCCGGGCCCCAGAAGGCCTGGGTACCCAGGGTGTGATTGACTGGGGAGCCCAGAGTCTGAGCTCAGCCCCAGCAACTGCCCACCGTGGCATCTCCCGGGCAGGATCCCCAGAACTGGCTTGAGATCTTAGTGCTCAAGGGAGTTTCTGGGCAGGGGAGCTACCCTAAGGGAGCGCCCAGACCTAAGGACTTGGGCCTTTTTTCCTAGAGCTCTCTTGGTCTGGCTAAGATACCTTTCTCTGTAACCTACATAGCTCCCGTATGTTCTTCCATTTCTTTGCTTCATTGCTTAGTTTTCCTTTGTTTATAACAGGTGTGTTGGGAGCAGGTATCAGGAAATGCTGCTGACCTTGAACTAACTATCCTTCTTTCCCCTTCAAGGACTCCCCAGCTCTGCTGATGACTGGGGAGATTGCTGGGCTCCAGGGCCGGGTCCAGTCGGGAAGAGCCCAGATTCAAGTCCTTCAACGTAAGGAACAGAAACTGCTTGATCAGCTGAAGGTGGCTTGAACACATTCTCTAATGTGAGGAGTCCAAATCATTGATTTAGTCTTTTGTTTGATGCTGTCAAGTCCTTCCAGACCTTGGCTCTTCCTTATCCTGGCCTCTTCCCACCTTGTTTGGGAGTTATGTAGGCTACAAAGCTCAGTCCCCATTTCCTGACATTTAAAAAAAAAAAATCACACCACTGTTACAGAACCAGACAAAATCACAAAGTGGGTGGAGGTGGCAGTAGGTGTAAGACTTCAACAGAAGGGATAACCAAAGGGGTCGTAAAGTTTGCCTGTAAAAAAGCTATGAAAACCATTTGTAAGAAACATGAACAATAGACTGGTAGATCAAGAGCCCTGAAGGAACAAGCCACAAAACACCAAGAAGAGGGGGGCAAAGATCACCCAACTTCTACAAAAAGTGTGGGGATAATGAGAAAACCCTGGCAGCATTTGGGCTCAGACCACTGGGATTTGCATCATCCAAGCCCCAAATGACTTTCTGACCTGAATACCAAAATCTCCCCTCCCCCGGAACACAAAGTAGCTGATGCCCCTTTTGATGTTGCCACTTGAGAAGAGAATTCTTTTTTTTTTTCCTGATGGCATGGTAGTTTTTGTTTTATTAGTTTATTAGTTTTCAGTTTTCTACAATCACTTCCATAAATCTTATATTTTCTTTCCCCTTCCTTCCACCTCCTTCCCTACTCCTTTACCCCTCTGTCCCCAAGACAGCATGCAATCTTATATGGGTTCTACACATACATTCTTACTAAATACATACTCACTTTAGTCATATTGCATGGAAAAATTAAAATGAATGGGAGAAACCATGAGAAAAACCAAAACAAAACATAAGAGAAAATAGTCTGCTTCATTCTTTGCTCCAATTCCATAGTTCATTCTCTGGATGTGGGAGGTATTTTGCCTTGAGTCCATTGGGAATTATTTTGGTTGTTGCATTGCTGTGGAGGGCTGAGTCTGCCAGAAAAAGTCCTTGCACATTGTGATTGTCACTGTGTGCAATGTTCTCCTGGTTCTTCTAAGGAGAGAATACTTAAGTAAAATATAGTCTTATAGAAAGAAAGGTTCAAAGTTCTCCCTTGCCTTCTTCCACTCAAAAGCCCCTTCATTCTTATCTGTGCCCTGCTCTGGGTTTGATTCTCTTGGCTTCTGGACCAGACAACCATTGTCAGCCTAATCTCTAGAGTTTATCCCAACCAAGTGAGGCTGACTGAGACTCAGCCTTCCTTGTTCTGAAGTGGCCTTGGCCAAGCTTCAGGGCAACCTGCAGATGCACCTCAGCTATTTACTGTTTGAATAAATATGGGCCAGAACGGGGAGTCAGCTTGTGGGGCTTGAAGGAGTGAGCTTAAACTGTTGTAAAAGTTTTTCCAGCAGACAAATGAATTTATTGAACAAAACTTGACTTGGTGACCATTAACTTTGAGGCTGAGGATACCTAGTGTTGGCCATTATTGAGTTCATTCTAAAAAGACATGAACAAAATTAAGCTGTGGGTGTGTTTACTTATCTGAAAGCTTGTGGAATGTCCATATAGATATACAAATGGGAATTCATTGTAGACAACAAATCCAAGGATGGTCAGACAAAAGGGACCTTGCCTATCTTCAGAGCAATTTCCTTTGACTCCTTCGCTTGTTCCTCTCTCCCTTCCTGACTCAGGATGCTGGTGCCAGCCCAAATTATAGTCTCCATATGTGTTAACCATAATATGAGAAAGGAATTTCTTAAGTGGATTGATTGTAAATGCAATATGATAGGAGAATGTCAAAATGTCAATTGAAATTATGGATCTAGGATATCTGTTACTTTTATCATGATGATGTAATATAATATGTCCATAAAAAACCAAGATAAGTCCCATTATTCAAGATGCTGTCTGGTTCAAAGTACTTTGACCTTAGTAGTCATAAACAGAAGGATGCACCTGGTTGGCTTCATTTGGCCTTGTAGTTGCTGACACAGGAAGGGGCATGACTGTTGTGCCAGAGAACACAAACCATTATGGTAGGTTAAACTCAGAGTGGGCCAAAATGTGTCTCTTGATTGGCCAACCTGGGTTTTAGGCCTTTCTTGGGTCTTTAGGGTTCAAAATGGCTTGGGGAGGAGTCCACATGAGGTAACTAAGAAGGTTGAAAAAAATGAAAGTATTGTGGAGTTCATCGATAGCCAGCCTAGCTCATGGGGTGGAGGAGATTGGTAAGCTGGTGGACTTTGTGTTCCCTAGTACGAAGTCAAAAGTCCTTGGAGAGGAAGGAAGGGGCAAGGTGCCAGCACTTGTATTGGCTGACAAACTTGTATCCTGGGAATCACGAAGGAGGAGAACTTGCTGACAAGGTTGTAGGAGGTGGGGGTGGGATGCAGTGTTTCAGGGGGACCAGTGTCTCTGATGTCAAGACTTGCTGACCTGTTTTCAGAGCTGTTCACCCAACTCACCTGTGGCCAAGAAGTTGTCATGTGAGCAGCAGCCATACCATGGTAAACTCATCAGATGGGCTAAACTAGGTCTCAAAGCTGTCAGCGAGTTAGGACAATTCTGAAGAGGGATTCGCACCCAGGCCTTTATCACACCAATCTCTCCTCCCATGAGGTGCGGAGGACACCACAGCACACAAAGTGGTGAGACTGGAGTCAGGAACACCTCGATTCCAACTGTCACCCTGGGCAAGTGCATTTGCCTAAATTTTCCCTTCTGTAAAAGGAGAATAATATAGCATCTACCTCTCGGGGTTGCCAGGGTCCAGTAAGATCATATTTACAAAGCGCTGAGCGTGTAGTAGGTGCTTCTTCCTCATTTCCATGTCCCTGGCTCGGGCAGTGGAGTGATGAGCCCCAGCTCGAAAGAGATTGGCGTGCTGTCCTTGGGTGCGCCCCGCAAAGGCCTGATTGGGTGCCGGATCACCGCAGGGCCTGACCCGTCCTCCGTGACCTCAAGCTCGGGTTGGGAAGGCTTGAAGAAACAGTCGACGCAGACCTCGGAGCTCCGTGACAGGGCACCCAGGAGTCTGTAGGAGGAGTTGTGAGTCGTGGTACTACAGAAAACAGTACGTACGCAACACAGCATTACACACCGCCTTCCCATATGGTCTAGCGGTTAGGATTCCTGGTTTTCACCCAGGCGGCCCGGGTTCGACTCCCGGTATGGGAAAGATCTATTCGATTGGTTTCTTTTTTCGGAGCCATGCAAGCCCTCCGGGGGACAACCAGACTTTGAGGCTTCACTGGCGGCGCAGTGGCGCTTGGGTCCAGGTGAAAAACAGGGGACAAGTGAAACCCTGAGAGTCCCTTCTTGGAGGAAGGGTAACTGAGGCAGAACGCGTGGCCGGACTGGGGATGGGGGGAAAAGAAAGGGTGGCAGGAAAAGGAGGCCACTCCAGGCTCATGCTGGGAATCGAAGCAGGCGGCCTAAGACGTGACCAAGGCCATATAACACTACAGTCAAGCCAACCTTGTTTGAACTTTCTCATGTGTAAAATGGGCCAGCGTTGTTCCCAACCTCCTGCCCTGGTTGTTGTGAAAGAGTGGAAAAAGGAGGCCCAGGGCTGGGGCCGGCTTTCAGAAACGTTGACGGCGGGGAAGGAGGAGGTGAAGGCACGGAGACCTTCCAGGGGAGAGAAGCCCCACCTCCAAAGGCACGGGCCCCCAATTATCCCCAGCAACAAAAGGCGAAACGCACACTTCCCATACCGGGAGTCGAACCCGGGCCCCCTGGGTAAAAAAACCAGAAATCCTAACCGCTAGACCACACGAGAAACACAATACCTGAAAGACTGTCATATAGCAAGCACATAAAGACTCGAGTAATCTGGCTTGTGTAGGCGGCAGGCTCCGCCCCGCCCCGCTGCTGGTGCCATGGTGACACAACAGGACAGGCCTCGGCCCAGGCTCGGCAGCGCCCCCTGCTGGACGAGTAGTGACAGGACACCCTGGCTCCCTC
>CM053775.1:667847-693635 GCA_028658325.1 Potorous gilbertii
CCCTTCCTTCCGTTCCCCCCCCCCCCCTTGCCTCCCTAGGGCATTTGGAGCACTCCAGGCCACTGGGGCCTTCGCCTGGCCTCAGGAAGCCCCAGTTCAAATGGCTCTGGCCTGAGCTGATTAAGGCCACACTGATTAGTCTGCTAAGGGTCCTGCCCTCTGGGCGCTCACCATCTAATGAGGGATGCTGGCAATAGGGCAGTTTGAGAGAAGGAAGGAATATATGTTGAATACTTGGTCTTCAATGGTTACAGCCAGTCCTTGATGTTTTTTCTCTGAGCTCCCACAATGCCCTTCCACACTGGTTGGAAAACAATGATGTCTTGATTCATGGGCATCAGCCCTCATTCTGGGCCTGCTTCAGGAGCAACATTTGGACGCACCTCCTGGGTTAGTCCCCCCAGCTCCCACCTGAACAAGATTGGAATCTGGTAAGAGCCCAGAGATGATGGGGGGGAAGCGGGGTTAGGCTGGAGATCATGCTCCCCAATGCCTGCCTGTCACAAATGAAGAAGCTGAGGCCAGAAGGAGCAAAGTCAGGATGCAAATCCACATGATCTGAGAAGTTATCTGGGAGAAAGTTGGGTTGGTCAAGTAGCTGAGGCAGAGTGCCCTTCAAGCAGACTGTGCTTCCTTGTCATTGGTACAATGCCAATTTTGTGGCTCTCAGGCCTTCAGTGCCTCCTGGACATCACTCTCAGGCTCAGCTATGGCTGTACTACCTATGGTCATTCTCAAGAGATAGCCCCTGATGTCTTCACCTTCATGTTGGCAAGATTTGTGGCTCGGCTGAGGGGCTGGGGGCTCTGCTTCCTGCCCTAGGAGCCCAGCTTGTCCTCCCCTCTCCCTCCAACTTCCTATCTTTTATTCCCTGGAGCACTACTATTGCATGGCAGACAGTGGCTTGGGCTTGGACTCTGGGAATATTGAGATTCTAATGCTCTGTCATTTAATCTCATCTTCAAAAGACAAGTTTCTAGCATGTTGAGGGTCATTGGGGCCGGTCTGGGGCAAGGATCCTCTGTACAATACCTCCTGGGGGCACATTCCTCTCATGGCAAGCTCAACTCCTTCAGCAGCTTTTCTGTATATCTGCCCACATTGTTCCTAAGTGGAACATCACGTGACTGCTGCCATTTTCCCTCTTCAGACTAGAAGGGCTCAGTTTCCCTATTTGAATCTCCCATGACCCTTCACCCTCTAGAGCTTGACAGCTTTCAGAAACGCTGAAGCCCAGAACTGAACAGCTGCCCAGATGTGTGGCATGAGCAGGGATGCAAGCTGACCTCCCTTGTCCTGGATCTGAGGCCTCTCTCGTCGCAGCCTTTCTTCAGGCCTTGTTCTTTCTCTAACAGGGATCACATCTTCCTCTGGCTTTTCTTGCTTCTCCTACTACTTCCCACCCCAGGGTTTGTATGCTAAGCTTCTCTCTTTTCTCTCTCAACACCTACCTTTGGCAAACCAAGTCATCTCTTGCTCCTACCTCTTGCCCCCTACCTGGCCTTTCACCTTGGGGTTCCACCTGCCTGCTGAACATGCTCTGAAACCACAGGACCTGGGATCAAACTGTGCTGTCCTTTGGGCAACACACAACTTCCCCGAGGACCTTGCTGCAGTTCAGTTCGTTGCATTCCCTTCAAGATCACTGAGAACTGGAGCCCGCTGCACCGCTGGCTTTCCCTTGAAAGCACCCCTTCCTCATGGAAGCCCTCTGCATTCCAAAACCTTCTCCCCTGTGGCTAGAAAGAGCTTCCTCTTTGGCTCCAGCTGGGTCTTATGTGACATCACTGAAATGAGACTGAACTCCCTATCCTCGACTTTTCCCATTTGATCTCATTACATCTGACCTTGCATCCCACTTATTTGTCTGTGTTCTCACTTAATGGACTGTAAGGTCTTTGAGGATGGAGTCCATCCATCATTGATACCCTGGCCCTGAAGGGCTTAATCAGCAGTCCTTGAATGCTGGCAAAGGAACAATGTTTGTGTCCCCTTCCTCAGTTTTCCTTCTTCTGTCACAATTGAAATTTAACAAAAGGATAAACTGAGGCAATTCTCCAAGCAAGATAACCTTTATTAACAGGTACATACTGCCTGTCAATAAAGGATCAGTGATTTGCCTCCATTTATGCCAAACAGCCCAAGCAAAGGAACAGGTCTCCTTATGTAGGTTTTGGGGAGCACAAAGAACCAAGGTGGATAACATCATGGGATTGAGGCAATGTGACTGACTGGAAGTTTGGTCATGGGGGCTAGCAAGACCCCCTTTCTTTTCTCAGGAGACTAGGCTGGGAGTGAAGGGATAGACAAAGTGACAGAAAGGGAAAGGTTGGAGATAGCCAAACCCTGGGGCAGGGGAGAAAAAAGGAGAGAGGAAGGGGCTGTGCTTGGAGCTCAGTCAGGTGTAGACAAGTCAGCTAGCCACTGGGCTCCTCTCCCTGACCTTGGGTGTCACCAACCTCCCCCCTCACTTTCACTTGCAGTAGGTGGGGTCTGTGCCTTCTGTCCTTCCCTGGATGGTGAAGACACTGTACTGTGACCTTCAAAGCCCTGAATTCTCCCTGAACCCCTGCCTCCTTGGCCCCAGCCCCTCAAACCTTGCCCTTGTCTATTTTTGACCTGGAGTGCCTGCCCTAAGCACTTGAGCATCTTCTCCTCAATTGCCTGTTCTTTAAGCCCTGTCTCTCTGCCTGCTGCTGTGGGTGAAACTTTTCTGTGCCTTGGCAAACCTGAACTCTTCCAGCCTCCCTTCTTGGCATCTCGAGAGAGGCTGAGGACCAAGGGTGCCTTTATCCTGCCAGTTACTCACCAGCCCTCTCTGCTTGAAATGCCCCTACAACGCAGGAAATAAATCCTTCTCTCCCACTTGGTTCCCCAACTCATGCAGGGCTCTCTCTGTCCAGGGCCTACTGCCCCATTGTAGCCTGTTCTGATAATGTCTTAGACATGGTTAACTCAAAAACATAGGTAAAGCATGTAACACATGGAAATACATGTATTAACTTGAATAAACTCCATCAGTCGCAGTGATTGTCATCATTACTGCTGCAATTGGCCTGGGAAAGCTGTCAACAGCATCTTCCTAGATTTCAGTAGAGAATTGGCCAGGCTCTCATGCTCTCCTTGTGAACAAGATGGAGAGATCAGGGCAATGTGATGGCTTTGGAGGCGATTGAGGAACTGAATTCTAAGCAAATACACTATAATATGCTATAAAATTGTGCCTGCCCTTTGACCCAGCAATACCACTTCTAGGACTGTATCCCAAAGAGATCATAAAAATAGGAAAAGGGTCCCACAGATACAAAAGTATTTATAGCAGCTCTTTTTGTGGTGGCCAAGAACTGGAAATCGAGGGGATGCCCATCCATTGGGGAATGGCTGAACAAGTTGTGGTATATGAATGTAATGGAACACTGTTGGCACTGTAAGAAATAATGAGCATGACTTACATGAACTGATGCTGAGTGAAGGGAACAGAACCGGGAGAACATCGTACACAGTAACAGCCACAGTGTGCGAGGACTGACTTGGATAGACTTAGCTCTTACTAATGCAAGGATCCAAGACAACTCCAGAGCTGAACTCAGGATGGAAAATGCCGTCCACATCCAGTAAAAGAACTGTGTCAACGCAAAGCAAACTGGACTGTTTGCTCTTTTTGGCCTTTTGTGGTTTGTTTCCTCTTTCTCATGGTTTCTCCTATTGGCTCTAATTCTTTACAATATGACTAATGTGAAAATAAATTCAATGTTAACATATATGTAGAGTCTATTATCAAATTACACACTGTCTTGGGGAAGGAGGGGGAAAAATATGATTCTTCCGTTTTGGTTTGAGATGCACTGCTTTGCATTATGAAAAACTCCTTAATTTGATAAAAATCCATCTCTTTAGTCCCATACCACTTTTTTCCCCCTATTTATTCAGGGGTTAAAAATTTCCCTCTTCTCTGTAACCGATGTTATGTATCTCTATCTATCTATCTGTCTGTCTATCTATCTACATGTCAGTGCAAAAGGTCCTCAAGATTCTGGATTCTTTCCCTCTTTGTTCATGGATCCCTTATTAGTGCTGAGCACCTTGTAGACATTTAGCAAATTGTTGTACTTGTTGACTAACTGAAGACTTACCAAATTAGCAGACATCAGGCTGAAAAAGGTAGCAAAGGTTCTGGACAATAGCTGAGATGCCCACAGATCTTGACAGGCTCAGTCTAATAAAATGAAATTTAAAAGGGACAAAAATGTGGTACGTTTGGGTGTCAAAAAATCTTCATGAGGACAAGAGGACACAGGAGTAGACTACTGGTGGAACACACACTTGCGATGCGTGGATAGCAATGGGGCGGCCAAAAAAGCTAGCGGACCATCAGGCTGCATAATGATGTCCAAGCCCTGTTTGAGGCTGGCATTCAGAGATCTCACCACACATGGTCAGAAAAAGGAACAAGCGGAAGGGATGAGTATCGAATGCTCAGGTCCTACACTGAGCGCCAGGCAGTGACTGGGCACACAGAGCCTCCAGTGTTTTGTGTAGGCCCTCTGCATACTTAGAGTGGTCAAGAAGCATTTCCTAAGCATCTGCTCCGTGCCAGGGACTGTCTTAAGGGATGGATGTACAAAGAAAGGCCAACCCAGTCAAATGTGACTAACAACATGCAAATTCAAGGTCAAATGGGTCGGGCAAAGCTTCCTGTAGAAGGTGGGATTTTGGCTGGAGCTTAAGAGAAGCCAAGAAAGCCAGGTGGTGGAAATGAGGAAGGGCCAAGGAAAAAAATGGTGCAGTCAGATGGAGTCTGTGGTGGGGATGGGAGTAAGGTCATGGAAAGCTTTCTAAGTCAGACAGAGGAATTCATATTTGAGCCTGGAGGTAACAGGAATTTGATGGATGAATAGGTGGAATGAAAAGTGACTTGGAATGACCATAGCGCCAATGAGGGTGGCTGCAGTGAAGTAAGTGGCACAAAGGCAAATAGGACAGGACCTGCTCACTGGAAGTAAAGATGCCACTTAGGTTTTGAGCCTGAGGGATGAGGATGGTAGTGACCTTGATGGTATCAGAGAAGTTTGGAAGGGAGGTAAGAGACAAAGTTCTGTTTTGAACATGCCCAGTTTAAGGCCCATGTAGCTCAAAGCAGATTAGAACAGAACTGGGAAATGTTTAACAAGAGAAAGACAACATAATGGGGAGTCAACATGTAGCTCACAGGGATCAGTTTTTATTTGAGTTGGACATCACTGGTCTACAGGACATCCAGGTGGAGGGAGATGTGAGACTGGAGGATGAGTATTAAGACTGGTTCAATCTGGCAATCTTCAGCAGTCTGGGACCAGTCTAAAGAAAGAGGTGACCCTTCATGGGAAGTCACCAAGGGTAAGAGTATAGGAAGGACTAAGGGAGGGGTGGCCATGTTTTGTTAGCAGGGTCAGCAACTGGACCTAAGGACCCAATTTGTGACATGCTGGAAATATCTGGCCATGACTGACCAGAATGAAGCTCGGCATCAGAAATTGGTGAAAATGATGAAATCTTCCAAGGAAACAGTATGGAGGGAGACAGAGCCTTTGTGGACACTCATGTTTAGTTGATGTGACCTGGATGAAGATCCAGCAGAAGAGACTGAGATGGAGAAGACAGACAAAAATGGAGAGTATCAAGGGCAGGAAGGTGATATGGAGCAGCAAGGGCAGCAGAGATCCTGAAGAATGGCAATGGAGACGAAAGGCTATTAAGAGATCACTGAACTTTGGAGAGAGTTAATTCCATTTCAGTGATGAGGCAGACAGTCAGAGACAGAAGGAGGCTGCTATCCGCCACTTCAAGCTTTCAGCCACCAAAGTGATGAGAGATGGGAGAATGAGCAGGGAGAGATCAAGGAAGGGTTTTTTCAGGATAGGAGAGACATGTTTGTATTTTCCCTACTGTAGACAGTGAGACTGTAGATTAGTGAGTGAGAAGGGATGAGAGGCCAGGATGGAATGGGATCACTTGCCCATGTGGAGGTCCTGTCCCCTCTGGGTCAGCTCTTCATGCAAAATGGGGTTAGGCAGATGGCTTTGACAGGAATGGGCGATGGGAGATAAGGAGTGGGAGGAAAGGGAGCTCTCCCTGAATGGCCAGACTCTCAGCTAATGGGATGGCAGGTTGGGAAGTGTCACAGTGGGGAAGAGTTATAAAAGGATTGCTGGACCAGGATGAGACCCCCAACTAAGAATGACAGTGTCGGCAATTCGCCACGCAGTATGATTTGGGTTCAACAGCGAGAGTGTAGGGCCAAAGATGCCACATGAGGGGAACAGTCCAAGGCTGAGGCTTGGCAGGACCAGTTCAGAGCCAGGATAATGTGGTCAGAGATTCAAGAGGCCAGTGTAGAGTTAAACTGGCTGACCAAGGGGTCAAGATGGGGAAGGAAGGAGAGGGCAGCCAGCGCAGGGGTGACAGCCTGGCTAAATACTGAGGTCTTGGTGAGGGCCAAGAACAGGGTTGGTTGAACAAGCTACGAAGAGGTTCACAAAGGTGGGAGGGCTGCGTAATAAGCAAATGCCCGCAATCAAGATCAGCCATTTTGTTAAACCAGCCTTTCCAGTTTTTGTCTTCTGACCCCAGGGCGAATTTGGAGGGCTCAGGGAGAGCTAAACATGCCCTTCCTACGGTCTGGGAACAGCCACCTGTTCATCAGACATCAAGCTTGATATTCATGGTGTGAGAAGCCCCGAGAGACGGGCCTTTGCCTCCAGCCCTTGTTCTAGAAGAATCACGGAACATGGAACTTCGCTTGGGTCTCCCTTGTATTCCCAGAGCTTAATAAGTGCTTGCAGACTAACTGTACCCAGTTGCTCAGGCCTTCTTGGACCTGTCTCTTCTCTCTCTTGTTCCAGCCCATCCCTTCCTCCCAGCCATGGGCTACAGAGTCCTTGCCAGGTAAGTGTGTGTGGGGGGGAGAAGGAGGAACAGGAACTGGTGGCTCTGGTGCTAGAAGGGATAACAACATTCTACAGAGGAGGAAACCGAGGTCCACGTTAAGAGACTTGCCCACAGTCAGGTTGTATCAGACGCTGCCGGGAACGTTTTGGTCCTGTCCTTCAAGAGAGCCCAGGGGCTGCCTTCTTTTTGCGGGTGTGGAGCCTGTTCATGGGCCTCACAGGGTAGGAGGGTCAGAATGATGCGAGCAAGGGAATGGAGGCATCTCCTCACCCCCAGCAACTCTTGGACAAGTGACTTCCCTAAAGCAGACCTAATTCCTCCTTTCAGACTAAATGACCCCGAAAAATGCCTTCTGTCTAAAGCAAAGTTTAGTTCTGACCTCCCCACCCCTCCCATGGGCATCACGGGACACACGCTCTCCTGGTAGATCACCCAGCTGGGGCCAAGAGAGCATCGGAAGGCCGTGGGTTGTTTTCCCAGCCCTGGAGCCAAGGATCTCGATGTGAGTGGCACCCAGGACAAGGCCTGACCCCACCAACCTCACAAGATCAAAGTCTGGGGCTTTTCTGGTTTTATTAGAAAAAGAAGAGGAGAGTTGGCTGGGGATAGGTGAGTGGGCAGGGGGCCATGGCTTCCCAAGAACACAAACAAAGAGCCTGGAGGGAATGAGGGCCAGGCTAGACCTTTAGGCCAAGGCTGTCCCAGACGGGGGTTGAGGCCTGGCCCACGATTTACTCTGCCTCGTTGAAGCGAGTCAGCATGGTCTTGTGCAGGCTCTCCTTGTAGGACTCGGATGCGGTGATGCCATAGGAGCTGCCCCGGGCCCCCAGTCCTGAGCCACGGACTCGAGTCTGGGCCTAAGAAGACAGAGGGCCAGTGGTGAGGGGGGCAGGGTGGCCAGCTGCTCTGGGGCCCCGGCCAGCAGGGAGGGAATTGGGGGGGCAGGCCCACCTCAATGGGGGTGATAATGCCTTGCTTCTTGCGGCCTAGCCCGCTGCCCTCCTTCCAGCCCATGGCCTGCAGCATCCGGCTGCCAATGTTGTCACTGCCCAAACCATCTCGGGTGGGCTGTTCAAAGTCCCTGCAAGAAAGAGTAAAGGGGGCAAAGAATGAGGAGAGGTGGCTCAAACAGTCCCCTGCCCCAGGCTGTGCCAGGCCCTAAACAGAGCACTCACACAGTGGCGGCCGTCACAGCCCCAGATTTCCTCTTCTTGGGCTCTGGGGGTTCTGGGATGCCATATTTCTCCCGACGCTCTGCTGCCCGGTCCCTGTACTTCATCTGAGGCAGAGAGAACAGCCCCTAGTCAGGGCAGGGGGAGGGGCAGGAATGGGGCAGGGAGGGATGATGGAAAGGCAGCCAGGAGAGGGGCCTCACCTCCATGTCACTCTTCTCCAGGGCTTCCAGCTCATTCTCAGACAAGTGAGCCCGCCGGTGAATCTCCAGGTTTTGCTAGGGAAGGGGGGAATGGGATGAACCTTGTGCCTTGGTCCTCACCCCCAAACCCCCAAGCTGCCCTGGCCTCAACCCAGGTATCCTGATGCTCATACCTTGTGCAACCCAGAAAGCTGCTGATGGCGGATCAGGGCCTCTTTGCTAGGGAACTGGCGTCGGCAGAGAAGGCAAGCCAGCTTCTGCCAGTCTGTCAGTCTCTCTTCCCTCTCAGCGCTCCGCTCTGGCTCCTCTTCACTATCACTCTCACCACTATAGGCAGCCACCAGCCCCCGGGGTGGACTCTGTAAAAGCAGAGGGGGAAGCTCAGCACCACTGAATGGGCCCCAACAGGGAAAATGCCCATCCCACCCAGGGGCCTCCTCACCAGGCGGTCGTCGCTCGTTAGCTTCGGCAGGTCCATGGTGGTATGCTGTCTCTCAGCCAGCGTACCCTGAGAGAGGGGACAGGACAGACCGGGGTCACCATTGGCCTGGGAATTGGGAATGTGCAAGGGGGCTGGGGAGGGGAGGGAGAGCACCTTCTTCTCCAGGATGGCATAGCCAGCATCAGCAGTGGCCGACTCCCGCCGCTCATCCTCCCGCAGAGCGCTGATGGGCTGGAAACTGTTTTTGAAGTTCTCCTTCTGTTTGTTGAGGCTTCGGGCCCAACGTTCCATGTCCTTGGCTATCTGCAGGGAGCAGATACAACAAGCTTGATGCCTGCCCGGTTCTGGGGCCTTAGGCCGGACTACAGTGGTGAGCTTGCCACTGGCCAGGCTGCTTGTACCTGCTGGGCCGTCTTGGTCTTGTGTTTCTCCTTCTTCTCTTTGCCTTCCTTTAAGCTTCCCCCTGTCTCCTTGTGCCCATCCGTTGCCTGCTCCAGGGCAGGGACATAGGTGCGCCGCTCCCCGTCCCAGTAAAGGTACTGCTGACTCTGGGAGTTGTAGTAATACTGACGAGGGAGGAGAGAGGCCAGGCTGATGTGACATCCCCAGGCCACATGCCAGTCCTCAGCCCTCTAAGACCTTTACCATTACTCACCTGAGAGTTTGGGTCATAGTAGAGTCCTGTCTGCGGGTCGTAGTAGTAGCCTGATGTCTCATCATATTGGTAGGTGGAGACATCAGGGATTGCTGTGGGACAGGGGAGAGGAACATGCCAGGCTGCTTTCCCTGAAGAGTTTGGAGCCTGGGGGTGGTACTGGAGTGCTGGGAGGGGGGGAGGGGGGCAGGGCAGCATGGAGAAAAGGAGCAGGCAGCCCCAAGGAAATTCTAGCCTAGTCCCAGCAGGTACTCACGGTACTGGCCGTAGGAGTCTGGGGCAGCCGGACTGGTAGTAGGTGGGGGTGCGGAACTAGGCTGGGGCGGGCTGAGAAGCTCAGCCTTCAAAACCGCAGGGGACACAATTGTGTAGGGCTGGGCCTGGGGGGAGATGGAAAGAGAGGGCAGGACAGCTCCATCTCTGTGCCTATAGGTGACATGCCCCACCTCTCCCTCCACAATGACATACCTGGGTGGTAGACACCATTCCCTGGGTATTGGCCCCCTCAGCCCCTGGTTGCTGATAAATGCCGGGCATGGCACTGGCTTGGGCATGGGGAAAGGCCTGGATTAGGGGCACAGCATCAATACCAGGTACACAAGGTTCCAAGGTGGTTTCAGTACCTGGCAAGGGGTAGTTAGGCAGCTGAGGTCAGGGCTGAGTCTTGTTCCTTGCCCCCAACTTTGACAACACCCATGCAAGGATCTCACCTGCTCCAGCAGGGTCTCCCTTGCTGCCAGCCACACCTAAGGCCTTGGTAGCGCCTTTCAGGTAGCCGCTGTGGCCATACAGGGCGGCCTCATTGCTTGGACCACAGTAGGGTTCATCGTGGTGGTAGTAGTTGTAGTCTACTGTGGGCTCCTCAGGGGCTGCCCAGCTCCCCTCCCCACCCTGGGATGCCTGTAGGATAGTAGGAGGAATGATCAGGTGAGGGACTGGCCACCGGGCAGAGCCCTGGGCCTCTGGGAATGGGATGCCAGTACCTGCCACTGCAGTTGGGGGATAAGCAGACCAGTGATGCCACCTCCTGTTTCTTTAGTGGCTCCTCATGAGGTAGGCAGAAAATGGAGATTTAGAGGCCAAGTACTTTACCCAAGGTCACACAAGCTAGGATTTCAACCCAGGGCCTCCAGAGGAACTCTCAGCTCAAGAAAGGAAATGGCCTCATACCTCCCTTTGGCAACTAAGCCTGCTGGTTCAGCCTGTGTGGAATTCCCAGAGACACCCCAAGTTCTAGGTCTGAGGTGGGCAGCATGAGGAGAAGTACCTGGGAGATGGCCCACTGGGCAGCGGCAATGGCCGTACTGGCAACAGAAGCAGCGTTGATGCGGTTACCATCATTGGAAGCCATGTCCCTGTGGGAGAGGAGGTACATAGGGGTTACAGAAGCCCAGAACAGGAGCAGGGACTCAGAGGGAAGGGGGTGGTCTCACCTCTTGGAGCCCTTGGCAAACTCCACATTAATAGTCTTGCCATCAATGGTGAGGGGAGGATGCAGAGCTTGGAGAATCTGCAGTAACTGAGCAGCCTCCTGTGGAGAGAAGGCAGGGTCAGGCCCCAGGCCAGAGCTGTGCTCTGCCACCCATTTCTGCCAGCCTTGGGGGCCCCCAGGCCCCCCTCTGCCGCCCTCACCACGATGGTGGACAGCTGGATGAAGGCGAAGCCTCGATTCAGCTGTGTCTGTTTGTCCTTGATCACGCGGACGTTGGAGGAGGACAGCACAGCGTAGGGGGCCAGGGCTCCCAAGATGGAGTCCATAGTGCTATGGGGGTTCAGGTTGCGCAGGATGATGGCTTTGAGACAGCAAAGAAGGGTATCAGGGTGGAGGTCAGACATGGCCCTCCCATCACCCACTGTTCCTTGGCCCCCAGGCAGGACTCACTATCGTTGGCATTCTCCGAAGTGGGCTCAGAGCCCTGGGACAGGGCCTGGGGGGCCAAGAGCCCCTGGGTGGGGTAGGGCTGGGGTAGTGGAAGCAGGCCCTGACTGAGTTCCCGGCCACCCAGAGGCATCAGCTGTGGGTCCAGGCGTGCACCTAGGGGCAGCTTCTGCTCTGCCTCTAGAAGAAGAAAGAGGAGAGGCTGCTGGACCTGGGATCACTGAGAGTGGGACAGCTCACTACCCACTGGGCCACCTTTCTTGGCCCAGCTCACCTGACTTGGGCACACCACACTTGAAACACTTCTCTCGACGTTTGAAGTTCTGGACTCCACACTGTAAGGGAAACAGAGGCCAGGCCAGGCATGAGATGGAAACAGGCACAGAAGGCCTCCAATTCTTAGGTTTCCCTGCTTCCTCTCTGTGCCCCCATCCACCCTGCTTCAGCCTACTGTTGCTGGCACCCTGTTCCCCTCTCTCTCCTCCAAGAATCTCAGCCTGAACATGCCCTTCCTCAGCTCCCATTTCTTTTAAAAGTTCCCAAGAGGGAGTAGTCTGAGGCCAGGCTGGCAAGGCCCCTCCAGTGTCTCCCACGGCCCGCTCTTTCACTTCAGTGGACTCTGACTAGCCTAAGTTCTCCCTTGTGTCCTTCTCCATTCTGCCCTGCTGAGGGCAGCACTGGGTTCACCTGCCACACAGACATTAGAAGACCACTTTTGCTGAGGTCATCTCCATAGTCCAGTGGTGTCAGTTTGTTTTACAGAGAAGGTCTCGAAAGCTAGGAAGTCTCCAAAGCAGAAACCTCGTGGACCCTTCCCCTGAGCTGGTCTCAGGGGTGTCAAATGAAGAAACTAAGGGGGGGCACCCCTCACTCGCAGAGGCTTCGATTCAGGAGCAGTGGGGGAATTAGAGAGAGAAGGATTTGGGGTCACTGTAACCCAACCCTTTCAATCAGTGTGAGTTGTCCCAGGGTGGGCCTGGAGAAGCAGGTGTGCCTCAACAGGCAATGGAGCCATTTCACCAAAGGTGTCCCCCTGAAGGCCTGGGAGTTCTGCGGGGGAGTGGCTTTGGTACAAGGACAAGGGCTCACCTCCTCCTTGGCTTCTCACCTTGTTGCAAAGCCAATCTTCATTAATTTTGGGTTTGGGATCACTGTAGTGCATGGAAACCTTCTGGCCCAGGATGCTGAGGGAGTGCTGTAAGGAAAAGCAGAAGGCTGTGAGGCCCGAGCCCAGGAGGCCAGCGCCTGGCACACACCTCAGCACAGGAGGAGAGAGAGTGAGCCAGCCCTTCAGCTGAATGGATGAAGGACAACAGGGAGTGGAGGGAGGGAGGGAGGGAGGGAGGGAGGGAGGCCACGGCCGCAGGGTGTGGTCCCCGGGCACTGCTGCTGCTTCTCCGGACACAAACACGCGCACGCACACGCGTGGACACACACCAACAGGCACGCACTGTCTAACCAACACCGATGGGCCTGACACAGGCCACACTGGGGGCCCTGTGCTACCCAAGCTACACTCAGGGATATGAGAGAGAGAGAGAGAGAGAGAGAGAGAGAGAGAGAGAGAGAGAGAGAGAAAGAGAGAGAGAGAGAGAGAAAGGGATAGAGAGAGAAACAGAAACATAGAGAGGAAGAGAGAGAGAAAACACAGCCACAATCAAAGATTGCACCTCCTGCCGAGAGGCCTTCTCCCCCACGGCCCATCAACCACACTAGCCTATTGGCCCCACAGGCCCGGGCCCTGGCCTTGGCCTCCACAGCTACCTCCTGCCACCGAGGCCCAGACAAGCACGCCCTTTGCCAGGAGCCACGCTCCGCCACACTTGCCCTACCCTGCCATGCCAGCCTTTCCTCAGCACCCTGTCCATATGGCAAATGGCTGCCAGCTCAGTGCGCTAGGAGGGGACCCTGGGTCCCTCACACTTTCCTGGGGGAAAAGGGGTGGTTCCTAGGCCTGAGGTTATATCTTGGCCTTAAGATAGAAAAAACTGGGGGAGGGAGAGAGACACATGTCAGCCTGGCCCTGCCTAACCTGGGTCCCTTCAACAGCACCCTGCCACGCGAGGAACCTGTGCCCAGCCCTATACCGAACAATCCTGCCATGATAATGGCTCCTGGGGCCCCAACCCCGGGCCCCTCCTCATCTGCCTGAGTTGAGGGCATTCACACATGGATGTGTGCCTGTGTACCAGCATGGGGGCAGGAAAAACCAACAGCCAATCCAAACACACAGAAAGGAGTCCAAGCTCTTGCCAACAAAAATCTCAGGAAGCCCCCCAAGGCCACTGGGGGAAGAGGGGGCCAGTGGCTTATGGCTCTTGAGCAGAAAAGGAGGTGGTCCCTTAAGGCCAACCTCCTTGTACCAGCTAAGCCCTGGCTGGGCTGGAAAGAGCCACAGGGGGAGAAGGGGACCCCACTCCTGTAAGCCCAGCCCCAGCTCCAAGGAGGGGGTGGGAAAATGACAGAGGAGAGGGCAACCCCCACTCCCAGACATCCCTGGCCACACCTTCCTCTCAGCAACTGGGGAAGGTGGGGGCAGGGAGGCGGGAGAAGATTCCTCAGGAGGAAAGGGGAAGCCAGGACTGAGGAGGGCAGCAAGAGAGGGGGCAGGCAGGGGGCCAACCCTGGGCGGGTGGCCGGCGCCCGTGGGCGTGCGCCAGGCAGCACTGGCGTGTGCGTGGGGGGGGGGGCAGGGTTCCAAGTGCAGCAAAGCAACCTGATTGGCTTCCATCCATCGTGCAGCGTCCTGCAAGTGACTAAACTCGACGAAGGCGAAGCCCCGGCTCTGACCTGGAGACAGCATTCAGATACAGACGCAGTGGGTTAGTCAACAGCTGGAGACAACGGGCGGTGTTCCTAGGGGCGGGACTGGCGGGGCAAGGGAGGTAGGAGGGGTACGAGAGAAGAATGGCGGGAAGGGCCAGGGCTGGAAGAGAGGGGACGGCATAGGCTGGAACTGCCCACAGGGGCTCAGGGCACTGCCAGCTTGGGCTAAAGGGAAAAGTGGGGGACCGAACCAAACCGATCTGCTCTGGAGGGAGCAGCTGGCCCCTGCCTTCCAGAGCCCTCCGGGCCTGAATGTCCCCTAAGTTCTGCCGGTCTGGGAGGTTCTGAGTGGCTCAGAACAGAGGCCAGAAAACAAACGAAAGAGTACCTCACCTCGAAGGCAGGAAGCCCTCAGTCCCATTAGATGCTCCCAGGAAAGCTAAGGTTCAGGTCTTGGGGGGTGGGGGTGGGGAACTGGGAACAGACAGAACCAAGGAAGCTCTAGTCAAGGCAGATGCTGCCCCAGTACCCAAGTCCATGTGAGGTGAGGGCCAGGGCTGCGACTCAAGGCAAGAGGGTTAGCTGTGGACTTAGCTTCCCCATGTCCCCATTTGTCCCGGCTAAGACGTAAACTGACCGACAATGGCTCCGTGCCTCGAAGGAGGGGACATGGGAAGAGAGGCCTTGAGAAGGTTCCCCGCCCTTCCAAAAAGGTCAATGGGGAGAGCTGTATCTCAGGAAGCACTAGAACCAGTAGGTGAGAAGGAAAGGGGGATGGTGGCAGAGAGAAAGAGAGAAAAAGCCGAGAAAGGAAAAAAGGAACCACCAGGCTGAGGCGCCCCATGGTGCCTCAGGGCCTCGGCCGCTGGTCCTGACACCTTTCATCCAAACCTCCAGCCTGCAGTAAAGGGCTGGGGCCAGCAAGTCACAGCCCCTCAGAGAAACTGAACACCACTCCCATTCCCTTACGCCTTTCCCAGGATGGGCAAGCGGTGCCATCTAATCAGGACTTCAAGACACAGGCTATCAGTGGAGGAAGGGGATGGTGGGCACCGTAGGCATGGAAGAGGGAGAAAATCGCCATCTCAGACGCTTAGGGTCAGTCCCCAGGCTAGGGAGGGAGTTGGCCCTACCAAAGTTACCCCTCCCCCACCAGACCAGCACCAACTTCCGGGATGCCCCAGTGGAGGAGGGAAGGAAAGAAGCAAAGCAGCCGGTGATCTCAGTTTCAATGGACAGGTGGGAAGGAAAGGGGAAGGGGCAGGAAGGTAGAGATGCATTGGCCAAGAGCAGCAAGGAGTGGCCCTGGGAACAAGAGCTCACCGGATGACTTGTTCCGCATCAACCGTACTTCCCGAGCCTGGATCCCGTGGGACTGTAGTTGGGCCCGGATCTGTGGGGAGGGCACAGAACGGAGGCATCAGGAGGCCCAGCTGGGCCATAAAGATGGAGAGAGAAAGGCCACATTCTCGGCAAACCTCAACGAGCCAAAGCTGACCGGTTAATACCGGTGTCTCCAGACGGAAGGAAGGGACCATGAATGGGCTGGAGTCCAAGACAGGGCTAGGGAGACCCACAGGGCCAGAACTCAAAAAGGATCCAACAGCGGCTAGTACTGACCTCATGCTACAAAAGGTCAGAGGTCATTAAGACAGGACCTCCTCAACCACAGCTTTGATGGGGAAAGGGGGAGGACAAACTGCAGTTCACATTCTACCTTTTCTTTTTTGTGGAGTTAAAAAACACAAGTTGGCTTGAATTCTCAACCTAGGGACCACAAACTTTGTTCTTGCAATATTTTGATCGCTGCACGTCAATATAATTGGTTTTGTTTGCCACCCTATGCATTTAAGAACATGATTTGTTTGGAGAAAGTGGCCTGAGGGTGCTAGAGGAGCCAAAAGTCTTGCATGAAGTGTCAAATCATCCCCCAGCTTCCAGCTAGCTGCTGGCAGGGCCTGTCAGTGCCAAGCCCTAGTGAGCTCCCCACTACCCACAGTCTGGGGGCCCTGAGATGCTTAGCCAAGGAATGCCATCTTCTCCACTCTTTCTCCATGCCAAATAGCCCAGAAAACCTCTCACGGTGATGGATGGTGGCTGTACCCAGAAGCCGGCAGCCCCAGCAAGGGTCTCCCCACAAGATGGCCCCCCTTTCCTGCTTCCTCCTCTCTCCTCCACTCCCAACTCTGCAGTCACTTGGCTACTCTTTGGTGAGCAGCATGTGGAGTAGGTAGAAAGAGGACTGGCTTGGGAAGCCAGGAATTCTAGGCCTCATTTCCCTCACCTAGAGAATGCTGGAGATCCCAGAGATCACCTCCATGGTCCCCTCTGTTCCCCTCCACATTTAGACTCCAACCCTCTCTCAGACTATTCCCCTTCGGTCTGTTTCCATCCTGCCTTGGTCTTCTCTTCTCTTCTTCCTGGCCCTATCTTAGTCTAAAGTTCCTTTGAAGGCCTCCTGTCCCCTAAAGGGCTTAGGCCCAGTCCTTGGTGTGGCACAGCTGCACGTGGGAAGGACCCCCCTCCCCCTCCCTCAAATTAGAACATAAGCTCACAGTGGGATCCATGTCAGATTTCTTTTCTCAGGATCTTGCCCATAGCACAAAATAAATAGTTTGAAAATTAAAGTGGATGATGGGGTGGTGAAGTAAAGGTCATGTTCCAGCCTCTGGAGGACGATCCAGGACCAGAGAGGGATGGAAGACAGTAGGGCAGGGAACAGAGATGATAGGAGACGGCTCAGAAGAAGAAGGGGCTGGGGGGGCTGGCACATGGGAGTCAGGTTGATAAGTGTTTACTGGGTGGGTGCCCCCCAATAGCTCCTGCTCTGATGGGCCAATAAAAATATTGAGTCATTGCTAGAACTAGGGAAGAAGGGCTAGGGGTAGAGCTGGGGGTCAGGAAGGTGAGGAAATCAGTATCATATGAGAAGAGAAAAAGGAAATGAGTGTAATGGCCTAAAAAAAAGTCACTATTCAAACCAGTCGGAGACCAGGTGAGGCCAGAGTGGGCCCCAGAGGGCCCTGGATGCCAGGCCCAAGAACTTGACCCTGCATCCTGGGACTGATGCTTTATCATGCCAACTCAGAGGTCTAAGGACATGGACAGGAAAAACAATCACATCTTTATTTTTACGGACCTTTGGTCTCCTTGGTCATTCTCTGTATTTTATTTTATGCATTTCAAAACATGATTCTAAGAAAGGGTCCATAGGTTTCCATGCCACGGAAAAGGTGAAGAAACCCTGCTTTAACTGGACCTGTCTCTGGGGAAGAGGCAGGATCTACTGAAAGCTGACTTGTATGAAGATGCCCGCAGGCCCAGCCAGGCAGAGGAGACTGGAGATCCATTAGAAGGCTGCAGCCAGAGTCAGGAGGGGAGGGAGGGGTAGATACAAGAGAGATCATCCATGATGATGCCACTGGATGACAGCTGATTGGGCTTAAAGCCCAAGGCTCAAACAGGACAGCAGAGACAGCTTCAGACAAGGAGGCTGCCTTGTGGGGAGGGGCTGAAGAGAGACTGGCAAGACTGAGGCACAGGGGTGGGGATTGGTCACCTGGGTACTCACAGACAGGTCCTACCCAGTTCTCTGAGGTGCTGGCATACCTAGGAGGATCTTGGATCTTGGCATTGGGTGATCTGAGGCACCACGGATGGGACTGAATTCCTGTCTCCTAGGAGGCCTAGGGCTCAAGGCTCATGCCAGGTTCTGGCTGTCCCCCCCACCCCCCAATCCCTCCCAACTTCACTCTTCACTTAGACTGAGCCTAAGGGTCCAAGAGGGACAGAGCACAGCCCCAAAGGCACGTACGTCGTTCTCTGCGGCTGCCTGGGGCAGCATCCTCAGCATGATGATGTGACTGGCCTTCTCCTCTTCTTCCTCCTCCCCTTGCTCAGTTCGATAATCCTGGTCACGGTAATCCCCATCTCCAGGGAAGCCCAGGGGCTCGGTAGGGCTGTCCCGCTTCCGCTGCTGTGTCTCTGAACCTGAGGAAGCCTCATAAGAATCCTGAGTGACAGAAGGGGAGGAGACAAACCAGCCGGTCAGACCCCTGTGGGTCTGGAGTCCAGTGAAGCCAGGTCAGGCCTGCAGGGATTCAAGCTGTGGGCCCAATGCCCTCCCCACACCTCTGGAACGCCAGCCCTTCTTTTCTTCTGGTGGCAGGTAGGAGATGAAGATGCAGTTCAAAGGGCAGAGAAGAAGCACCCACTTCCCAAACAGGCACAGCAAGGCCTCCAGCTCAGAGCCAACATCTCCAGAGGGCCAAGGGCCAGCCTTCAGACCACCAAGTCACCAACACTAGCTTCATCCTTGGCCCCAAGCACAGAAAGGTGGTACAGGGTTTGCAGAAACAGTAGTACAAGCTTGGCCAGTGAGACCCTGTCCCTACCAAGACCCAAGAAACCATCGGTTCTACCACCCCACTCCCAAAATCACAGGACCAGAAAGCCAGGTTAGTAGTCCAGGAAGGAGGGAAGAAGATTCAGTTGAGGCCCAGGCAGGATGGAAGACAGGCTGGCCTCGGAAGGTAGGAAAGACAGCAAGCGTTCACTTGCTACCTCTGTCCAGTCCAGGCCTGGTCTACTGAGAATCTTTGTCACAGCCTTTCCCAAGGCTAGGTTCTCTCCTTGCTATCAGCTGGGCCCTATGTTCCTCTGCCTTGCTCCTTTCCTTAACACCCCCCCCCCCCCCACCATGAGCACATTCTCGCCTTAACAAGTAAGCCAAAACCTGCTAAGACCTTCTTCGAGATGAGAGCAAGAAGAAAAAAATCCCCATCCCAAAGAGGCTTCTCTCCCCCTGGGCTCAAATCTGCCACTCCCTACTCAAGGTTCCCAGGTCTGATTGTCCTGCAAAAAGCCTCACAGACCAATGCTCAGCCCATGGCAAATGCCACATTCCCTCACTTAGTGGGGGCAGAGAGAGAGAGACCAGGCCTTTTACTTCAGACTAAGAAGTCTCCAAAGACAGAACTTTTTCTCCCCTTCAGCTAAAAGTTCCTCCTACAGCAGAGCGCACAGTCCGAAAAGGGTTGAAGGGCTCTTTTGGGGCTGGGGCATTTGCGCTTAGACTCCCATGTACTTCCCACAGTAGGAGGTCCATGCATAGCCCACCTCTTGGGATGACAGGACACAAACAGGGTCACCTGAGGGCAGGGCCTAAGGCTGGTGACTTAAGGCTACTCATCAGCTGTGAGTTCCAGCCAACGCTCTGGATCATACACATGCAGGACTCTTTGACCCCCTGGGAAGAGTACTGCTCCCTAACTTGGCTCTGGGTATTGTGGGTGGGTAGGTTGGGAAGAACAGACCTTGCCTGCCCTGGGGGCAGTGACAGACACAAAGGAAAGTTAGAGAAGCTGAGGGCTCTCAATTCTCCCCCACCCCCCACAAGTCCTCCAGAGACAGCTCGGAAAGGGCCCAAAGGGTATGGTGGGGAGCAGGCCAGGTCGGGTGAGGGGTGGGGTCAGCCAGCCTCACTGGAGCAGGCCCAGCACTCACCTCTGCACTCTGTTCCTCAGATGAATCATCGTAGTCATGGCGGGGCTCCTGACTGCCAAAGTCCCGGGGATAGGAGCGGTAATCCATGTCCCGATAATCGTGATCTCTCTGACTCCGGCTGTCCAACCCGTCATCCTGGAGGCCGCGGTCAGTGGCACCATAGCGGCCAGTCCTGTCTCCACGGCCACCTCTACAGAGGGGACACAGCACCAGGTGAGTAGAAGCCCTCAAGCTGAGGCTCTGTTTTAGAGTGGGCAGGGAAGACCAAAGGTGAGCGCAGAAACCTAGGTCCAAATCCGGTTCTAGCACAAAAGCTACCATTCCTGAAAGGGCTCTACAGGCCCACCCCTCATCCCTAAATGAGGCTCACTCCCGTCTTCAGGTTCAGGAGAGGCACAGGAAATACATTTCCTTAAAGAGACAGTCAGCTAGCTGGCCAGTCCTACAGGCTCACTGGGAAAAGAACAGAGCCTGGAAATTGAAATCACCCCATGCAGCCCAGCCTAGCCCCTACCTGGAATAGCCAGGGAGAAACTAGTGGCCTGGGCCCTGGGGTCTCTACCAGTGGAGCTTGAGGTCAAATCAAAGCCTAGCCTACCAGGTTCAGTAGGGGCTGAAATGAGCAGAGCAGCTTTTTGGGTGCCAGAGGGTTGACATTTTTTTTTTTTACTAGGGCCCTCTGAGGGTGAGAGATAATGTAAAGGACTAATGATCTCAAAATTACAGATGAGAAAAGAAATGGTTAGAGAATGGTGGAGGCTCCAACCCAGGTCCTGGCTGGAACCAGCAGAGAGAGAATGCTCACTGGATTTAGGGTCAGGAGCTGCGCTCTGACTCCTACCTCTGGATGACCCTCACAGCTGGAGAGGGCATGGAATCCCTGCCTTTCAACTGTCTACAAAATAGAGATCCAGGCACCACATACCTCTCTGTAAACCTGAAAGGGAGCCCAGATGACACCTGCCTAGTCCAGGCAGGAGGAAACACCTTCTCTGTGAGCTGTTCAATGTTATCATCTGCACAGAGTTCAGAGGCTGTGTGCCTTACAGCCTACTGAGGGGTGGCAAATGCTGATGCTAGCCACAGCAAAGACCATGAGAAGCAGTTTCCTTAGTGAATTGGCTGTTCAACCCTGTTCTTCCTGCTTACAAATGGGCAGAGCTACCTGAAGGTCTGGGTCCTGAACTTAGAGCCCTGGAAGAGGGTGACCTTGTGTCCTGAATCTGGGGCCTCTCTTGTTTACTGAGCACAAGAAGGACTGGTAAATGAAAGGACTGAGACCACCCAGAGCAAAAGTTTCAGGCTGAGCCAGCCTTGGACAGGGGTATCCTGGCATGCGGGCTCCAGGAAAGGCCAGGAGATCTGAGTGGGGCTCGTCGAAACCTCTCTGCTCCTGTTGTTACTTCACTAAAGAGAGCCATCACGTGCCCATGTGGCCAAAGGCAGCTGGGGACAGGCAGAGGAGGTGCCATACAACACTGCTGCCTCCTGCTCAGCTCTCTCTCTCTTAAGGCCCTGTCAAGCTCCTCAGAGCCCTGTCATCTGTGTTGGAGCATCCTGGGGGAATGATGGCACTGGCCCAAGGTGGCTTGTTAGGGCACAAAGAGCTATCTAGAAAGGATAGCTACTACCCAGTGCCAAGAAGTCTCAGGAATAGGGGGCAGCCAGGATCAGACCTCACTGTCTCAGATGGTCCCTGAATCTCTTTCCAAGAAAAATACGATTATGATCCCAGATCATTCAGTTTTGGAATCCTGCCCCGCTCCAGCCAAAATCCAGAGTCAACCTTGGGAAAAATCAAGGGGAAAAGATGCCCTTTGTTTTTGCCAGGGCCCAAAGGATTCTCACTTCGGGACAGCCCTCTCCTCAGTCTTACCGTCTTTCATACTCCATGTCTGGGGGTGGCCTGCTCCTGGGCCGATGGCTCCGCCTCACTTCCCAGCTGCCACCAGCCCTGCTGTTGCCACCATGCTCCGCCAGCCTGCACAAGAACTCCCGTGAGGGATCTGGGGGACAGAAAAGAAAAAGAAGAGGTCAGGGGCAGCCTGAACCCATCTAGGCAGGGCTGGCTACCTGACCCTTGGTACAGGGGAAGAAAAAGACAGCTAGGAGCAGCCAATCTGGATTGTCTCCAGAATGGGAAATTGGGGAGAGGCAAGGGGAGGGAGAGGGGGAGGGAGAGAGAGAGCAAGAGAAAGAGAGAGAAAGGGGGGGGAGGAGAGGGAGGAGGCAGGGAGGGAAATGAAGAAACAAAGAGCCGGAGAGGGAGAGACAGAAAGAAAGGAGAGAAAGGAGGGAGAGAGATAAAGGAGGGAGAGAAAGATGGAGAGACACAGGGATGGAGAAAGACAGAGAGAGGGAGAGAAAGGAGTAAGGGAGAGAGAGGGAGAGGGGGAGGGAGGGAGAGAGACAGGAAGGGAGGGAGGAGGGAGACAGAGAAAGATAGAGAGGGAGAGACAGAAAGAGAAAGAAGGGAGGGAGATAGAAAGAAGAGAGAAGGGAGAGAGGGAGGAGAAAGAGGGAGGGACAGAGAGAGGGAGAAAGGGAGGGAGGGAGGGAGGGGGAGAGGAAGAGAGAGAGGGAGGAGGCAGGGAGGGAAATGAAGAGACAAAGAGATGGAGAGGGAGAGACAGAAAGAAAGGAGAGAAAGGAGGGAGAGAGATAAAGGAGGGAGAGAAAGATGGAGAGACAAAGAGATGGAGAAAGATAGAGAGAGGGAGAGAGAGAGAAAGAAGTGAGGAGAGAGAGGGGGAGGGAGAGAGGAAGGAAAGGGAGGGAGGAGGGAGATGGAGAAAGACAGAGAGGGAGAGAAAGAGAAAGGAGGGGAGATAGAAAGGAGAGAGACAGAAGGGAAAGGAAGGGAGGGAGATGGAGATGGAGGGGGGAGAGAAGGGGAGGGAGGGAGGGAGGGAGAGAGGGAGAGAGGGAGAGAGGGAGAGGGAGAGAGAGAGAGAGAGAGAGAGAGAGAGAGAGAGAGAGAGAGAGATGGGGAGTTAGAGCCAGAGATGCCACCATATCTTGGCTGAGAACATTTAGGGTTATCTTTGCGTCTTGGTTTGCTCTCATATTAAATGATGATTAGAACTAGTTGCACTCCATGCAGGGGACTGCTGGGGAGGATGTGTGGGTCCATGTGAATGAATTGCAAAAGGCCTGAGAAATATTGGGTATGGTTTTCAGGGCCCCACAACTGCCAAGAACAGCCAGGGTCCTAGGTCAAGGCCACCATGCTACCTTCCTGGCTTCAGCCTTGGCCCCCAAGTGTCTTTTCTGCTTTTCCTTGATCTGCATGCTTTGCCCCTTTGTACCCTGGAGTGAGGGCCAGGATCACTGCTGCCTCTGGTCGGGGAGGAAGGTTCCTGTGTGCCCCTCCCCTGTGTGTCCTTCAGAACATATTTAACTCCGGCACCTGTCCCCTCTGGAACAAGGGTTTTTAACTCAGGCTCCATGGCCAGATTGGGGGTGGGGGGAGCTCCCTTGCTATCAGTTATTGCTATTCTGTCAAGCCAGAATTCTGACAAGGCTGCCCTAGAACTTGAGGCCACGTGGGGTCTAGGAACTCTATGAGGACAAGACCAAGGCCTGGCCCATGGGGCTGCCAGGTGTGGCCCAAAGGGGCGAGCAAAGGCCACCTGGCCTTGGCAGGTGCCAGGTCTCTAGAGCTCAGCTGGTAAGTTTACACAGCACTTTCCTTCCAGCTCCACTTGTCCGAAAACACAGAGGCTCGGCTGCCCTGACTGCAGGGGCCCACAGACAGGGCTGAAGGCCCAGCTGCCTCGTCTTCTCCTACGCCCAGCAGGAGAGGCTAATAAAGGGCCTTCTCAAAAGCCGCCAGGCAAGGGGTAGGAAGCAGCCACAGGCACCCAGGGCCAGAGCAGCCCACTCTGGGGCACCCCCGATCGGCCTGACCTCTGCCCTGGCCGGCCTGCCAAGGTACAGCGCTGCCCTAGCCGGGCTTAGGAGAAAGGGCCCCGCGGGGGCAGGATCTGGCACATGGCAGGGCCAGCCGGCCAGAGGAGCGGCCATGCCGGCTGCCCTCCCAGATCTGGGCCAGCTCCAGCCGCCTGCTCCTGTCATTCATCCATTGGATCCTCCCCAGGCCTGCCGCAGCCTCTGGGGAGGGAGGAGGGGGCTGGGGGAGGGGGAGGGCGAAAGGGGAAGGGGAGGGGGGAGCAGGAGGGAAGAGACGGCGGGAGGGGGGAGGGGGAGGGGAAGGGGAGAGGAGCGCGGCGCCACCGCCGTGAGCGCGCACGGCCTCTCGGGTTCGCGCCCGCTCGGCGACTCGGCCTCTATTCCGCACCCCCCCTTCACCTCCCACTCCCACCCCCGGGGGGACCTCCGGCGCCGCGGCCGCCGCCGGGTCGGGGCCCCCGACCCCTCCCACGTCCCCGGCCCGAGCCCACCGGGCCCGCTCACCTGCCGGGTCCGGACCGTGAGGCGAGGGCTCGGGCACATCACCCGGCCTCCGCCGCCGCTGCTACCGCCTCCCTCGCGGGCACGCGCGCGCGCGCCCGCCGTCAGAGGGGCCGGGCCCGGGCCCGCAGGAAAGCGCGGCTACGACTCCGGCGTAGCTGCCACCGCCCCCGCCGCCGCCGCCGCCCTCCTTCTCCTTCTCCTTCTCCCCTTTCTCCGCCCCGGGGCAACCCACTGCTGCCTCCCCGTGGCTGGCCCCAAACTACCAAGCGAAGATGGCGGCGGCGACAGCTCCGCCCATCCCTCGCCCCGCCCCTCTCTTTCCCGGCCCAGCAGCCCAGGCGCGAGCCGGGCGTGCTCTGTGGGGCTGCTGCGCCCCCTCCCGAGCGTTTTCCGCTCTGAGTCGCCAAATCCCGCCCCTTGCTTCCCCAGAGGGCGTAGCGATTGGCCAACCCTGCAACACAGTCCATGGGGGGGGAAGGAGGTGGAGTCCCACCTCACGTGATTCCAGCGGGGGTGGGGAAAGGCAGAGTGGGACTAGACTGTCCAGTGGGTTTCCGCCTCTTTGCCCATTAGGGAGAAACATTGCTCCAACTAGACATTTTTGGCGCCACTGGAGAGAGCGACTATGGTCGTGCTGCGCTGCTGCACTTCCGTTTAAACTCCTTAGCTTGGCTTGACTCCCTGCCTTCTACGTTCTGTACGCCTAGTTGTTTTTTTCGGGAACTTCGGTAGAGACTATGTCTTGTCTGTCTTTGGCTCTCCACTGTTTTCAGTGCAGGTCAACAGCCACCTATGGAGTGGACAGGCACTGTGTCCCAGGCACGGGGAAAAGGAGTCCATGGCCTAATAGTACACTTACTGGAGATGAGCCCTCCGGATTGTAAAGCAGAATGGTCCTCAGACCTTTGGTTCGATCTTTTCAGAGCACCTTACTGAAAAGCCAGGCCTTCCATAGTGCAAGAACCCACACCATGAAGTATCTCTACCCTCCAAATGATTAAAAAGGAAAACTTTAGAAGAAAGCTCTTAGAAAAATGATCATTGGAGAGATTCTTTTATGGAGCATATATGGCAGGAGTCCGAGGAAGATGAGTTGGAGTAGGAATGAGTCAAAGAACCCATGGGTTCAAATCATGACCTCTAACACTGCTAGTATGATCTTGGAGATAACCCAGGACCTTGGGTCCTTTAGGCCAAGGTCTTTGCAGGTATTCACTTAGGGTGAGGTAATGCCCATTCATTGAATAGGACTGTTTAAGCAGTAGCCAGGGCATGGCTCCTTTAATGAATTCAGTGACCTCATTCCTCAGGATGACTGAAGGACCCAGGATTCCCATGGCTCTGGAGGAGAAGTGAGGCTGGTGACCTGCACAGCCCTCCCTCACTCAAAACAAAGTCAAGTGCAAGTCACATCATCATTTCTCTGATGGTGTGGTCTTCTTCGGCAAGGAAGGACAAATACAATGACCTTGGGCATGTAAATTACCTTTTTGGTATCTCTGCCTTTCCCTAACTGTTAAAATGGTGGAGTTGGATACAATGACTTCAAACTTTGCTTCTATTTCTAAATCTGTGGTTTCCCATCTGGCAGGTAGCTGGCACAGTGGGTAGAATGCTGGAGTTGGAATCAGGAAAACCTGAGTTCAAATTCTACCTCAGACAGACAATACCGTGCCACCCACAGATCTCTTAAGTTCCCATCTCTAAAATGGAAAGGATCGAACTAGATGGTGTCCAAACTCTTACTCTACCTGCTCTCTCAGACAAACCCTACGTCTGTCGTCTGTACTCAGTACAGAACCGCGGAAATATCTCAAACGCAT